>CM042750.1:25713889-25726979 GCA_022496165.2 Catalaphyllia jardinei | reverse complement strand
GCACCAGAGTTACATATATGGACGGCAGCAATAAGTCCCGTTGAACGGTTTGTTAAATGTAGAAGAAATACTGTATATATATTTTTTCGAGTTTTAACATTTGACATCAATAAAGAGTTTCGCTTTATATCTTCAATTGCTATTTTTGTCTACGCAATAAAACACAATTAACACCCGCTAATTAACTCTCCCGAAAGCGGACATCCACCCTATTTTTCTTTGGTGTCCGCTTACGGGAATAATTCTCGTAAGCGGACAGCTCTACTAACGGACACGTCAATTCCCGAGGGTGTCCGCTTACGAGAGAGTTGACTGTATATGGATATTGAACGAATGAAAAAGCTTCTTTCCAGTGGAATTGAAGCTGGAAACAAGGTGAAAGAAGTCCGTGGAGTCATCAAAACTTATCGAACACAAAAACAGGATATGTATGATGATACAGAAGAAATATTAAAACCTTCTTTTAAATTTCAGAAAGGTATTAAGAAATCAACTGATAAAAAACAGGATGATGTAATAAAACAATTGAAAGATAATAAAGAAAGTATTGATAACAAACAGGGTGAAGTAATAAAACAATTACAAGATAATCAAGACGAGTTAATCAAGTCCGTTGATGCATTGAGTGATATCATGTCCAAACAAGGATCCATACAAGGATCTAGGGTTGGAGAATGGCTTAGTAAGCTACCATCGCAGTTTGATATTATAGAAGAAGAAAGTGAAGAAGGTGAAGAAGAAGGTGAAGAAGAAGGCGAAGAAGAAGGTGAAGAAGAAGGTGTAGCAGAAGGTAAAGAAGAAGGTGAGTTAAAAGTAAAGAAGAAGTTAAATACATACCTAAACAATCATTCAGCAAAGATGAAATAGAAATCATAAAAAATATGGTTTTGATCCAACATTTAAAAAACTTCCGGAATATAAAGAATACCGTGAAAAATCAGCTTCATCTACAGGTAAACGAAACTCTGGTGATCCAATCATCCAGAATATTGCAAAAAAAGAATCATCAATACTATCAAAATATTATAGAGAAGTAAAAAATGCAAGAATAAAGACAGGTACAGGTTTCCGGAGGTACAATCAGCCAAAACGAAACGCTTATAAGATATCACAAAATGGGCAGTATGGCGGTCTGGTTATAGATCTTCCAAAACTGTTTGGACATCTTAAAGTGGTAGCTCACAAAAACGGCCAGAAAGTGTATGACAAACAGGCCGACTTCGACACACTTGATCTTTTAACAAAGAGATTCAATAGTAGAAAGAACTACTCTCAACTATCAAGAACTGTCTTCAATGACCTAAATAGACTGAGTGAAATACCAATACACAGAACATCCAAGAAGTATTCAAAACTTGGATCAGGTGTTGTCTATTATAATAATCCACAAGATTTACTTTCACGTCTTGAGCTGCTTGGAGGGTCCATGTCTGCTGGAAACAACAGCAGTGATGTTAAAGAAGAGTTCGTCAATATATTACACATTTTGAATAAATTGAATGTCATAAATAACAAACAAATGAATGACCTCATGAAGGAATATCTAATATAATAATATATGAGTGAATTCTTGTTACGATTTTCATCAAAAAACAGACAAAAGGTTGGTGTAAGTTTGAGTCATGATTTCACAACTAAATTCAACGAACCCATTAACCTATCTTATGATATGAAGCATGAGCTGGCTGTGAGATCCTTAACCATGACTTACAGTTGGTACAATATCAGACAATCATATGGTAACAATCAAATAAAATACAGTCATAATGGTGGTACAGATTGGGAAACAATCACATTTGCTGACGGAATGTACAGTTATGATGACATTGATGAATACATTAAAAAGTACATGAAGGATAAAGGGCATGTTATTGAGGATGGTATCAATCTGTATTTTATCTTATCCACATATCGAGTACTTGTTGAATTGAAAGGGAATTTTCAATTAGATCTCAGAAACACAGATTTCAGAAAACTGATTGGCTTTGAATCAAAAATAATTGATAGCACAGAGTATGGAAAAAATCTCCCTGACATCACAAGAGGAGTAGATGAGATACATAGTAACTGCGACAAAGTAACAGACAGTATTACTGATGGTCAATCTTCAAGCACAATCGCTGTTATCCCTGTTGATAATCTTGTTAGATCACTTCCATTTACACACCAACTTCGTTTTCTCGCATATAGTCCACTATCAGGTCATTTAATATCTTCAATGCGGTTTTACGTTACCGATTCATCTGGGGATCCAATTGATTTGAATGGGATAAATTGGCACATTGAACTATTTCTGCGATCAACAGAGATTTAGTATAATATCATAATATATGATAAGACAGTGTGAATTCAAAAGACGATATGATCCAAATTTGGATAAATATGTGAAAAAACATATTTACAATGAAGTTCAATACGGTGAAGGTCTAAGCGATGTTTTAAAGTCAGTTGGAAGTAAAATATTCAGAAGAACTGGGAAGAAATAAGCTAAAAGTGCAGCCACAAAAACTGGTGAATATGTTGGTAAAAAGTCTGGTGATGAAAAAGTCAGGCTTCTGAGAGAGAACAAAACAACAACACCATCACATCCAATGGAATCCAATATAAAACCAACAAAAGAATTAACTACTCAGGAGGTAAATGATAGAGTAAATCAGATACTTTCAGGTGGAAAACTTAGAAGAAGGAATTTTATCTAAACATATAATATATGACAAATTATCGAAACTCAAAGTTTATAGAAAGGTATGAAGATGTTGTTTTTGAACTTGAAACAACATTGAATTCAAATATCGCAAACAATGCATCTCAAACAAAAACTAATCATCGTTTTGTTGTCAACAATAGTGGAGAAACAACCCCTTTTGATTGGTATCACGCAAGATTCAATGTAGATATTAATTTAGAGAAGCTAGCAGATGGAGCTTATGTCGCTGCTGATGATCACAATGGAATAGTCAATTCAGCATATTCTCTTATTAAAAAATTGAATGTCAAGATGAATGGAGTTGATGTTTATGACTGTTCGGAAGCTAACCAAGCAACAAATATCAAAAATCTTCTGGAATATTCTCAGGGTTATTCAAAAAGTCAAGGCACCAATGAATTCTTTTATATTGACAAGAATAGAAATGCTGAAGAAAGAACAGATCAAGCAACTAACAATTCAGATTTTGCTGCTAGAAAATTGCTACTGAATACTGGTGCTACAGTGAATGCAGAAATACCACTCAATCGGTATGGCTTTTTTGAGAGCCTTTATGGTGAACTTCTTCCGAATTCTCGAATTGAGTTAAAAATAGATCTTGAGAGTGACTCCAACCTTGTCTGGCAGGCAGCAGACAATTGCCGTGTGGTCCTTTCTAAATTTCAACTGATAGTCCCTCGTATTGTTTTCAATGCAGATGGAAAGTCATTATACATAAGCAAATACCTTGATACAAGAAAGTGGACCTATCTTCGTGAATTGGTTGAGAGAGGTGATTCAACACAACAACAGACGGCTAACTTCCGTATTTCAACAGCAATTAACAACCCTAGACATGTTTTTGTTTTCATAATCAATGATGCAAATAATGAATCACAAAGAGCTAATAAATTCTTGTATAACACTTTCAGCGTTGCTGATAATAGAGCATTAAACAGTTGCTATCTCGAAGTAGGAAATGGGAAAGAATATCCAGAGGTTCATTACAAACCAAGCACTGAACCAACACGCGTATTCCGAGATGTTATGAAGTATGTTCATGCTAACAGTGAGTATTTAAATGATACTCACCTTAATAGGCTGAACTTCAGTTCCATTTTTCCATTTATTTACTTTGATCTAACAAAGCAACCAACAGACATCAAAGATGGTATGACCAAACTGACTTTCAAATATACACTAAGTGGTGCTACTAATGCAGATTACTCAGTTTGTGCACTTGTCCTTTATGAACAGGATGTTGAAATGAGAAAGACTGATGGGAAATTAGTCCTAAGGTCTATGTAAATGAATTTCAATTGGTCATAATATGAACAGCAATAAGATATTCCTTATTTCATATATGTTTTATAATCAGAAAATTATATAACATATATTATATACAAAAAATGACTCAGCTTTTTGAAATAAAGGTGAAACTATCAGAAAATCAGAAGAAGAATATTGGTGATGCTTACCGTAAAAGAAAAAAAACTATTGTTATTAGGCTCACAAGTGACTCTCTCAGTGGGAATGACACTCTATATGTCCCAGCGATGGTAAAGAAGAGATTGGAGAAGAATCGGAAATTGAATAAAGGTATGGATATTAAGCTTGCTAAAACCAATATCAGAAAACAAGTCGGTGGCAGTTTACTGACTTCTATTCTATCCCTCGGACGTGTATTCGGACCAACCATTGCAAAAACCATGGGATTAGCAGCTTTACCAGGGCTGCAAGTACAGGTGCAAGCCAAATTGTCAAGAAAATAGCTGGAAAAGGAGTACAGACAGGAGGTTTCCTTATACCACAGAATAAGATTGACAAACTAATCGCAAACAAACATCTTCTAACCGCAAAACAAAAGAAAGATATATTAGATGCCCTTCAATCAGGTTCAGGTGTTCGTATAAGACCAACAAAGAAACAATCAGGTGGTTTCCTTGGCACTTTGCTTGCCAGTATTGGGATTCCTTTGGTTTTGAAAGCTTTGACCGGAAGAGGTTTTGTATGTTGAAAAATCAAGACCAAGAAGATCAATACCTGTATATGTTCCTTCAAAATTAAAAAAAGAAGGCCGAGGTAAAAAAAGATAAGATGATAATGCCATATCAACCACCACCGTTTTTTTGGTAGTTGGGATGACTACCCAAACCAGATTGGTCTTGATAAAAAAAAAAGCTCCAAAAAAAAAAGGAAAAGGTCTTCTTCTAGGTCCAAACAGTCCTTTCAACAGCATTCCATTGATAGGAGCTATTTTGTAAATAAACCATTATCAAATCATGATTTGATGGACTGGGTAAAACAACTTGGTATAAAATACTTCAGAGGTGTTTTCAGCAAGGATACATTACCATCACAAATAAAAAATAAAGAATGTGGGATAGTAAATCTTGATAACCACATCTGACCAGGTACACATTGGGTAGCTTATAGAAACATTGATAGATTTTGTGAATACTTTGACCCATTTGGATTAAAAATGCCGCGGGATGTTAAGAAATATATGGCCACTAGTGGAAAACGATCAGTGTATTCAACTGATGAGATACAAGAACGTGATTCAGTGTTATGTGGGTATTGGTGTTTATACTATCTACTGGAAAGACAGAAGGGAAGATCCATTCTTGATACAATACATAATGCTAAATTCGATATGTCAGACACAAGTGTCAATCATAGATTCATAATCAATTATTTCAAAAATATCTAAATTATATATATAAAGGTGAAATCATATTGTGTTAAACAGAAGAAACAAACTGAATGCGTTCCAGGTAGTGAACGATATACCAAAACCAAAAATGGTCGAACTATGTGGGATAACAAAAACCAAATTGCAAGTGAAGTATGATCCTCGCAGTAAATTTTCCAATTTAAGCAACTGGAAAGAAGAAGCCTGAAAAAAATCAGGGCTTCAACGGGATTCGAACCCATGACCTCCGCGTTACCGGTGCGATGCTCTACCAACTGAGCTCTACCAACTGATGCTCTACCAACTGAGTTCATATCTCTCCTTACGGGAGATATGAACTCACTAAATTGACCTTGCTCCCAATGTGTGGCTTCATAGCTCAGTTGGTAGAGCATCGCACCGGTAACGCGGAGGTCATGGGTTCGAATCCCGTTGAAGCCCTGATTTTTTTTTTCAGGCTTCTTCTTTCCAGTTGCTTAAATTGGAAAATTTACTGCGAGGATCATAATTCACTTGCATCTATAACCGCAGTTCAAATATGAATTATTTCATATACACGTTACATCAAAAACCAAATTCATCAAAAACAAGGGAAACTAATGGAGCCCTCACAAGCTGGGGGCTTACTTGGAGAGGCATTGCTCAAAGGTAGTGTTAAAGGTTTATTCAATCTCGGACGAGCTGGTGCTGCAAAGGCTGTTAAATCAGATATAGTCAAACAAAAAATAAAAGAGACGGCTAACCAATATCTTGATCAAGCTTTGGACAGTTTCACATCAGACTTATCAAAAAAATTGGATCCAACACATAGTGGTAAAGGATTACCAATACCATTTCCATTTGTTGATTGGAAGAAAGCTTGGAATGTTGTCACTGCACCTGGATTGTTCAAAGGACCTGAAGTGAGTGCAAAAGAGGGTAGAGCCTTGGTTGCTGAATACAAGAGACAATACAAGTCTTACAAAGATGCTGGAGGTAGCAGATCATACAACTCATGGATTAAATGGAAAGGTTATGGTAGAGGGTTAGACATCCATAATGCTATTCTCAAGGTTGCACCTAAAAAGGGTTTTGTGATGCCTGGACATAAGTATACAGGACCTGGAAACCCTCTCGAAGAGCAACTGAGGTATGATCCCAACACTGGTCAGATACTTGAGATATATCAACAACCAACAGGTAGAACAGATGCAGTTAGTATGCAGCATGATGTTGATTACTCAGTTTGCGGTAATAAACCAAAAGGTGATCAAGTGAAGTGCAAAAATGAAGCCGATCGTAAGATGATCAAAGCTCTCGATGCAATTCCATGGAAAGATCGACAATGGGGTCATACTGTGGCTAGGAACGCTATAGCAGCTAAGTCTAAATTAGGTATGGGTGTTAAGAAACCAAAAAACGGGAAAAGCCGTCGAGTGAAATAAACTGGCAAGAAAAATTAGCTGATGAGTTACATACACCCATAAAACGCAACTTTACTCGGCGGCGTGTAATCACAAATCACATTGATGAAATATGGGCAAGTGATCTAGTTGAAATGCAACAGTTTAGTAAATGGAATAAGGGTTACCGATATCTTCTAATGGTTATTGATGTATTCAGCAAATATGGCTGGATCGTTCCATTGAAGGATAAGAAAGGTGAATCTGTCATTGAAGCATTCAAAACAATATTCAAAGAAGGTAGAAAACCGCAATATATTTGGGTTGACAAGGGAAAAGAGTTCTATAACAAACATTTGAAAGACCTATTAGAGAAAAATGGGATACAAATGTACTCAACTGAGAATGAAGAGAAGTCATCAGTAGTTGAAAGATGGAATAGGACAATTAAATCTAAAATGTGGAAACAATTCACAGTTCAAGGTAATACAATGTATCTAGACATGTTACCTAAACTAGTAAAACAATACAACAACACAAAACATTCAAGCATAAAAATGACACCGGTTGAAGCTTCAAAGAAAAAGAATGAGGGTATAGTTTACTTCAATTTATACGGTGATATGGAAACATCAAAACAGAAACCAAAATTTAAAATAGGTGATAAGATCAGAATATCCAAATACAAACGGAATGTATTTGATAAGGGTTATACACCAAATTGGACAGAAGAAGTGTTCACAGTTGATAAGATCCCATACACAAATCCAATAATTTATAAAATAAGAGATCTCAGAGGTGAAGATATTCAAGGGAGTTTCTATGAATCTGAATTATTGAAAGCCAAACAGGATGTTTTTCGTATTGATAAAGTAATTCGGAGGAACTATAAGAAGAAACAAGCTTTAGTGAAGTGGAAGGGATACAGTGATGATTTCAACAGTTGGATTCCTATGAAGGATTTAAACGCACTATAAACACATAAGAATATATTATATATAGTAGTAATATAGAATGGGAAGACCGAAAAGATATTTCAGTGAAGAAGAAAGAAAGCAAGCAATCACACAAAGCAAGACCAAGTACATGATGAATAAAGAATGGCAATGTCCTGCATGTGAAAATAGGAATTACACATTAGCCGGGAAATGGAGCCATCTCGAGACAAAGAAACATATGAAAAATGCTCAAACCATAAAGGATTAAGAAATATATAAACATATATTGTATCAACACAGTATATGCTGTTTATTTACTGTGAAACGGTAGCCAAAAATATTATTGTTTTTGACTATCAACATTTTTAAACGCACCATGATTAATACTTAAGAATAAAATAATATATAGTAATTATATAGAATGAAAAAAATTATATCAACATATAGTATGAACAACCGCGATCTCTCAAAACTAACCAAATCTCAACTGATCAATTTAATATTGAAGCAGAATGAGAAAATAAAACTATTGTTTCAGCAAAATATGAAACAGCAGCCCAAAAAGAACAATATAATTCTTCCACCACCAGAGTTCAGGAATGATTATAAACCAATTCCAGCTCCGAGGAAGAATGTTAAGCAGATGGTTCAGGATTATGAAGACAACATCATTCCTCCACCTTCAGAGTTTATAGATGATTACAAACCGGTCCCAGCTCCGAGGACTAAAAAACCAATCCCATTTCCAAGAAAAAATGTGAAGAAGATGGTTCAAGAATATGAAGACAACATGATTAAACCAGTCCCATTACCAAGAACTAAAAAACCAGTCCCACTACCAAGAACCAAAATAGAGGAAACTGCTAGAGCTCTGAAGGGTTACACAAAGTCCTTCGAAATCAGCATCAGAAATAATAAAGATCCTCTTGAGCAAATGCAAAACACAAGAAAAGCAGTTGAATATCATATTGTTAGGATGCTTACATCTATGAAAGGTCTAAAATTCGTTGAAACTCTTGTGGTAACTTTCAAAACATTAGCAAAAGATGAAATAATATACAAAACCGCTTACTTCAATAGCAAACCTCTTACCATCATCAATAACACAGAAAACCCTAAAGCATTACAATTATCAAAACAACAAATCCTTAATATGATAGCTCAATGGATATCTGAAGGTTCTGGTTGGACTATTGAATCCGTTGACAATCATTATATCAATATCGTACAATATAAGCCAATGAAAGGCTCATCATATATTGAACTTCCCCCAGAACTCAGAAACAGTGCGAAGGGATTGATCAATATGAAAAATGAGGATAATGAATGTTTCAGATGGTGTCACATCAGACGATTAAATCCTCAAGATAAAGATCCACAGAGGATCAAAAAATCAGACAAGGAATATGTTAAAAATTTAGATTATTCAGGAATTGAATTTCCAGTAACCACAAAGCAATACAATAAAATTGAAAAGCAAAATGAGATCAATATTAATGTATATGGATATGAAAACAAACAACCATATCCAATATTTGTTTCAAAAGAAAAATATGACAAACACTTGCATTTATTATTAATAACTGAAAATGATAATAAACATTATGTTTTAATTAAAGATTTCAACAGGTTCATGTTCAACCAAACGAAGTATGAGGGAAAGAAGCACTTCTGCATGCATTGCCTTCAGTGTTTCAGCTCTGAAAGAGTCTTGAACAATCACAAAGATAATTGCATTCAAGTAAATGGAACACAAGCAGTGAAAATGCCTAATCCTGATAACAATATCATAAAATATAATAATCATAATAAACAACAGCCTGTGCCATTTATGATCTATGCAGACTTTGAGGCCTTAACAGAAAAAATATCTGGTTGCCAACCCAGTAATAATAAATCATATACAGAGGTATACCAGAAGCATACAGACTGCGGCTACGGCTATAAGGTTGTCTGTTGTTATAATGATAAATATAGCAAGCCGGTTAAAATATACCGAGGTGAAAAAGCAGTTTTCAAATTCATGGAAGCCATGTTGGAAGAAGTTAAATATTGTAAGAAGATTATTAGAAGAGATTTCAAACAATTGTTGGAAACAAATAATGGAGAAATTAAAATACCTGTTATATTCCATAATCTCCGTGGTCATGACTCTCATTTCATTATGCAAGAGATTGGAGCTATTGTTAAGAAATATGTTTATAAAAATAAGAAAGGTGGGGAGCAACAGATGACAATCAATGCTATACCAAATAATATGGAGAAATATTTAACTTTTATGCTTGGTAATAATTTAGTTTTCCAATTTATGAGCTCCAGTCTAGAAAAACTAGTGAGCAATATGCCGAAAGAATCATTGAAATATACATCAGAAGTATTCAATGGCAAAGAGCTAGATCTGATGACCAGAAAGGGAGTTTATCCTTATGATTATATGGATAGTTTTGATAAGTTCAAAGAACAGCTGCCATCAAAAGAAGAATTCTACAGTATTGTAAATAATGAACATATATCGGATGAAGATTATAAACACGCACAGAATGTTTGGAATAAATTCTCTCTAAAAAATATGGGAGAGTATCATGATTTATATTTGAAATCAGATATCCTATTATTAGCAGATGTATTTGAGAATTTCAGGAAAACATGTTGGAATATTTAACAATTAGACCCGTAGCACGAAAGGGCTACGGGTCAATAGCCCATGAGGCGAAGCCGAATGGGCTATTGGCCCGTGGCCCTAGAGGGCGAAGGGTCTAATTGTTTTAGTATCACCCAACTAGTCGGACAGAAAAGGCAATAACAAAGTTAGCAAATGCAAGTTGAAGAAATATTTATTTGGGGGAAAAAACGAAAGAAAACCCGGCGAATTTCGCTACTCGATGACTATTACTATTAGACCCCTAGTAGCGTAGCCAATCAAAATGCAGGATTTGCATTAGTCCACTAGTTGGGTGATACTAATATAAATTAGACCCATGCCATTATTTCACCTCTCCAGGATTGTCGTGGGATGCCATGCTAAAGATGACTGGCATTGAATTAGAGCTTATGACTGATATTGATATGTTTCAGTTCATTGAAAAAGGCATGCGTGGTGGTATTAGTTATATTGTTAGTCGTTACGGTAAAGCAAATAATAAATATATGAAAGAATACAATAAGAAAGCACCATCAAAGTATATTATGTATCTTGATGCAAATAATTTATACGGTTGGGCTATGAGTCAGTATCTCCCAACAGGTGGATTCAGATGGATGACACAAAAACAAATTGATAAATTAGATTTGGCTAAGTATGAGGAAGACAGCAATAAAGGATTGATATTAGAAGTCGATCTCAAATATTCCAAAAAATTACACAATCTGCACAATGATTATCCACTAGCAGCAGAAAAGGTGGAAGTAACAAATGATATGCTATCTGATTACTGCAGAAAAATATCTGAGAAATATAATATATCAACCGGTCTGGTTCACAAACTTATACCAACCTTGAAGAAAAAAGAAAAGTACGTTTTACATTACAGGAACCTCCAATTATATATGGATCTTGGTTTGAAGGTCACTAAAGTCCATCGAGTACTAAAGTTCAATCAATCCCCTTGGCTAAAACAGTATATCGATTTCAATACCGAGAAACGGAAAAATGCTAAGAATGTTTTTGAAAAGGATTTCTTCAAGCTTATGAATAACAGCGTATTCGGAAAAACGATGGAAAATATCAGAAAGCGAGTAGATGTGAGATTGGTAACTGATGAGAAAAAACTGTTAAAATTAACCAGTAAGCCAATCTATGTCAGTAGTAAGATCTTCAATGACAATCTGGTGGCTGTACATAAAATCAAAGAAAGACTTACTCTAAACAGGCCAGCATATATTGGGATGTCCATCTTAGATCTTAGTAAGACTTTGATGTATGATTTCCATTACAACTATATTAAAGAGAAATATGGAGACAAGGCCAAGTTGCTATTTACAGACACAGGCAGCTTAACCTATGAAATTGAAGCTGGTGATGTATACCAAGACTTTTGGAATGATAAGCATAAGTTTGATAATAGTGACTACCCCGAGAGCTCGCCGTATTTTGATAAGACAAATAAAAAAGTAATCCGAAAATTCAAAGATGAAGCAGCAGGAGTCCCCATTAATGAATTCGTCGGTCTACGATCCAAAATGTATAGCTATATTAAAGATGATCAGAAAGGAGGAAAGACTGCCAAGGGAATCAAAAAGAATGTCATCAAGAAAAACATCACACATAAAAACTATAAAGATACACTCTTCAATAATAAACAGATGTTTCACAAAATGAAAACAATTAGAAGCGAGAGCCACAAGCTTGGTAGTTATGAAATCAATAAAGTATCACTCAGCTGTTTTGATGACAAAAGATACTTGCATAAAGATGGAGTGACAAGCTACGCATACGGACACAAGAATATTAAAAATTTTCATAAATAATTTTCATAAATAATTTTCATAAATAATTTTCATAATTTCCATAATTTCCATAATTTTCTTAATATTCTTAATTTTCTTAATTTTCATAATCTCAAAAGTTGGTTACAAAAGTTGGTCACAAAAGTTGGTTACAAAAGTTGGTTACAAAAGTTGGTTACAAAAGTTGGTTACAAAAGTTGGTTACAAAAGTTGGTTACAAAAGTTGGTTACAATAAGTTGGTTCCAGACTGATGTCCCGGGTTTTGGTCTGGCTCCACATTTGATTTCAATATTTTATTCCTATATTTTGATTCAAGGTTTGGTTTAGTATTTGGTTTTTGGTTTGGTTTTCCCAGCAGTTGATTAATTGTTGGAAAAATAGTTGAGAAATATAACACAAAAATTAACGCAGAAAATAATATAGAAAAATGCGCTGGTACCGCTAACTAATATACTACTGAAAACACTGAAGCAGATCGAGAATCAAGGCATTTTAATGATCGTACTGAGTGGCAGTTAGAGTCAGATATATACCACTCAATCACTGAGCAATTTGGTCAGCCAAGCATTGATTTGTTTGCATCTCGCTTAAATAAGCAATGTCCAGTCTATGCCTCATGGAGGCCGGACCCAAATGCATTGTTTGTTTATGCCTTCTCTACTAACCGGAATATTTTTTCTTTTATGCATTTCCTCCTTTTAACCTTATAGGGAAATGCCTGGAAAAAATTCAACCAAACAAAGCAGAGGGGATTCTGGGGGTGCCTTGCTAAGTTATTACGTGGTAGCGAATCCCGCTTGTTTATTACTCATCAGAAACTACATAAGAAGGCCAGCAGAGAGACAATTAGACGCTGGATCCAGCAAATGATGACCAAGGCTGGCATCGATATTAATGTGTGCTAGCCGCATAGTGTCAGATCGGCTGCAGCTTCCAAAGCTA
>CM042750.1:25693889-25708889 GCA_022496165.2 Catalaphyllia jardinei | reverse complement strand
CTAGGCCTCAACCCCCACCCCCACCTATCCTTTCATATTTCAGGGTTAGGGTTAGGTTTTAGGGTTAGGTTACCTAGATGTATTCAGGAGGGCACATGGGTATGGTTGACTGCATTTCACAAGGTCCAGGAAATTTCAAGACCTTTCGTGATCTTCCTTTATGACTACTCCCTCCTGGATGGGATGGTATTTCAAGATCTTTTGTGACTACTCCCCCCATAATGGGATGCTATTTCAAGACCTTTCATGACTAAGTCAGTCTGCCCCACCCACTCCCCGCCCCCAACACACACGCACACATGTATACCCAATCACAGAAGCCGCATCACATAAACAGTCCATGCTTTATTTGTTACAACTAGAAATTCATGAAATTCACTTTCAGAATGCTATATACATTTCAATATTTTGGTTTCAACAAGAAAAGCACATGGTGAAAATAATTTACAAAGCCCTGCTGGAGATATTCTTACTGGAAAGCTTAAAATATACATATTTAAATTCATATAAACTTACAGATTAATTTTAAACACTTCCAACAATATGTGTTACATACCATGATTACAAAACTATAAACAAGTATTTTAAAAAACAGGTATACACGTAGCTAATATTTCTTTTTAAAATATGGCTCTGTCTCACAAGGATTGGGAACTACCAATTCACGAATTTGATTGGCTAAAATGGATATTGACCGCGGTCGAGATTTTCCCATCTAGACCGGCAGCTAGACCAGCAATGTTTTGAAACGAAAAAGTTGCAAACTAAAATGCAAAATCATTGACTGTTTTGATCTAAAAATATTTATTTCTGTAAGCCCCAAAAAGCTGATGAGAAAAAAAGTAAAGAGTACGAAGAATTAAACGTTTGCAAGCAAAATGTCAGTTAGTACAAACCAGTTACATTAAACAAATTAATAATACCTATTGATAGAGTGCCAACGAGCAAATAATTTGTGGTATAATAAGGGGTTTATTAATACGACAGTTTTTGCCATATAATAAATATCTTATTAACCGAGCTAAGTCAATCTTGGGAGAATCTTGACCTCGGTCCTGTGTACAGACCTCACTGCATTCACTATGTACTTATGACCTCGGTCAAGATTCTCCCATACAGACCTCCTGCTAAGAGCTAAGTAACAAACAGCAGGAAAGCTCTAATTTTGTGACTGGGAAATAGTGTTGAATAATGTTGTACATGTCTGTACAAGTACAAAAAATAACTTTCTGAAATATATCTGATTCAATCAAAACACAACACTAACCACACGCCCCACTCTAACACAATAAGAATTTCTGAAACAGAATTTCAAAACACACTGCAACTAGGCTTTGCAGCTGTTCCTGGAGTAGTACAGCTGTATCGAGCCGCATACTTGGCATTAAAAACGCTTTGAACCCTTTATTGATCCCTCCACAGCCTCATCTTCTTTATTCAAACTACTTAACCGATATAACTTTGCTTTGCATGCTGCACACAACTACCAAAAAAGCTATTAATAGTTACAAGTATAATTTGGCCAGATTCAACAACACTTCTTCTGCACTGCTAAATGCCTACATGGAAATGTTCTGATAACTACAAAGCTATTGACCTTCACTGCAACTAGGCTTTGCAGCTGTTCCTTCCTGGACTAGTACAGCTGTACCAGCTGTATACTGGGCATTAAAAACACTTGCAACCCTTTTAAATTGATCCCTCCAAAACCTCATCTTCTTCATTCAAACTACTTAACCAATATAACTTTGCTTTGCATGCTGTACATAATTTTTCGAGAACAATTTCTATTATCATTTGCCATGTTAACGTGGACCTTTAATTTCCACTGAGAACCAGTTCGAATAATTCCTTCCCGTGATCTCTGCCACTCCTTTTTAGATTTTTACCACACAATCTACAGCATGGTCCGCGCGATCGGTCAATAACAAACGCATGTGGCGAAAGTACAATATTTCATCTTCAAAAACCTTGGACCAAGCGACTCAGTCGTGGACTTACGGTGGCACACAGGGGACACCGCTTTAACAAAGAGAAAACACTGCAAATAAAAGAGTTTCTTGCAAACATAAAGAACACGTCGAAAAAATCAACTCCTGCACGCTGCAAACAAAAAGGAAACTGTTTAAAAAAATCTGCACACTGCATGCAAAAGGATTGCACACTGCAAACAAAACTCCCGCACGCTGCAAACAAAAAAGAACCTAACTGTTAAAAAAGTGTACACTACAAGCAAAAGAATTGCACACTGCAAACAAAACTCCCGCACGCTGCAAACAAAAAAGAACCTAACTGTAAAAAAATATGCACGCTGCAAACAAAAGAATTACACACTGCAAACAAAACTCCCGCACGCTGCAAACAAAAGGAAAAGTACTGCGCGCGTGAAGGACTGGGATCGTGTCTCGCGGTTCTCGTGGTTCACGTTTTTTAAACAAAATGGTTTAGTAAACTCTTCTCAATTGTTATCACCTAATGTTTTATGGTCACGCAATGTTCAAAGGCAACAGCCAGAAAGAAGCGAGATATTTTATCTTCTCCGATTTATCGCTGTCGCATCGATCAAACAGTGAAACAAAAATAATTAACAAGGTTTAAAATAGCAGCCGACATTTTAATGGTATTTGCTGGGAAATTTTTACCGAAGAAATTAAAGACACAGAGGCGTTATAATGTTTTTGAAATTGAAGTCAGTATTTTTTGTATCCACCAGACGCGACAGCGATAAACCGGAGAAGATAAATATCTTGAGTCTTTCTGGCTGTTGCCGCCTTTGAACATTGCGTGGCCTTAAAATATTTCAGGTGATAAGACTGAGAAGAGTTTAAACCTTTTTCTTTATTTATTTCCAGGGGTTTGAGTTGTCGGGATCTGTGTTTGGATGTCACGAAAACGCAGTTCCCGAAAACTCAGACCACGAAGACTCAGACCCCACAAACACATACCCCACCTGCCTGGACATAATAAAGAATCGTCTGAATCTGAATCACGCAATGTCCATAGGCGGCAACAGCCAGAAAGAATCGAGATATGTATTTTCTCACGTTTATCTCTGTCGCGTCTGGTGGATACAAAAAAAAAATCAGGGCTTCAACGGGATTCGAACCATGACCTCCGCGATACCGGTGCGATGCTCTTCTTTCCAGGCTTCTTCTTTCCAGTTGCTTAAATTGGAAAATTTACTGCGAGGATCATACTTCACTTGCATCTATAACCACAGTTCAAATATGAATTATTTCATATATACATCACATAACTTCACTGCACGGGAAAATGTGAACTCGATAATTTGACCTTGCTCCCAATGTGTGGCTTCATAGCTCAGTTGGAGTTGGCTCCCTGTGACAGAGAACTAGACACCGACCGGATCTGTAGGATACACTCTGTTTCAAATACACGAAGCAGTTGCTGCTGGCTTGCGGAAGTGTGATAAACATGGCGAAGCAGGTACATTTATTCAGTAATTTCAATCACCTTAAGGGAATCATCTTAAGGAGGCTCGCAAAAAAGAATTAGTTTACGATTTTTAATTATCCTAATGTTTAACCTTTGCATTATCAGGCTCGGGGACTTAGTTTTCAGCAGCTGAGCGCAAGGTAAGGTTAGGTAAAGTAACTCAATTCTACTCTTTCAACGATTGCAATGCAGGCGCGGGAATGTACAAACTCAAAGTGTAAGCTGACTAAATTAAAATACCGTAAATGATCTAATAAACGCCCGGGACGTCGGAGCAACTTCAGAATACCTGGCCACGATTGCGTGACATTGAACGCTTGCTCCCGTAGTCCCGCAGTCGTGTTGTAGTCATTAAAGGAAAAAATTATTTTATAAGTTAATGAACGTCAGACCAGTAAAACTATTGCTCCCGCAGTCCTGCAGTCCCGAAGTCGAATAATAATGAAAGTAAGACGAATAAAACTATTGCTCCCGCAGTCCCGCACTCCCGTAGTGGGGAAAAAAGAATTAATAAATGGTCATAGAACTTGTGCTCCCGCAGTCCCGCACCCCTGTAGTGGATAAAAGTGAATATTAAATGGTTTTAGAACTATTGCTCCCACAGTCCCGCACTCCCGCAGTGGAACAAAGTAAATATTAAAACTCCAGGTTTCGGCTCATTGATTATAGAACGAGCTCTTTTCATGTGTAGCTCGCTTGTTTCGGCTGATGAATTTAAGAATGAGGTATATTCATGTGTAGCACGCTTGTTTCGTCTATACATAAAGTATTTCTCTTTTGTTTCCATATGCAAATATTTATTGACTGCGGGACTACGGGAGCAGGCATTTAATGTGACGCAATTGTGACCGGTATTCTGAAGTTTAGCCGGGGCGTCTATTAAATTTTAGGGGTTCTGGGGGGGGGGGGGGGTTTAATAGATATGCGGCGTTTATTAGAGGGGGGCATTTATTTCAGTTTAACTGACATATTGAGTTAAGAACTCAAGAAGATAAAGAAGATAAAAGAGTGCTATCCGTACTTTGAACTAGACATCGAACAAGATGCCGTTTGCAAGCCATTGTTGGTCAAACACGAAGAAAGCTAACTAAATTGCGTGATTTTCTAAGAGTTTTTTTATTTTTGATGCAATTCTTGGGGGGTGCGGTTGGGGAAGGGGGCGTCTATTAGACAAGGGGCGTTTATTAGAGAGGGGCGTCTAATACAAACTATACACCTCAAGGGGGGGCGTCTATTAGATACGGGACGTTTATTTGAGAGAGGACGTTTATTAGATCATTTACGGTATTCAGGCTGCAGGGAGTGTACATTAAATGTCAGTAGGTCTTATGTCAAATGTAATGTCAGTAGGTCTTATCATGTTTTTCGACGCCATCTTGTTGGGTAGGCAAAGCGGTCAGAAATTACAATGTATGGGAATGCGATGGCACATAACTTTTCCAAAATTGAATTTTGCACTATGTGCGGGAATCGCAAGCAGCGTTACTAGATATTCCTTACTTGAGAATTGAGCCAAATTTTTTTTTCAAGAATATTAAGGTAAATCTCTCCTCACCTTTTTATCCGAGGAGGGAAAGATTGCTTTGAACAATTAGGAGGTAATGTACTAGTCTATGGCGTTCCATCATATCTCCGCTAATAATGAAAGTTGTAACGCAACATCCAAGTTTGTCATGTCAACATTGATATGTGCATCAACTTCAAATGTCGGTAAATAGAAATCAACTTCCAACTTCAACAATCAACTCTTCATTTTACGCCGCTAGTTAGACTTCATAGTGATAAACATAGACTTCTGATATTTCATTAAAATGTCCAACAGCAGTAAATCATCTGTAATGCAATGTTGGACTTTTCCAGGTCAAGTTCAACATTGTAATGTCATGTTTGTCTTTACATCCTGTTGAATGCTGAGCTCTTTCTGTGAGCCCAAATCCACCAATAATTATGGGATAACAAAACTGATGTCATTTGTTCTCGCAGTGTCACATACGTGGTTGTGGTGTTCGGTTGCAGTTATCAGGGATTGTCATGTTTCTCAACATTTAGTTCTTTAATTTACATTTCATTTTTAATGGAGAACCAGAACAACGGCCAACTGAATCACTTAATATGAGATATGCTACTCCAGGTAGCAAACTGGCTTACCTCTTTGCAGAACAGCCAGAATAACCACTAAGAAGGTAAACGCGGCTGAATACTTAAAAGGAATTGGTTTCTCTCTACAGTGTCCCAACACAAAATATACACACTGAAAAAAATCAAGAACAAATAATTTATTATCCTTTAATGTAAAAGTACCAATAACATTTTTTTTTTTGCTGAAATCCAAAATGGCAGCTTTTAAAATTAATTATGAAATATATGTCTGAGGTTTCATTCCGGGGCCGTAGTTTATAGTAACAGGCCACGCGAGGCTCTTGCCTCAGTTATCTCTTTTGCTTTTGTTGTTTATAGTCATCATAAACACCCTAAATATACACAGGAAGGTATTGTAACCACGGACATTGCCTCAGTCATAATTTTTCAATGACATTGCCTCAATCATAATTTTTCTTGCTATACCTTGATAATAGTTTATTGGCTATATCATGTAACTTGAATTGTTTATGCCATAGTGTGACGCTTATAGGAACAGATTGCATAAAGCGATAGATCACATACTGAGTTAATTATATTTAGGGTAACAAAGGATAGTTATAAGCTAATTTTAGGGTATGAAATACAGTAGGGTTTATTGATTCAAGAATATAACCGCAGTATTGTTGTAATTAAATTCCGTTGAATGTAAAAGCCATTTGCATAAGAGTTTTAATTCAGAACGGAATAGGTGTCGTCTGAGGCATCGAGAGTGTAATGTTGTAGAAGAGTTTGTAAAAGGAATAAATGCATTTATTGAAAGATACAGTCCTTTGATTGTGAACCAGCACCAGGAGATATTCCCGAAAAGGCGGTTTTGGTGGCAGCCTGAACAACCGATGGGAATATCCACTCACCCGACCAAAATCCGCCTGCACTGTAGGCTGTTCTGGCTACGGCCCTTCACACTGAGGTAAAATAGGAATGCAAGCTGCATGCAGTAGCTTACTTGATGTAAATATTCAGCCAAGTTTACCTTCTGAATGATTATTCTGGCTGTTCTGTAAAGAGGTAAACCAATTTGCTACCTGGAGAAGTGTATCTCGTAAGTGATTGAGTTGGCTGTTGTTCTGGTTCTTCATTTAATACATTCAATATGATATGTAAATTAGGAACTAAATGTTGAAAAACGTGATCCCTGAGAAAAAATCCCTGAGAACTGCAACCGAAGACCGCAACCACATGCGTGACACTGCAGGAATAAATGATGTCAGTTTTGTTATCCTACAATAATTATTGGCGGATTTGGGCTCTCCGAAAGAGCTCAACATTCAACTTTGGGATGTAAAGACGAACATTGCCTGATTTCAAACTGTGAAGGACAGGTACAAGTCCGTAAGTTTTCGTTTTGACTCACTTTAATTTCACGTTTTTGAGTGACATACATGTACACTTTATTTCTTTGTCAATGTTATTTAACATGTCCCTGAATCTGATCAAACTTAATCAACAATGTCCAAATAAACAGTAATGCAACTGATTATGTAAACAGTAACAAGAAAGATGTTCTCACAGTGTCTACAAGGCACGGTTCGAAGTTTATGCTTGAATTCAAGTCAACATTACCACAGAATAGCTCAAAATGATTGTTATAAACGTGTGTAATGGCAGTATTTAGTTCACTTAAATTTTGGGATTTTTTTAAATCGGGAAATTTGCGAAATGTGTCACGAAAATTTCATGTAGTACTTGTAATAAGTGCTAACTTAAACTTGCTTCCTTTCCATTGAATTCATCAAAGCTTGTCTCTGCAATCTCCGCTATGATTAATTAAACCATGTGTAATAAGCATGTCTTGTAAGTGGTGATCAAATGCCCCGCCCCTGGGAAGACTAAGTTCATCAAATTCCCTCCCTCCCGGGCAGGAAAAGGTGTCAAATGTCTGGGGTATGCCTGAGGGGGATGGGGATGGGGATGGGGATGGGGATGGGGATGGGGATGGGGATGTTGAAGCTTTGACTGGTACGTAATAAATAATCAGGGCTGGCTGGTTTGAAAATCAGGAGTCTAATGCATTTTTGTTATTTTGTAGTGAAGAGTCCTTTGACTTCTTGGACGATGAAGAAGATAAAAAGCCAAGACCAAATCCCTTTAATGATGACTTCAGCTCATTTGATATCATGGACTCTCCTGGCTGGATCAGTAAAGCTGAAGTTGCAGACTTTTTGAAGCAGTCTCGTCATTTGGCACTGAATGAGGAGGATGACGAGAAGGACTTAGGACCGGCATGGGGTGGTTCAGAGTACAGCTTATCCTCAGGTATCACTGGTAGTAGCTGGTCAAGCTAACCTTGTGCAACATTGTTATGATGGTTAAAGAGATTAGCACAAAGAAAGTTATAAGGCAATAAAGTTTGCATTTTCAAGAGCCTGGTGGCCAATCAGGCCAGCACTTTTATCTGCAGTTTCCATAGAAGCTATATTATACTGTACTGTATTGGATGGTAGTGAAGACAGGCTGACTGTGAGAGTTTTAGTGTTGTACCCAAGAATGTAACACAATGTAACACAAATTGTCCAGAATTCAGCAGACTTCGCCATCACGCCACCCGATTTTCCACAAAAAATGACCAAAAAAAAAAACAATTATCATATGGGAATTTTGTTTGAAAGCTCTGAAGAGTTTGAGAAACATTAACAATAAGCCACCGTAAGAAAAAAGATGGTGGCTGTACATTTTACCACAATACCTTGCGAACCAAACTAAGCCCACTGGGCATATACTACAAAGATATGGTTTATTTGCAGTCGTTCCTATACTGACAGCATTGCTCTTGTCAAGTTTGAATGACTTATGATTTTTCTTTATGTTTTTATACGCTCTTTTAGAGTTTTCCTGCGCAGAGCATTATAGGTAAATGTACCAGTCGCCATCTTTTTCCTTACAGTGGATTAAAAATTATTACAGTACTCTTACTGTATATGTAGGAGTCCTTATCTAGATCAGTACACAGGTTCTTCTGATTTCACTGATATTTCCAGAGTTCTTTTAGCAGTTGTTCAGTCATTTTTTATGTAGTTATAATATTCTTCTCAGATTGTTTATTATCATTTTCGTGTATTCAAACAGGCAAGCCTCGCTCAGATTCAGCTGCCAAGTCAGTGCGGACACGACCTGCACAAGTGACATCTACTTCAAGCCACCTCATGACAAATAAACAAAGTTCTTCCTTTGAAAGTATGTTCTACACCATTTTCTAGGTCATAATCAGCTATTTGAAGCTTTAAAGTGCACCTAACCCCAAAATATTTTTTTCGCTAAATCGAATCTGCTTGTTACTTGAAGCATTTGGGCGCAAAAATTTTTGAATTTGCTTGAATCCTCAATTTTCTATGCCCTCCCAAAGTCGCGCTTAAAGTGTTGCACGACCGAGTTTTAGGGAGTCTGGGGCAGCAGTTGCTGATGACGTCTACCCAGGAACCAAACACAATGGCGTCTCAGCCAGCTCTCTATATTTGCTCGAGAAAATGGGAAGCAAACTTAATTGTTCCAATATATTTTGGGACTAAAACATCAAGTTTTGTTTAAGAATCATTCCTTTTTCATCACTGGAGTCTGAGTTAAGTTTCAATTCGAAAGACTCCGAAATAAACTTCGATCGAGCACGTTTGACAACTGTTAAATCACTGCTTGGAGCTTTGAGAGCAATTTGTAATATTTCAAGTGACGACGGTCGGAGATGACCTCTTTGCGGACGAGCTGCTTTTATCTTAGGAATGGAAAGCTAGATAAGAAGTGGAGGAGCAGGGAAACTAAAAGCAGGAAAGAAAACTCAAGGACTGCACTTTGGATAGTAAATACCTAAACACAAGGTTCCTACTCGTGTTAAAATCCCATTTACAGTTGAGAGAATGTATTTTGTCAAGGTATGATTCTATTAAGTCCAGTTTGTATTTTACTTTGTGGAATGTTTCATGCTTATAAGAGCGAAGTACGTGTTGCAGTTTTCGAGACGTGATGACCTCCAAAACACTGGCTTCGATCCAGCGATTGAAAATCGCAGAATTGTTTGGACCTGTATTTTTGAAGCTGAGGGAAGCAAGGCGGAAGAGAGCAAATAACCGAATATGTAATTTTTTCTCAATGCTTGCAGTGAAATTCGTCGGATAAGCGAATAGGATGTGTTCCCTGAGCAGTCCGCGGATAATGTTACGCGGTCATACACAGAATTTTTGTCGAGCTGCTGTTTTCCAAACCTTCAAAAAACTCTGTGTCTAACAATTTTGTTATCGTGTAATTTTAAAGGATTAGTCCTTGACTTTTATCTGAATCGAAAGATAAAAAAGTGTTGGTTGACAGCGTATAGTTTTTGTTGCGACCTATTTACATATCAGTAAGCTTGTATCAGTCGTAATGTTTCTTGATTGATCGAATGACTTTGCCGGATATGATATAAATACTGTAGGATTGGAAGATATAGGTTGTCGTTAGTATCTCTACAAATTGCTGGTTGGCTTTCAGCAGAAAGTTATGAAAATAGCGTTAGTCTGCAGAACAAATTTCATTAAGAGTTCTTCAATGGTTCTCACAGAGTTAGTTCGCTTGTTCAATAGTTTGACAAAATCAACCATCGTTTACGTTTTTAATGTACTATTGACCAATCATTGGCATTAAATTGTACAGTATATGTTTCTTTAAATCTGGGATATTGCTGCAACAGCCGATAGCACCTCTGGAAGGCGTCTCTGTGGACTTTTTCGAATTTGTTAATTGCATCATCTTCAAGGAAATGACGGGAGATATTCGATCTTCCTGGGTAGACGTCACAACAGCTGCTGGACCCATTCTCCTCAGACTCGGTGGTGCAACGAAAATGGCGGTGTTTTGGTGCTATTTTCGAGGTTTCGTTGGGGCACAGAAAATCGAGGATTTATCCGAATCGAAAAATGTTTTCGCTGAAGTATTTCAAATAACAAGTAGATTCGATTTTGGGTTTAAAAAATTTTGGGGTTAGGTGCACTTTAATTTTTGTTACATTTTAAGTAGTTTAAGCCTTTGGGTAATTATCATAGAACGACAAAAATTGTCTGGGCTTGGGGCAAATAGACCTATATTTACATAAGAACATAACACACCACAGAGGATAATCTGGCACAGACAGTTATCTTGAGTCAAAAGAGAGAAATCACAGTTTATTAAATGAGACATCAACAGACACCACAAGGACAATAAATTTATCATAATAAATTCACAGTGGGATAGCAAGTTTTAAAAAATAACTGAGCTACTGTGCATGTGTTCATTGATTGATAGGTGAGTTTAGATGAGAGTATTTAAACATAGTTGTGATGTTTTAGATTTGCATGTATTTTTGATAATATTATATAAAAGCAGTAGAATACTTTTTCCATGTATACATACACTGTAGCCTCATCTAAACACTCTGGGAAAGAGGGGGGGAGGGGGGTTGGGGTTGGGGGCTGGTTGAATTCTTGAAAGTTATGCAAACCTGAGACATAGTTAAGGGTTTGCGTTACTATTTCAAATTCTCCCAACCCTCCTTGTGTTTGGATGAGGTTATGCAAACATGGAAAAGTCCTCTTTTTCTTAAATCTTTTTATTGTTATTTATTTAGAAGGTACCACAGGACAATCTCCACCCAAAAGACCAGTTCCACCAAGCTCATCTGTACAACGATCTGTTACTTCTACATCAACCTCCTCAACTGCTGTGTCATCCTCCCTATCAACTCATGTGTCAGCAGCAGCTATAAGGAATCAGACTCCCAAAGTTACTACCAAAACGGCTATACAAACTGCATCATCATCAATCAATGATGGTAATAATGAAAATTAATAATTATCTGATTAAGTTCACTACACTTTTTTACCCAAACATGAGCTGTCAGCAGTGCAAGTGCACAGGAAAAGTTACATGCCTTTGATCTCTTTTTAACCGCGCAGCCGGAGGCTGGGCGGTTCTTGCTTGGCCTTCGGTTTATTTATTTATTTTTAGTTTTGTCGGTTACTAATCCCAAACCTCCGCGGATGATGTCATTATCAGCCAATTACATGCCATTTCTCAGTTCTTTTCGTCATATTCCCCCTCAGGACGGCTTTGACAAGTTAGCGAATTAACTGTTTAGACAAACCATGAAGCCGACGGCAAAAATGTTTATTTGGTCAAACTTGGGCCAAAATCATTCAGTGATGGGCGTCTGGACGTTTGCAAGGATAAAGCATCTAATTTGGGACCAGCTGCAGGCTACTAAGGCTGAAATCATCCGGAGTTAGCTGTATAATTTTCGTTTTTGCGTGCGAAACAGAAGAGTTTGTAATCTAGAATTTTTATTTCTGTTGGCTTTCGAAGGGAATGCGCTAAAAAAGGTATTACGTCTGGCGTCAGCCATGGAATGTGCTGACAGTGATAAATAAAATTGTGTTTACTTCGCCAGAAGGAATGGTGGAATTTTCTCGGGGAAAAAAATTAAAAGCTTAGCACTCGTATAAAACCCTTTTAACATGCGTATATTTATAATCATTTGAAAGGTCAAGGTATCTTTTCTTTAGCCGTAAACAAATTCTCGGATTACAAGTCACGGTAGACTCGTGCTATGCAAAGAATGTAATCAGATACGCCTTTCAGCATATGGGTAGCGAGAGACACATTTCGCGTAATGAAATTCGGTCGTTATGTAACGGTAGATGACGGCAGTAACTATGTCACGTTTTACAAGCTGAACGTTTTCATAAAGATTAAAAAACAATAAAAGAGCGCGGTTGAAACCGCACTGCGGTTCTTGTTCTAGTTGAATTGCTTATTAAGTGGAAGTCTTGATGGTGCAATGAGTCCCACTTGTGCATTGGTCTACCCTATAATGGACCATACAGGAAAATTCGGGCAGACACCCAACAAAGGGATACTTTTTTTCACGCTGGAGGTATATACAAGGGTACAGGAGAGGAAATATGAGCTAAAGCATAAACTGAAAGGGTGTGGAATTCTAAACTGCCATTTTTCTGTCTAAAAGGCCTGTTTGAAATATCTCAAACAAACATACCTAACAGCTCAGTCATATGCCGCAAAGGTCTGAAAATAACAATAACGACCATCATTACTTTTGGGGGGTCGTTAATTTCGGGGAGCAAAAAAGTTGTTATAGTAAGTTGGTAAAGCTGAGCTCTTTATATGAAATAAAAGAAATTTGTAAGACAGTTCTTAAAACATGAGACACAACTCTTCATTCCGGTTTTAAGGTCATTCGCCAGTATTACATTGCACATTCCCTACTGCGCATAATTTCACGCCTGATTAGTGCACACGCATTAAAAACAGCTGGACCCTGTCATAGATGTAAATTGTCATTTTCTTGAAAACTAGTATGGTGACCTACTATTATTTTCTGCTGTTTTGAATTGAGTCTTAGCTAATAAATTTTTCTATGTAAAATAAACATGGACCGATTCTCAGTGTAGAACAAGAAACAAGAAACATGGTCGGAAATGTGAATTGAGCAAGCAATCGTGACTATAATAATAGTGCTATTACAAGGATTTATGGGGTATAAACAAGGTGCTGTTGCTCCTGAATGAACATGGGGACCCCTCATTTTTATTTCAAAATGTAAGTTCCTTTAATATAAGCAATCAATAGGCAAAGTTTGACAAAATCTCAGTGTAGGTTCTATTTCAGTGGAATGACCTAAATCTATGTTACTGCCACGTGAGTGGGCTGTTCATGTGTAGACTGTGTGATCAGTGGTCAGCAGGAAAGCTTGTAAGACACTGTAAACTGTTTAGACCACTTCATGACCCACTACTACGTTAGTCTGCTGTAACTTAATATATTACTGTGATGGTGGAGCAATTAAATTTGAAGGAACATTCCTTTTAATATCATCCTGTTGAAAATGATATTAATTAGAATCAAAATTTACTATTAATAGTTCAAGTTACTTGATAACAGGGTGCAACATTACTGATGAAACACAAATGAACATTTCACAGCACTTTGTACATTTATCTTTCCATGGCGAAGATTGCCGTAAGTCAAGTTACTGTACATGACTACTGATTGGAAAATAAACAGTCGCTATTGATAGAGTTTCACTATTTTGGAGGGATGGGGTGGTCTGGCTACTTTCGGGGTTTATTACGTTTATGTTTGATGTTACTTTCAGTGAGTCACTACTTTTGGGGGGTTGTTACTTTTGGATGCTCATGCTAGTAAGTAGTGTAAAGTTTGGGGGGGGGGGGGAATCCAAGGTCATAGAAAAGGGATGTTGTATGAGTGTGCCTACTGTAGGTATTAGAGTTGGTTATAAATAAGTGTCTAGTTTTCACATCTAGGCAAGTAGCAATACCTCAAACTGCTACATGTTGTGGTAATGCTCGCTCATTAGCTCTCCCCTCTTGGAAGGGCAGTTGTATTCTGTTCTAAGTCAAGCTTTGCCCTGAGATTGAGGGGTTGGGGAGGAGGGGGGTGGTGGTCAGAGGGCTATATTTTTCAAATATTTATCTTTTGACCTCATACTTCATGACCTTATCAGCTAACGGGAATGTGTGGCAGGTAAAACTTAATTTATTTGAAATACAATATTTATTTTGTCACTTGAGGCACTTAGAGGCATTATTTAGCAACAATATAGTAGTATAATTGCATTTTCTTCCAGTCATCAGCAGTGCATCTCAGGTATCTGTCACGGAATATAACAAGCTTCAAGCTGAAATTCGTCAATTAAGAAGTGATCTGCAGGTAAGTAAAATGACATTGGCACAGTTTTTCCTGGACTAGCCATTTTTTACTCAACATAACTGTAAAATACTTGACTGGCTGCCTTAAAATGTCATTGATTGTGTTGTCTTTAGGCAGCAAGGAAAGATAAATCAGGAAAGCCATCAGCCCAAGAAACTGTGAAGAAAATTATTCGTGGGCAGGTATGTATTGGCTGCTAATTTTTCTACCATATTACTGTTGATACAGTAACTAATTTATTAGCTTGCAGTGAAGGTGTATTTTTGGTGAACAATTGAGCTACCACATTTTGATCGGATGAGCTGTAGCATCGATTAGATACTTCTGCAGATACTGTAGGCTTGGGAAGATAGGAAGAAGTGTCTGAAGGAGGAGTGAGGCTCAATTATGAGTTAAGGGGGTAAGTTTCTAAAGAAACTGTGGTGCTGCATCGGTGGGAGTATTACAAGATAATTTGGTTTTATCAACTGAGTTGATAATGTGAATAAGCCACCGTAAAGAGATTCAGAAGCTGATGTTTTGAGCATTAGCCCTTCGCTCCGACGAAGGGCTAATGCTCGAAACATCAGCTTCTGAATATCTTTACGGTGGCTAATTCCCATTATCAACTCAGTTGATAAAACCAAATTATCAATTATGAGTTCCCTCTCTCACCAATATCCCTTCTTGCTCACTTTCCTCAATCTAACATGGCAGTACATTTATTCAATC
>CM042750.1:25628730-25685316 GCA_022496165.2 Catalaphyllia jardinei | reverse complement strand
AAAAAAATGTTACTGAACATTAACTTGATTTCTTTATTGTTTATTCTACTGCAGCAGTTGCGATGGAAAAACTGAAGTTTCAGCTATCAACCTGAAATATTATGGACTGAGAGATTGTGTTTTCGTCGCTCAAGTTTTTTTTTTAAAGATTTGTAATAAAGATATTAGTCGTGTTTTATCAAATAAAAATACTATATTGTGATGTTAATAGAGTGTGTTCATTTGTCACGCAATAAAAAAATAAAATCAAACACCATTCAGTGGATGAAGTCAAGACATTGTAATATCATGAGCGATAAATAAAGAAGACAATTCTCCAAGTTTAACGCGTGCGTGTTGTCCCTAAGTTGAGATGTTCGTCGAAATGTTCCCCACAAAATTATAGAGCATAGGATGGAGCCGCCATGTTGGCGGACCTTCTTAGACCTCCAATATGGCGGCCTAGACTGGTTATCTGGACCGAACCAAAAGTCATTTAGACCAGCACTTTTCCTATAATACCTTAACTCCTAAAATGGCTAAAAGTCACGAGATAAGTGTATATTTTTAAACAAACGCGATCTTAGCTTTATGCCACGCACCGCCTTTATTGAAATTCAAAATGCGCTGGCTTACAAACGAAAGATGCTATTGAGCTGGAAAGTTGTAAAAGAATAAAAATTTAGTGAGAAACGAGAAACTGCAAGGGACCGCATACGATAAACGCTGACAACGTAGAGATCCAATCAGCCAAACAAAAAGAAAAAACAAAGCAAAGATCTGAAGACATCGAATCCCGCCCGCTCACCGAGAGCGTGGAACCAAGCCTTTCCAAATTCTACTCGGTAACTTTTTAAATTAAGCAACTTAGAATTTTGAGCAAATTTTTGTCAGAGAGCAACTTCTAGCAACTTTTCGGAAAACCAGCACTTTTTTGGTAATTTTTGTGGGTATCGAATGGTCTCTTCGAGCATTTGCGAGCATGCGAGCAGTGCGTTTATTTTTGCGAGCATAAGCAGTGATCAATTTTCTCATGCGAGCAGCGGGCACTTTAGAAATTACAAATGGCGAACAGGGGGAACTTCGTAAATTTTCCGCCAGCTGGAATGTCTCTTTATTAGAACGTTATTTTGCGCCAAGTAATCTGGCTGACAGTTTCAAAACAGGACAACAGGCGCAAAGCTAGGCAACATGATAAGGCCTTGTCGCGGTTCAACCCTTCCCAGTAGCTTATAGCCAATTATGCCTTGTTAATATGCCATTTGCTGCAAAATTACTTCACTTATCGGTATCCGAAGCTTTCTAAGGCCCTGTTTACAAGCAAGTAGGTTCCCTCTCAAGAGTGTTAAAGATACCCCGCCTATACAAGCTAAATGTTTCAGGTAGGGTCACCCTGCTACCTGGGACAGAACTCAGGCCGGTCAGTTTCAATAAACTTCAACAAAACGAGGAGGCATTTTCAGACACATGCGCACATGTTTCCCAGTTTCCTACAAGGGGGAAACAATGTTTCCAGTGTCAGTCAGTGTTTGTTTTCAAGATGCAAATTATGCTTACGCTACACGGGAGGGAATTTTAACGAAAATCTGAGCATGCGAACACTTGCAAAAATTTTGCAAACACGAGCAAGCGAGCACTGACTCGTGTAATTTTTGCGAGCAATTCGAGCAAAGGCCAAATTTTGCGAGCATGATATTGGATGGGACCATTCGATACCCCTACTTTTGGGCTATTTCAAATAAACAAGTTAAAATTCTCTTGGTTCCATGTAGGTTACCCTTTGAATGGATATCATGTGGTAATTAATTACAAGAATTGGGCTTGGGTAGCCCTCGTTCCCAGGGCTTTTCCTATCTCGTTGGCGCCCCATGAAGCCTGTATTCATTGGAGCGTGTTCAAAATGAGCCCGCGCAATGTACCGACAGCAAAACTTCAGTGTACGAGTCAATCATCCAAGATGGCCGGCCAGAACGCTTGAATAATCTGCGGCTGGAATCTTGTTAAATGTCGACAGAAGAAGGATCGAACTACATTTTCTAATTCAGGTACGTATATATTGTGTCAAGAGCAGTTTTTTTTCCTAGACAGGAACAACAAATTGACTTCATACAATCGGGCCAAACATGTTATGTAACAGGTCTGTATGTAAGCGGCTACGCAAGCAGACTAGGAGTTTCAATGTGGAAGTGGGTGCTGGCGTCAAAGTTTGAAGGAAATACTGATAACACGATTTGAAATAAACGGCACGATAGAGGTTGGTGTAGCTTTTTAAAAGAGAATTAGGTTTTTTCCAGCTTGTTAAGTTTTAGAGGGCTTTTGTGAATTAACAACAACAGAGAGCCCTAAAATAATTTTCTGCAAAAGAGCGCGACAAATGCTAGAACTTGCTTTAAGAGACCCAGGAAACCTTTAGTAGAAGGACTTCCACAAGTATTCTTTTTAAAAATTAGCCTTTATGCTTAAACGTTATCAGTATGAATTTGTGAGTTTGCCGAAACTTGAGCCGTCACGCAACGTGACATCAAAGGTCATACAACTGTATCAAATCACATTAAAGCAAGGAAATCAAAATGCACAGAACAATATGATTGCAAGCTTTTCTTTCGCCTCAATGAAACATGTAACTCGATGGTCGAATTATTTAACCCAACGGGCAGAGATTTTGACTCAACGATCAAATTTAACGCCTCAACGGGTGAAGAATACCGTGAATGATTTGTCTCTGGTACCGAAGTTTCTTTCGACATAAAGCAGGTTGGCTTCACACCTTTCTCTCTTTTCTTCCCGAGACCAGCAAGCTGCAGTCAGCAGTTTACTCCGAATGGAAGCATTTTTGCCCAACACTTCACTGCTGCTCAATACACTGAAAAAAAAATGATCTCTTGAAGTAGGACTTGATTGATATCTTGGCACCTCTATTTGCAAATCAACAAAATTGCTCATGTAATATAGTAGAGTAGCCTAAGAGATAAAAATCTCTTGTCTTTCTCGAGTCATCACTAAACCATTCATGACCTTTATGTTAATGAATACTTCCACAAGTAATTGGAGACATCCATATTTCACCTCGTTTATCGTGTCCTTTCGATGTCCTTGATTTCCAGCTGAGCGGGACTACTGCTTGAAATCAATATTGATATTTCCACATGCATTCAGAAGCATCCTGGAATGCCCGGATATAAAAAACACAATCGACTGCGCGTGTCTCCGATCTTACATCCGACAAATTTTGGCTTTTTCTTGCTATTGGAAAGAATAGGCTGTTGTATCGCTAGAGCTCGCCAGCAATAATAAATGTTTTGTGCGGCTGCATCAGTTTCTCTGCACATCTCTTCGTTGTGCTGTGAACCATTCATTCATTGATCTTTAGTGTGGAATTTGAGTGTGACAGACCAGCTAGAGGTAAATTTAAAGATCGGTCTATTGTTTGTTTTGTTTGCTTCAAAATTTTATATTTAAAGTTTCAGTCCATTTTGACAATATGGAAGTACTGGATTTGTACCACTCATTCAGAGCTATAATAGAACACGCTGTGCCATGCCACTTTGAATTTCACAGTACAGCATTTCGAAAGCAAAGCTGTTGAATACATAATAATTTGTGTAACGATTGTCAGTGCTGATGCCTAGATTCATTTTATAGCAGTTAAATAGAGGGTGTTCACTCGCGTGTACAGCAGCCATGCAAAAGAAAGTGTTTACATTAGAACACAAGATTGGTTTGGTACATCAACATGGCTGCCGTTTCATTGTTTTGGAATGACAATATGGCTGCCATGAGGTCATGCACATACGCTCCATACAGTGTCAAGCACAACCTCATCTGATCTTACAACCACCTTACCACTACATATACTACAAAAAAACATTGTTTTCCTTCTCTGGAATCATGATTAATAGATACTAATTTCCTGTATTTGGAGGGCAATAAAAGTTTACAAGTAGAATATTTCTTTTTGCTTAACTGAATTTCATCTGTCACATTAAAAATTGAGTTTGGACAAAAACACTGACCCCCTAAAAGACAATAGGAAAATTATTGAAACAAGCCCAGAGCTATCAATAGGACTGCCTTTCGTTCAGTGTTAATGCAGCTTACATGTACCCGACATTTCCAAGATGGCAGATGAGTTGCAGATTTCCGACTCTCTTCTCCTTTGATGGTAGGTGTAGGTGTTGTTTATGGAAAATCGGACACAGAATAAGTTGAAATATCATTGAGTATAGTATTCGTACATGTTAGAAAATTTAGCATTGAAAGTAATGAAGAAGTGCTGGCAAATGAATATGGTCGTGACTGACCACTGGCAACACGCACACAATACATTAACCAACTTGAGTAAATCTAATAGTTACTGAACTGACTCGATCTTTACCACCACTCAACAGAAAATGTCACCACCTTAGAGTCAAGTGAAATAGTAACTGTCATAATTGCTTAAAACATAATTGAGAATATAGGCAGGTCTTTTATGAAGCTCTATCAGTGCCTTGTTGTTTGTTTAAGGTCAGTGGCAAATCTAAGAGAGGGGCCAGGGCCCCCTTATTTTGGTTAGCAAAAAATCGCAAAAAAGAAAAGGTGGCAGGGTAAGCAAAAAGAAAACAAAGCAGGTGCCCCCTTAGTTTAAGGTGTGGATCCACCACTCTAGCTAGTAGATGATTGTGTTGGCAGTTCACCATTAACAAGGTGATCAATTACATGTTTAAGGTCATTCCCCTGAATTAAAACTGACAATACATCTTCTTTCAAACTTTGTCCACTTAATAGTTATCATATGAGAAATTCAATTTTGAAATAAAAAATGGGGGTGCCCCTGCTCATTAAGGAGCACTGAGGCATTGAAAATGTCCCATTTTGGCATTATTTAATGCTTTTAGTAGAACACATTCCCAGTAATAATCCTAAAATCTTTGTGACCGAGACTCTTGAGAACACGCATTAAACTACAGTCAATACATTTTGTTAGACACAAATAAACATTTTAAGTTTGATTTATACAGAAATCTAAGTCTTGATTAAAGGGTCACAGTCAGCTTGTGCACATGCACATTACATACCATTCCATGGCTAATTTGCATACAACAAAGATGCGATAAATACTTTTTTAACCAGATATGATAAAAACAATGTCATAGGATGAGCAAAAGGACACTCAAAAACAGGTTTTTCAGTAAACAATTGAAAATCAATCAAATCACTGTGTAAAATGAAGTGGATTTCTAGATGAACTTTGATTTCAGGTTGAGGTAAACTTTTTTCAAAGTGAGAAAAACTAGTGTCCGGGTCAGCGCAGCCACAAAGCTGACTGTGTCCCTTTAAAATTTGAACCAAATTTCTTGACATGGTTACCAAACGGCAAACTAGAAAAGACCACAGTGTATCTGCTGTTTTTCTTCTTTATTCAATTTTCAGCAATAGAAATCAAATAAGTCTTTTCTCACGCAAAGCTTGTGCTAAGTTCATTACAATGACTGGAAAAAAAGGTGGGGTGCCCATGCTCGTTGGTGAGCTGTAGCTGTTTTTCCACTGACAGAGCTCAATATCAAGGCAAATTCGCCATGTTTTCAGTATGTGCATGCATGAGGCCGCGCTAAACGATGCCATAAATTATGTGCAGTAGGGATGCGCAATGCAATACTGGGGAATTACCTTAAAGAAGTTTGAGTTACCTGAGAATCTATGGACCTTTAGATAACTACATGCATCAAGGAAAAAATTTATCCAAAATCTCTTTTAAATGTGAATACTGGCTTGGGGAAAATTGGCGAGGTAAATCGAATTACCGTGCTGGCAGCTTTTCTTAGTTAGTTTCATTGCTTAGTTTTCAGATGGGTATGCATACATGTACCATACTTGATAATATTCCAACTTATTTTGTATGCGGATTTCGTAAACAAAACCTGCACTTGCCATCAAATGAAAAGAGAGTTGGGAACTGTAAGGAAATGCCGCTGAAAATTTAAATATTGACCAGTGGTCAGTGTTTTGTCGAGAAGAATTATGTCATGCTTATAACAGTGTTTTACTGTCTCCAGGGTGCTTGAATAAATACTAACCGATTTTTCCACAAGCAGGCATGCTAGATAGCCAATGAGGCACATAGTGCCAAGTTGGCTATAATAATGAAAAATAATTGTCTTAAAATAACTTCTCCCCCCCCCCCCCCCCCCTCCCAAGAAAAAATGTAGAAAAGTAAAGTAAAAATAAAAATCATGCGTACACTTACCATATAATTATGTAGAGCATGTTATAATGGCTCATAACCCATATTGGCTTAGGAATGAAACCTCTTGAATTGCATGATCCAATGATCCAGTTTTTAATAAACTACCTTGCCAGAAAATAGGAAACATCATAGCGTGCCAGTATCCATGACAATTCTTTTTGTGTACTAGGAAATTATGTTTTAATCAAAGGTGCCGTTGTGGTTTTTTCTTTTAGTTCTCTCAAATTTATTGTTAAATTGCAAACAAAAAGCCACAGAGCACAATACCAAAATTTTTTTTGTCCCAACTAGTCACCAATGCAATGTGGTGATGCCATCTCAAAATGGTTTATATAGTTTGTTGAGTAACAAATATTTTCTGCAGATTTTATTTCCGGTTCGCGCGATTTTACGCAAGATTTAACTTCCGGTGTGCTAATTTTGATTCATTCAGCTTACGCGTGTGTTTGCGCGCGCGCGTAAAGCTTAAAACCCTTTCGAGCTGCCTTAAGAGAGCATTTATCTCGCTATTAAGCTTAGTTTGAGGGAAATTTCCTTCGTTTTGTACGTGCACGCGCTCATGTGCACGCGCTAATGACAAAAAAATCGTGCGCAGTAGGAATGCGCAATGCAAAACTAGGGAATCACCTTAACTGGCAAAATAGTCGAAATTTATGTTGAACAATGACATGCTTACAATTGACCTTTATGGTCACAATTGACCTTTACAGTTAACAGTCTGACCTTTATGGTTAACTTATTATTTATATTACGTTGCATTAGGAGGTGCACTTTTAGGCTTGGCTTAATGTATGTGTTAAATCAATTTCACTGCAATTGCGCTTGTGTGAGAAGTATTCCACATTGTTTCGAATTTCCCAACATATTCCCTTTAAAGTGGTACTTACTCAATCAGCATTTCTCTTTTTTTACTGACTAGTCAATTTATGAAGCTTGTGGGGTTTTTTTTTACAGAAAAGGAGCTGTTGAATGGGTCAGTGTTAAAGGTGATGTCCTTCAGCTGAAAAGGGGACTTGTCATTAACGAATACACGATGTACAAGGTGAACCTGCTGGCGCATTGCAATGCAAGGATCAGCCTCTTGTGCACTGGACAAGCAACTAAAAGGTCAGTGCATTCCTTCGCTCCATCGATTTTGATGCAGCGAACTGACAAAACAGCAAATGGCTTGTACACCACTTTGTGCTATTCGGTCCAAACTGCAAAGTTAAGAGGAAGAGTCTTGACACAGCCGAAGTGTTTCGCGTCACAGCTTAAGCAGCCCCTCGCTGGTCTACCAGCTTCTTATGTGAGGGACCTGGAGCTTAATAAAGAGATAATGTCAAGGCGTACAGTGACGGAACAACTGGGGTTTTACAAGTCTTGGAAGGACCAAGCCTCGCTGACCAACAGAATAACAATGCTTCATCACATGGCTAAGATTGTACAGAAACATAGAGACCAAGCACAAGTGTTGCAGAAAGAAAAAGAAAAAGTCTTGCATGGGGAAAAAAGTGCGTACATTGAAATCCTAGACTTCATTGCTGACAACATCCTTTCGTGTAAAGCCCAGGGACTCGCTAACGTCTTGTGGTCCTTGGGGAAACTCAAAGAGCATGACCACCGTCTCGTGAAAGTTTGTCTTAAAGAAATTTTGTTTCACGATGTCGCTTTCTTTTACAAAGCAGAGGTCTGCCAGATCTTGAACGCGTTAACCGAGTTGAAAGTGAAAGACTCGCGAGTATTCAAGCGAGTCGAGGAAGCCATTGTGAACGGGAAGATCAAGATATCACGGTGTGAAAACCGACAAATAGTTGGAATCCTGACATCATTTATCAAGATGGGCTATGGTAGCGAAGATTTCTTCCAAGCATTTGGAGCTGAAATTGTTGAAAGGGGTTTCATGGAGTTTCACAATGGAGAAATGACCCAGACCTTACGCGCGTTTGCTATGATAGGAATCCCCACTGATAATTTGTTCAACAACGCTGAACAGGAGATTCTGCGACGTTCGCCATTTAAACTACGCAGAACTGAGCTGGTAACGATTTTGAGAGCGTTTGCAATGGCGGGCGAAGGAAGTGAAGAGCTCTTTGCAGCGTTTGACAGCGAAATAATCACCCGACGCGTCAATGATTATTATTCACTGCCTCTTTGTTGGATAATCTGGGCATTTGCTACAAGACGAATGACAAGCTGTAGAGTGTTCAAAGTCGTAGCACGAGAGATCTACCAACGAGGTTTCAATAACCTGGAAAATGGCGAGTTAGCCCTTTGTCTTTATTCGTACGTGTTGTCCGAAATTCCTTGTGGTGCGTTTCTGAAGGCTCTCGAGGCAGAACTAACGTCGAGGGACTTGAAAACATTTGGAAGCATTCAGCTGTGTCAAGTTGTTTGGGCCTGTGCAAAAGCTGGGTTATTGGACCCAAAACTGCTACAGGATTTGGAAGACAAGATTGTGCAACAGATTGCTTCACAGAATGAAGCAAGTGTCACTGTTGAAGGTTTCCTTGGTGCTGAGACTGGAAGCCAAGAACAACTTCATCATCTGCAAAAAATGTGTGCTTTAGCAACATAGAGAGTGTACGATGTTTTTCTTGTGGTCGTCGGTCCAATGCAACTGTTATCATGAATCTCTTTAGGACCGCTAATTTATTGTATGCTGTTAGCCCGAAGCTCGATTGTTTTAGGTGTACAATCATGTATTGTTACTTTTGTTCGTGTATTAATTTCTTAGCCAATCCAGTAAGACGTTTCGAAGAACTTCGTGGAAACCAATGCAAGTTGTTTACTTTGTTTTCAAGTTATTACTTTTTTCTTTGCTGAGCTCTCAATAAAATATTTCAATAAAAACAATTTGAAGTGCCAAAGTTTACTTGCATTACTGTTGCGTGAAAGGCAAAAGTGAGTCATACAAGTACAATGTGTGTCCCGTGAACTTCATTTTCCCACACACATTTTCCCACACACAAGTTTAGGTCTCTTCTACTGCTGTAGTTAATTTGCTTTGTACAGCGGGAGAGGAGAAAAAAGTTCCCTAAAAATGGCTAGTTGTTCCATACAGATGATTGCATGACTCGCCCTTTGGACTATAATGTTCTTTCTGTAGTCTGTGGGTAGACATTCAGAAGCTACTTCCTTCTATCCAGGCGGAAAGTTAAATTAAAAAATGGTGTGTGCCTGTGGCCTTAACTTTTCTTCCCGTCCTTCTTGCAGATTTTTTTCGCTCCATACCCCTCTGCCAACTGACCGTGAAGGCCTGGGAGAAAGCCGTACAGGAACCAGGCAAGGAAAGTATGGGAGTAATACAAAGAAGAAGTGAAAGGAAATAAGAGACCGTGGATCATGATTCAGTCCTTCTCCTCCATCGTGGATCAAGCTACGAGAAGCGAGAAACACAGGAGCAAAATTAGCGCTCGACGATTAAAGGAACAAAGTCAGCTGTTAGACCGCGCTGGCCTGGACACTAGTTTTCTTACTTTTTGAAAAGAGTCCACCTCGACCTGAAATCAAAGATACGTGCCGAGTAAATCTAGTTACTCTACAATCTTCCCTGTTGTTTGCTTGGTTCATACATATTCTCACTGGTTTTCGTAGCTGATAATATGAGGAAATATAATTAAATTAACACTCTTTGTTCGCCGCTGAGAACTGTGCAATGACCAGTGAGCTCTGATCGGTGTCACTACTCGGTTAAATACTTGAAGTAACAGCACAACTCTACATTACAATGTAAACAATTTGTTACGTAGTCAATATTATCAACAAAAAAAAGTTTCCACATCATTTGAGATCCACACCCTTCCCGGTTGGTCCTAAACCATTTACAAATACGGAAAAACCGTGTAAAACTATTAGAAATGCCTTTCTAACCTCAGATGTTCACCTTCTCGAGTGATTCTTCTTCTTCTTCTTCTTCTTATCCCTTTTCACTCCATGCGGAGCATAGGTCCAAGGAAACTTCACGCCATCTCCTTCTATCCCGGGCCAACTTCTCGATTACGTTCCAGGTGTAGCCTGCCTTGGTCGCCTCCTTGTCCACCGTTCTCCTCCAGCTGTTTCTAGGACGACCTTGTTTTCTCTTCCCCTGTGGGTTCCACCTCAGTGCATGTCTGGTAACATTGCTGTTCGGTTTTCTGAGGGTATGCCCTATCCAACCCCATTTGCGCCTTCTAATCTGGATGTCGATTCGTTCCTGATCAGTTTTTGCCCACAAATCCTCATTCCTTATGACCTCAGGCCAGTGTATGCCCATGATGGACCTTAGGCATTTGTTGACAAAGGACTGTAGTTTGTTGGAGGTTGCTTTTGTTACCCTCCATGTCTCTGACCCATACAGGAGGACAGATTTCACGTTGGCGTTAAACATCCGTAGTTTGGTCTTTCTGGAGATTGATCTAGATTTCTACACAGGGCGTAGAATTGTGAAAGCAGTTCTTGCCTTCCCGATCCTCACTTGTATGTCCCGATCAGACCCGCAATCCTTGCTGATGTTACTGCCAAGGTAGACAAAGTCCTCCACTTCCTCGATGTCTTCCCCATCCAGTTCCAGCCTGTCTTCATTACTGGTGTTAATTCTCATCCCCTTTGTCTTAGATCTGTTTATTCTAAGGCCTGCCTTTGCTGAGATCTTGGCCATCCGTGTTAGTTTGGATTGCATGCCTTGGTGATTGTGTGAGAGTAAAGCGACATCATCTGCGAAGTCTAGATCTTCTAGCCAATTCATGAGGGTCCACCGTATGCCATCTCGATGTTGCTCTGTTGTCTGTCGCATAATCCAGTCGATGACTAGCAGGAACAGAAAGGGCGATAATAAACAGCCCTGGCGCACTCCGGTGAGCATCTCAACCAATTCAGAAAGGACTCCGTTGTGAATTACCCTGCAACTGCAGTTGTCATAGGTCTTCTGGATAAGGGTAATGTACTTTTCAGGGATGCCATTATGACGTAGTAACTTCCACAATACGCCTCTGTCAACGCTGTCAAATGCCTTCTCAAAATCAACAAACGTTGTGTAGACCGGAGAGTTCCACTCAAGCGACTGCTCCAAAATGATCCTCAAGGTGGCAATATGATCAGTTCTCGGGTGATAAGTGCACTTAATCATACGGTTTCGAGTTCAATTTGGAATTAATTTGCACAAGTGAGCTTTTCAAAAAGATGAAATTGCACGAGCCACTTCGGCGAGTGCAATTTCAGCTTTTTGAAAAACTCAAGTGCAAAATTAATTTCAAATTGAACGAGAAAAACCGTATGATTACTTATTAATAAAACAAACATGAAAAAAAATCGCGCAGAAAAAGTGCCGGAAGATGTTTCTTAAAGCCAATTTTTTCGCATTCGAGAAAACTTTTTTCAGAGTTTCTGTACCAAATTTTTGTCATTGCTTTACATGAGATCATTGGCGTACAAAATTTCTCATTGTCTTTCTGCAAATCATAATCTAGGATTACGATGTGTAATTTGCACTGGTGTTACACTTTTTGCACTGCTCTCAGCCAATCAGAATCTAGTGATTTTTTCATGTGTATTATTAGAGCTAAAATAAACATCCTAATTCTGCATTTTTCCATCAAACGTGAATATCAGACAATCGTGGACAAAAGTCCTTAGCACACTTGTAATTTAACAAATCATCTGTTTTACTACTAAAGTTGAAAAAAAGCACTGCTTTCCTTTTAAAAACGCGTTACTTTCCCCTTCCTTCCCAATACAATGTTGAAAATTATAAGAAATTGGAGGTAGAAGTTTTCAACATTGTATTGGCGGGGGGGGGGGGGGGGCCATGATTTTAGATTCTAGGCCCTCCTGGTCTCCATCCGCAAGCGCGTCGAATGGGAAGCTTCTTATCTAGTTTACGAGTTTTAATGACTCTAACCTCTCCAAAACAGTGAGGAATTATTCCGGCAAAATTCGTTGGTTCAGAAATCACGCTTACGTAAATGCACATTTCACGAATCACGAAAAAATCGAAAACCAGTTTCCCGAGGACGGAAAAATAGATTCACGAATCACGGAAGAAATAAATCATCATTCGCGCTTCACCCAAAGCAAAAATGCCCATTCACGAGTCAGGAAAAAAGTATTGGGGACCCTCAAGAAACTGTGGTGCTACGTCGGTGGGGAGTATTACAAGATAATTTGGTTTTATCAACTTGGTTGGTATGTGAACTGGCCACCGTATATTCGTCGGAGCGTATTCTACGGCATTATTCGTGTGTGGATCGAGTCTCTGTGATACACAAATTAGCTATGAAATGTTATCTAATGCGCATGTGCGCCAGCTGACTGTGTCCCTTTCATTTCGAAGAGCTACTGTTCGCAACCATGGAATAACACAAGGACACAATTATTTTGGAAAGGTTGACATTTTTTTTCAATTGTAAAGGTTTAAAATTACAAAGCATAACGTATGCTACACAGGTAGGTGATCTTGCATGTACTATAACGCGTAACGTAACATAACGAAGCGCGCATAACGCGCACATACCATAACAAAACGTAAAGTAGCCAACATGAGCACGTAACACATAACACACAGCGTAACGTAAGGGGCGTAACGTAATCTACACAACGAGGCAGGCGGGTGCTCCTGACGTGTACTATAAAGTGTAACATAACGAAGCACGCAACGCGCACATACCATAACAAGACGTAACGTAGTCAACATGAGCAACGTAACGTAATCTACACAACGAGGCAGGTGTGTGCTCTTGACATGTTTTGTAAAGCGTAACGTAATAACGGAGCCTCTCCCACACAACCAGGAGTGACAACCGCTGTACTCCTACAAAGTACAGCTTAACCCACACAACGCGTGTATAACGCAACGAAAATGTAACGTTTCAGCGTTAAGGACAATGCACCACATTGTCAAGAATCGTTTTACAACGTTTCTGCAGATCTCGTTTTCCTTGTTGATCTAGTAACGAAAGTTGCCGTGACCTTCGAGTTCTTCTCTTTTTCTCGCAAGTCACTCCCTTAGTCTTTGAAACTCCTTTATCAAATTTTGTAGAGGTTTTCTCGACTGGTGCGGATTTCATCCTTACACCAACATTTTCACCGACTCTCTGCAACTTCAAGATTTTTGGTTTCTGTCCTACATGCGATGCCTTCTTAGCAGCTTGATTTCCTTGTCTGACAGATTCAGTGACTGTTGGTGTTGACAGGTCCACATTTGCTCTCATTAATGGTGCAGCCAGAGAACAAGCATACGCATAATCCACAGCACATCTGCAATTAAAACGGAGTGATCAGCGTCTGACTTCTCCTCACTGAATCTATACGTTGTCAAACAGGTGGGTGATAAGAAACGTTCAAAACGATCAGCATTTTTGTCCCCCATGAGGGCGTGGCTGGTCGGAGCCCCTTAAATCGATCATTATCAGAAAATTCAAGCTGTAAACAATTTCAAGTTAATTGATATCAGCAATAGCACGAGCTCAACACGCTTGCCGAAAAGTGTAAATTTACAACAGCAGAGGAACGAAAACTAACTTGGGACCAAAACGAGGCTACGCCTCGTGAGAGAAAGAAAATGGAATAAGAAAGCATTGGAGCTCCCTCGTGCGGGTGGATCGGTGAGGGTGGACTCTGCAGAGACTCTACTCCTCGTAACTCAGCCCCATGAGGGGGGACGATCTATGAGCGTGACACACATTAGACCAGACAGATATTAGACCAGAGCTTTGCTGACATTGAACGTACCAGTCTGCTGCATCAGGACGAAACTATAACCGTGTTTGCCTTGAGCTCATATGCTTTTTAAAATTGTTTTCATTGTTATATAAACATGTTAAAATGCTTTTATAACTTGAATCAATAATAGTGCACTGTATCTGGCCCCGAAAATTGGATGTAAATGTCGACAAAGCTCTGTAATTAGTCAGTCATTAAGGCGGGGTTTTACTTGAATAGGAGTGAAATTTAAAGTAGTTTTAAAAGGGAATTGTTAAGATTAAAATGGATTGGGAACACTACCAGACAGTTGACCCCCTCCAAAAAGGGCCCCAGGTTGGAAGGAGACTGTTTGGTGTCCGTCTATTAATTCTTCACTTCAAATTTCAATTTTCCAAATCCATCAAATCTTCAACATTTCATATTTTCCTCAATTTAACCTATCCTTTAAGAAAAAATATCTCTGTCACAAAATGCCCAAAAAAATTTACACAAAACCACAAAACATTGGTGAATGTTCTAAATGGAGGGATTTGGCGTTGCTTGAAATGAGAATGAGATATTGGCACAAAGGCCACGTTGAGCGACTTTGAAACAGCCTTCAGGTAAAATCCTGCCTTAACTGAGTTGCATTTGTAGCTGGGTCTCACCTTATAGGTAGAAAAAAAAAACATATGGAAAAAGTTGTCAAAAATAAGGCACAAAATATTTCTAAGAGTGGCACTCGCAACAGTAGTAAACGTTAATTTCATATTGTGACAGCAAGAATCAGTAAAAGTAGACTTACAGTTTCTTCGCAAACACTTGATTTTCACAAGCCACTACTTCTTGTGCAACTCCAGTGGTAGACAAGGAAGACTTCACGATAATGGACCACATATGAGAAATACACTGCCGCACCTGAACACAAACAAATTGGAATGGGCCATTGTTATCTTGAGATTAAGGTGCTCTTCTTGTTTGTGGTAGGAAAGCACATTATAGCCCAGTGGTCGTTGCCCTCCATTCTGGATTGAGCAGCCCCACTTGGACATTGTGCTGTGTTCCTGGGCAAGACACTTGGCTCTCACAGTGCCTGTCTACACCCAGGTGTATAAATGACTACTGGAAAATCTAATGCGGGGGGGGGGGGGGGGGTAACCCTGCCATAGAATAGCATCCAATTCCAGAGGGGGGGGAAGTAGGAATACTCCTAGTCGCTTCATGCTACCGAAACCTGAGATAAGCACCAGTAGTCTAAGAGTATGCTGCCCACTACATTGACCAATCACAGCGTGCATAGAGAGAAATAAGTAGAGAAATTAGGCTACTGGAAGATAAATGGCTCACTTGCTACTAACCCTGACAGGCCGTGCACCCCAATCCAGCATCTTGTTTTCTGCCTCCACTGGAGTGATATTACAATTTGTGAAGAAAGCAATCAGTGTGTCTGCCACTAAACAAGAAAATCCAGTTGGTCTCCATGGCATCTTGTCTGGCTCTGCACAGGCAAAGCACTATAACATGAGAGAGCAAGACAGTCAAGATGTGCCTATAAAAAAAAACTGGACGGGTGGGTGGAGTGAAAGCATTATAGTGTGTAAGGGAAATCTTTTCTTCCAACAAAAAAGGAGAACCCAGGACCCTTTGGTCTCCACTTCACTCCACTTCAATCTGCTACAGGAGAAAACAGAGTTACCTTATATCATGTAAATGACTTTTTAAGGTGATTTTTCATAGTTTGTAAAGCGGTACTGGGAACATGGGTGCTCGAGGAAATGGAAGGGAGAGGGGTTTATAAATATTTTCAGTGGGAGGGGGGGGGGGGCAGGAGGAGCTGTACAGCATGTGTCTCAAACCCTATTACCCTGTCTCAGACTTATCATGAAAATGTGATTTTCCCTGCAGCCCTATAGGTATTTTGGTTCTGCCCCAAACTTCTCTCCTCCACAGAGGCCCCTAATTCCTACTGCCTTGACTCACTGTCCAATTTCCCTTAGGGAGCCTCTGCAGAGGGGCGAGGCTCTAAACTTAAATTTCCTGTTCCAATCTTCCATTTTAGGTCAATTACGGCTCACAAATCACACCATTCGGCACCCCCACATCTGTTTTGCTTTTATGAGAAATTTTCTCCCATCTTGCCTAGTTAATATTTAATGATGGAAGAAAAACACTTTTTTCACAACAAACAAGAATCAAATTTCACCAAACTTTCACTTATATGATGGTTATGTGTATTTTCTAGTTACTCTTTTTGCAAGGTTTTGTACTTTCAGATTGATTGATTGATTGATTGACTGATTGCATGGCTGGATTCTACATGTCAATTACCAGAGTTGATGGCCTTTTCAAACTGAGCACTTCATCAATTACCTGCTGCACTAAGAGATAAAAATATGGTCGCAGTCTGTTGAAGTTCACTCGAGCAAAATTCACATTCAGGGAGTAGCTTGGTGGTAGTTGAGCCAGCCTTGTTTTGAGAACTTGGCTAGTGTTCCAGTGAGCTTTACGCAAAACTTTTAATCTTTTCTTCTCTGCCTACAAAAGGCAACAAATAAGAGTATCCAAATTAGTGCATTCTCAATATAAGTTTAAAATTCATAAACAAAACCTTCAGGCTGCCGGTAGATCACTTCAAAACGCCTCCTCTTTACTCTAAAAATGTTATTAATACCTTATTGCGTGGTTCATTTTGAACTTGAAGCTTCCCTTTCAATCGGTCATAATAAGCTCCATAGTATTTATAACTCTGATCTGTGTTTCTCTGGTATTTCCAGTCACTTCCTGCAAATAGAATTCATCATATTCAAGGTGAAGCATCTTGCTGTTTTGACTTTTCATGGCAAAGTTCAATTCAAAGCTTTTTGCCTGCCATCGAAAACAAAACCAATTGACTTCATAATAAAAACTTTCATGAAACCCCTGATGGAACAGTGGGCCTACCGTAAATGCTCAAAATAGCACCAAATTAGCGCCTCTCCTAAGGCTCAAAATTTGTAATAAGCGCCTCCCCCTCCCCCGAGAAAAATGAGTTTCAGTACTCGGCACAATATATGAGACGTACACAGTCTATAATTTATAGTTCTTTTAATAAAATGTGACATTGTTAAATAGTATAAACATAATGTCCTTTCAAAGTCACACAGGTTTGCTTCTCATCATAGAAATAAAGATAGTGTCATTTTGAGGGTAAAAATTGATAAACGAAATAATACCTCACAAATATTACAGATGTGTTAATTAGCATGCTGGAATTACACAGCCATTAGTAAATCTATCTATGGCATGGTTTTATTTTCCATTTCCTTATGCAGAGGATATTCTACCTAAGAGATAGAAAACATTTTCCTGTGTTTTGTTTGGTTTTCTAGAAACATGAGTTAAAATTTGAGAGAATGAGAAACGCTGTCAGAGGTACCCCTCACGCCAAGCTGCAGGCAAGCATTTGTAAAGTTGCTGGAGAAAATGATCTTTTAGAAGACATGTGAACAAGAGAGGAAAATCACTTGTGTATTTCAATGTAATTATTTTTGCTCATGATGCGATTACATCAACATCTTGCGGTGTCTCTGTGTTCCCAAATGCATCAAGTTATAGAATATCATTACTGCTTCTAGTGCATCCTCTTTTATGGAGTGTTTCTAAAATGCTACTAGATAACATTTATTATTTGCAATAGTGTTTAAGCGTTATTACCTAGTACTATAACCATCCAATTAATGCATAATTATATAGAACACAGTGCATGAAGAGTTATATGCAGCTATAACCATTTTTACCCATTTCTTAGTATCATGCTTTAAATATAAGCATTTAGTACAAACCTTTGGCTGGCCTTTTTGAATGATACACAGAGTCAAATCTGTACTTTTCCTGATAGATCTCTTGAACCATTCGATCTATAGTTTTTTCCAACCCTTGCATAGTCAGATTTGCATTAACAGGGGTAGCCTCTTCAACTGTGCTGCACTCCGATTCATTTACGGGCTTTGTGGTGTTCACACTAAGATCCTGAGAATTCAAAATAAATCTTGGTGATCTTGAAGATTTGCTCGAGGTACACATAAAAACAGGGTCAGAATCATTGTGAATGCCATCTGACTTATCTAAACTCAAAGGTTGCACCATTTCAAAGGTTTCCTCTTGTATATAGCATCCTAGTAGGTCCTGGTTCTTTGGTGTTTGTGTAGGAATGAAACCTTGTGAATATGGCAATGCACTCTCTGTTGATACGAAACCAATGTTATCATTTCCTATATTTGCAGCACACTTTGTCTGATGAAAGCTCACATCAGTGGCTGGCAGATTCTGTCTTTCTTCTCCTGCAGATAGTTGACTTGTAATGTTTCTCTTAGATGTTGCATAGCTGTCAACAGTTGATGGGCAGGGGGGAGAAGACAGTGGCAAAGATGGTAGCTTTGGATACTCTTCATCTGAAACATAAAAGTGTAGATTTTTTTCGTTTTTCATCAACAAAAGAAAATTAATATTAGTAACTCTGACCAAGCTGGTGTGTTCATGGCTACATGTCTGAGCAAAGCAACACTGCAATAAAAGAGATGCATTTGCATTTTTTCCCAGCACAAGTGCTTGCACAGGCTTTTAAGAATCTTTTAATATTATTGACCTATGCAAAGAGAGATAAATCAAATATACCTGCCATTAAATATACAGCAAGATGCTGCAACTTTCTGAGTTTTAGGGGTGAGATTTTTATCTTGGGAGTGCCGGACCAAGGCAACATGAACTTATCTGAAGATTTCCGAAGACATCTGAAAATTTCTGAAGACATCTGAAGTCTTCCGAAGATAGCAGAAGTGGAAACAGCCCTGACATTTCCCAATCCTAGACTCAGCATGTGTATTGCTAAGTGCAACCTCCCTCCCAGTGTTTTCTATTCGAAGAAGGAAGTATTGTCATTTACACATAGTTTTCATTTCCTTTATCAGTTTGAGTTTACACAGTCTTGGACATTGTGTCAAGCAAAGCTACAAGCACTCACATTTTTCAATCAGATGTGGGAATTTGGCCCCTAAGTGTAAGCCGGCATGAGACTGAAGTTTTCAATCTGCAGGTATGAGACTCAAGCCTAAGGTGTGAGAGTTGGTACGTATAACCTAACACAGAAACTATTAGCGAACACGTACAGAGAAGGAGGTGGACATGGATTGGACATGTGATATGAATAGATAACAGTTCCCTCCCATGAGTTGTACTGAAATGGGCACTGAAAGGAAACTGCAAGAGAATAAAACCCAGAGAAACATGGCATAGGACAGTGGAGAAAGAGAGAATGGTGATGGGTTACTGTTCTTGGGTAGAGGCAGGGCTGGTGGTGGCTGACAGAGTGACATGCATGTCTTGGAGAAGTAAAATTTCTGGCCCTACTCTCCATACAGAGAAATAGATTGAAATAATTAATTGCAGTTCAATTCCACTTAGAATACTTTGTTCAAATATAAGGGGAATTTCCAGGTTTTTCAAGAGATCTCTGGAAAATCTTCTGTCTCCCTCAGCTTGGTACATGTAGGCAGGTGTGAACAAAACTTTACCTGCAGGCAAAGGTGGTGTCCAGTGAGATTTTTTGCATTTTTTCTTGAATCGGCATCTGCCATATTTGATGAACAACAAACACATCTCATTTCCAAAAGAATCTAAGGGAACAGGTATTCCTGATTTGGTAAATTTCACTCCAGTCGACTTGAAAGAAGGAATAAACAAAGCAACAGTCACGCTAAAACGTAAAATCTTGTTGTTTGCGATACTACACATCTCAAAACTGTTTTTTTTTTTTCCAAAAAAAATGTGTTTAACTTGAACACTTAAAAGTGTTCAACGATCAAAGTACAACGTTATTTAAGACAACAAATTTTAAAATACAGCTAGCTCCGTCTAACAACTTAAAATTCTTGTAATCTTGAAATGAAACGACCTCTGATAACTTACCATGCAAATTGTTTCCTTCTCCGCTGCGACATGAAAACAGACAGGCGACAGCTCACGAAACAATGTGACTGCTTACATGAGGTGCACCACTGACCAACTAAGCGGAAATAACCCAAAAATACAATTTACAGCAAAATACTCGAAAATTGAAAATGAAATTGTTATTTCCTTATTACTTTGCAATACTGCATCGTTTTCTTTAGAAAAGTGATGCTGTATTTATAACCAAACTTTCCTTAATTTTTTGTAGAGGTCTCTAATAGTGCGGGCGCCATATCAAATCTTCGGACAATCTTCGCTATCGTTTCGGTAATGCTCGGAATTCGGTGTGCAGGAATTTGATAGGGTGATGGTAGAGAGAAGATGTCATGTGATCTTGAATGAAGGCAATCTGAGTGCCTTCCATCTTTGAGAGGGGATTATCACCAAGATAGCGGTTTTTTCGACGGAGTAAGCTTTTACTTTTGGTCCATTACAAGAAAGAAAATATTTTCAGCTGTATCCTCTGTTTAAGTGCCCCCGTTGCTTCTGTTGTAAGAATTAAAGAGAGATCGAATGACGGTTTCTTTGGCGCCTCCGGAGTGCCTCTTGCACTGCCGATCGATTGTCGCGTGCTAATAATGTAATGGCGGCTTTCATGGAGTAGAAAGTTGTAGCTTCAAGTTGACATGGAAAACGACAATGGAGGAAAAGTTCCGGTCTCTTCTCAAATCCAAGAGAATGATTCAGGAACAAAGTATACAATACCGGGTATTTTACATTTTATTCAACATGAGTGGGCCAGGTTTGAAATGGATCGAGCACATTGGGACGTTGAGAAAGCCGAATTGCAGGTAAGCTTGAAAAAAGGCTTTTTATTTAGTGCTTCTTGTTAGCTTTTAAATGTAAAATACGACCTTCAAACCAACCGTTAATTGCTCTCCTTGTTTCATCGTATCGGTGTTCACAGGTGAAAAATGATTGAAACCTTCGGCTATGAGTAATTCTCGTCAGTGACCTTCGAAGTTGAGCTTAGCTGCGTAGTGTTTTGATCCAATTTAAGATTTAACTTCCGAAATGATTTCCAAACGTTTCAGCGCCGAAAGTGAATTGTAACAGTCGTCATTGCCATGTTCTGGGGGCAAAGCTTGATTTATGGTGATAGTAAGGTATAAATTGTGCTTGTTCATTGGAGAACCCAGAAATATCCCAGTTGAGTTGGTCTTATCTTGAAATCTCGCGATCAAGGCTTGTTCAAGGAATCTTGAAATATTGAGCTATAAAAGAAACTCCTTCAAAACAAGGTTTGTTCTGTTGAATTTAAGACCCTGACTTTTCGATCTTGTCTGGACAAAAAGTTTGTTTTCAAAGGCTTTGAAGAAAGGCTATGGGAATTGTGTTATTATTTTGAATTTCGCCCGTCTCGATCTAGAATGCGCGTTCTTCGTTTGAACAATGCATAGTCGGTGAACGATTTTTATAGGTGCGGATGTTTGCTCCGTTGGATCAAAGATCCAGAGCTAAATCATTAAGTTTTGGATGTTTATGTTTTAGTAAAAATGGTTTTGTTTCAAGTTGATTAAATATGTCACATGGACAAGAGCCCCGCTTGTCCACAGCTTGTGATGGGAAAATATTAGTGATGTCTTGCATGACAGGAATATATACTTCCCATCATTTCATAAATTAGTATTTCTTTATCTCAAATTTCGTGTCATGTAATAACTAATAAATTCAAACCTTGAGACACGATTAATTCCAATCTGATATCACTGAAGACTAGGCGATATTTTAACACTTTTATATCACTTTGTAAAGGTTGTCTTGCCTACACCTTTATTGATTTTGTTTACAAACAAAAGTATACTAAATACTTCACAATTTGGAGGTAATCAAACTAATGACCAATGAAACATCACACAGTGCAAGAGTTAAGGTAACTTTCTTTGTGTAGAAGAGTTATCTCTCATGCATTGACATGTAAATGAATTATTCAGTATCACAGGTAGTTATGGATCAGATGTTCTAGAATCACTGATCAATTCTTGATGTCAATACCTGTTACTTTCAACCATCGTCGTAGAAAACCACTGTTCACTTGTCATAGAATGAAAAACCTGGCAAAGAAATTGTAAATTTATGTTAGTATGTGTCTGGTCCATTCTCATTCAACTTCCTGTTAACAATAAAATTTTAATTTTCACAATAATTGTGAAAAAATTAAATTTGTAATTGTGTCAATCCTAAATTTTTGGTCCAATACTGTGTCTGTTTTTATGACTTACACGAGAACATAGTATTGCCACCTTTCTGTATCCTTCAGTTTTAATTTCTGTGTCTGTATTTTAATGTCACCTGTGTATAAAAAATTCAGAACATTACTTCCTCATTTTCAGTTTAGACTCTTATGTCAACAACTTAACTGAGAAACTGTGTTTCATTAAAAGTTTGAATACTTTGTGCCAGTTCTTGTGTTATGCATGGGATGAGATATTTTTGTTATTGTTATAACTGCTCATTGATAGTTATGTAATAATGAATTGGAGAGAACCTGATGCTGTAGATGTATATATTTATATTATTATCATTTTCACTCTTTAAGAGATCTGGAATGTACCTTTCAACTCTCACACCTTCAGGTTGAAACTGTCAACCTCATTCCTGTTCACACATACAGACCAAAATCACACACTACGATGAAAGACTTGAGCTATTACATTTGGCAGCCTTCACTCACATGCTTTAGAAAAATGTTATGTAAATTGAACCACTAAAAAATGTCTTATTTAATGACTGTACACTTCACCCAATTCTCTGATTTTCAAGAGAAAAGTCTGATTGCTTTGTTTTGGTGAATCACATCCTACAACTGGGGCCATAAACTGTTTGAAGTGCTTTTGGAAACCTTTAAAATATCCTTGGGAATTTTCTTTGAAAATCAAAGCTTTCCTGGGATAAAAACAAACACAAGTACAGCGGTTCAGAAAAATACTAGAAGCAAAAAAAGTACTCACTTGTGCTAAATGTGCATTTCATTGGTTGTGTATAGATTCATAAATGATGTATGTATTATCAAGGTTGAGTAATGTGTAGTTTAGTTTCTTGGTTTCCTGTAAATAAGTAGTTTAATATTATTGTTGTACATAACCTTGTAATGTCTCAATTTCCAGGCACGTATTGCATTTCTACAAGGAGAAAGAAAAGGACAAGAGAATCTTAAACATGATTTAATTAGAAGAATTAAGATGTTGGAATATGCTCTCAAACAAGAAAGGTAAGCTTTTAATACCATATTTTTCTGTGTATAAGCAGGGGTTTCAATAAACGCTGGTTACTAGCAGTCTACCACTACCTGTAGGACCTCTTATTGCCATCTGTTTGCATTTCATCAATGAAATTAAACATGATATTAATAAATAAAAAGAAAACTCAACAACGACGACGACGACCACTGAAATTTTTAAATGCTACAAAACAGCACTCTTTTTGATGCCCAGAACGTTGGAAATTGCATTTCTGAGCCTCTAGTTTTCAATTTTTCTGGGGGCATGCCCCCAGAACCCCCTTTAGTGGTTATGACGGCCTGTTACACCTTCAGTGGCTGCTTGTAACAGAGTTATTGAAACCCCTTTGAATGAAAGTCAAGGCATGAGATAATTAATTTCCTTGGTTCGCAATCACGTCCCGCAGCATAAATAATTACTGCCGTGCACAGTCGCATCCCTTCCAACTGTTTTTAACTTGCACAGATTGAACTGCTCTGCAGTTAATTGTAAAGAAACTTTGCTGCAGCAAAATTCACAACTAAATGCAAACATAGCGACGCAGTGTCTGGCTATTAGGTCGGATTGGCGGAAGTTTATTTATTCTCTGTTCATGATCATGAAACATTATCTGATAGGTTTTAAGTTTGATGTTTCAATCGACTTTGCAAACTTTTGCTTTCGTGTGCAGAGAGTTTGATTGTGTAGATGCAAAAGAACTTCGTGCAAAGACTTTACCTATTCACTTTCTGTATTAAAAATTGCTAGCTGGAACAATGCATGATGTAAACAATGATGTTATCCCTTCACAATTCAAAGATTTGTTCATCCCTACTGCAAAAATGCATGCATATAATTCGCGATCTTCAGTTTCCAACAACTTTTGTATTAAAAAATCAAAACTTGGGATAGAACAAAAATCGTTTTCAAGAACTGGCGTAAAACTGTGGAATAAGATACCAACTAAGCTCCGAGCACTACCAAAACTCATCTTTAAAAGGAAAATTAGTATGATCTTGTTCAATATATTAGAATCTGAAGAATCCCACGATGACTTACATGTAGAATCGATTGTCTCGAAAGTTAGAAAATACACCCCGTAGCTATCACCATTTTTCGCCTATCTTATGTTATTCATCTTTGTCTTATTTATCTACCTCTCACAACATACTGTTGCCAACGTCAATTAATTACATAGCTGTTTCTGTAGACTTAGTCTGTTTTTGTATTCACTTATACATGTATATGTATTTATTTTTTATCTGTAGTTTTTACTGTGTATTTTCTTCTTCTTTTACTGATTATCCTGGCCCGCCTTGATTAGCAATGCTACAATGTACCTGTGGAGCCAGGGGAATAAGGATTCATTGTAAAATAATAAAATGTTGTTGTTGTTAAATGAAACACGACACCACATTTTTGCGTAATGTTGTGAATTAAATAATGAATAATTTTTTTCCACATTTCCCGGGTACTTGGTCTGCAGACATACACGGTCATAATGTCCAACCAGGGTAAGCTTTTGCCAGTCAAAAGCTAAAATTTACCGATGACCGACTGTTATTTGCAGGCTTGTGACGTTGTAAAGTAAGTCTTTAAATGCGAAGTATTCATTTGGTACTTCCAGTGCACTCGCAAGATATGAGACACATCTCATTTCAATTGAGACTCATCTCTCCTGAGATGTACTGTACATATTGGTACAACACATTTGAAACACATTTGAAACTTATCTTGGCTGTTGGGGCAATTTACCTGCCATAGTCATATTGCATTAAAAACAGTGCCTCTCAGCTAAACCTGAAACTCAGACTTGTTTTGACCATGTGCGTTCACAGGTAGATGAAATCAACGGTAGCATTCACGATTCTCATATTCTCTGTTTGAGCAAACTAACTTCTTCTTGGCCCTTAGTTTACGTTTTGATGGATATAAATACTTTGTAGAACATGTAAACAGCAGCACATTTGTTCTGTTGATTACTTTTTCTTTGGCTGTTTGAACAGCTGCCCAGTGTTCTCCCTAGGATTTTTCGAAGGCCAGGGGCAATTCTAACTGCAAGTAGCTTTAATAGGAAAAGTAATAAAGATTTCTGAACTTGAATGTGCGTTTGACTTACTTATACAAGCTTTGTTATACCACTGTTACTTCTATTGACATTGTTGCTGGTTTGAAGCCATGAAAAGCCCTTCAGCCATGCCGGACCGAAACCTGACTTGCAATGTTTCAAATCAATCAATGTTGGGAGATTCGGTGAAGTTTTGGGAGACTCGACTTCTTCCCCTGCATTACTATCACTTTTCTGTCTCTTTTCCAGAGTGAAAAATGAACTTAATCACTCTGAGAAGCTTTTCGTTTCTGTACTGAACATCTGGAGTTCACTTAGTTTGTAACGGGGGGCGCCGGCGCGGCCGGCAACGGAGGCGGGCAGCTACCTTTGATGTCGCCGCTTTTCTGCTTCCTATGATCCCCCCAGTAAAGAAATCTGTCAATCATTTGAGAACCATAGCGAGCAAAACGTGGACACCACGGGAATGGCCGAGGGCATTTCTGTTCAGGATTTCTTTCAATTCAATAATTTTTTATTCGCTCTATAGTATTTTTTTAACAACAACTCTGAGATGATCAGGACTAAGTGAATGAAGGGTCAACTTTGTGTCAGAGTAGCGTCAAGATTCAGGCTGATATTTTCTTACTGAGTGTGGTGAATTTTACATTGCTTGATCGCTTAGTTGCAGGAAGATATTGTTGGCTGCCCTTGTTTTGCTGTGGAAATTTTAAGTTTCATTAACTCCCATCTTCACACCGTCGAAAGAGAGGATTTCCTTTGCAACTATTCTTCTCTACTCAGCTCTCAGTGTGGAAAATAGCGATGTCAAACTCTTTCATGTCTGCCATCAGTTATCCCAAAGCCTCAGAATGTAAGTCTTCGAATTAGTATTTCCCAACTTTTCAGACTAGTTGTATGTTTAAAATTGAGCTTACATAAATAAGCTTTTTTTTATCTACAGTTTTGTCTGTCTTAATTTACTTACCTAACACCGCATTTACTTTATGATTTCCTTGTTAATACGTTGAGTTTGAAGACTTTCAACGAGTGACTTAAATCGTGAAACTTGGAAGGCAGCTACAGATCACTAAAAAAGATTTGCAGTGACAGTGAAGGTTTTGGAAACCTCTGTTTTTCTGTTCAGTACTAGTTTGAAGACCCCCTTTGAACTCTCATATTTGAAAGTATTTTCTGGCTTGAGTTTCTGTGCAGGAATCCCCGAAATGGAATTGCTGGGCACAGACTCAGCGTAAACTTTTACTTGGTTGATATATTTCACTTACAAACTATTTAAAGATTTCTTGACTCGTGTGGGAACAAAGATAGCAGTTTATGCTCACATGCTGGGGCTTGTACTGGTGATAAGCATCTGTTTTATTTGTGATGGAAGAAAACTGTCATACTTCTGTAAATCAAAATGGGACTGCCATACCTTTATCTGCTAAGTGCGGTATGAAATAGATCCAGGGAAGGCAAATGAGCCATGTTACCTGCATGTGTGTGCTAGCTACTGGGTTTGGAGTACAACAAGTGGTATCAAGTGCAAGGGATGTTTGTATTATTCTTTTAAGGTATGTGATGAGTAAGGATTTAAACACAACAAATTTGGCCTAGAGTGTTGCCTATCAGTGGATAGTTCCTGTAATGAAAGGACAGTCAAACAAGACAAAAACGAAGGCTAAAATAAAGTCAGATGAATGCAGTCTTTACTAGTACATGTATTTGTCTCAAATGGTAATTCTCTGTGCAATAGGAGGATTAATCAAAACTATAACAAAATTCTCGAATCTGATTGGTCATCAGCAGCCCTGATTAGAGCATTAATTGGATAGTTCCACACGTCATGCTTGAAATTGGACAGTACGCGTCATTTTGCACGCTATTGCGGTGTACTTTGTTAAATAAACTGCTGGGCTTTTTCAGCATTCATAACCACATTTTAAAATCATTCAGCGCTGAATCGACGATTTGTTCGTTTCTCAAATTTTGTCATAGTTTTGATTGATTGGTAACAGGACATCGTGTCGTCCAATTCAGTCTGTAATCATACTCGTAATTAACAAATCGGACACCCGCTTCGCGGTCGTTTCATTCTGTTAATCACTCATATGATTACAGACCGAATTGGACTTCACTTAGTCCTATTACCATTATAAATTATTTCAAAACTGTTTCAGAGGCAGCAAAAAAAGTACCAGGGATTACAGAAAGGGCAAAAAATGAGGTAGTAAAGTCAAGCTTCCTGCACACCTCAACTACTTGATTGAGTCTATTAAGCAGCTCAGTGAGTCTAGAAGATCAAAACAAGAGGAAGTTTGCCATCTTTCTTTCCCACGAAAAATCAGTACTCAGTCCTTCTCGGCCAAATTTCTTAACTGGGACGATCATAGAAACTTGGTTCCAGGCCACGCTGCTTGCTCCCCCTGGTTTGCCATTTTGACATTCCATCTACAAATGCAGTAAAATTGATCAGTGTTCTATGTATGATACCTCAAAGTGTCCTTGTGTTCCTGGGATGATTTTAAGATGGCTGTCATCCAACGAAATGAATATGATGCATCACAACCTTGAACATGTATTTATGCAGGGCAAATCAAGGGTACTTGTAATCATATAACTGTACATCACTCGGTAAAAACGACATGAGCAACAAATTTTTCATTAATTTTATTGCCGGATTCTTCCTTACTTATTGATAGGAATTCCCACTTTGAGATCTTACGTTGGGTTAAATCTTCAGTTTTAAAGGGACACTATCACGATGTAGCGCACATGCGAACTTGACTGGTTTCTTTCATCGGGAAACAATAGAACTGTCACTTTGTTGCATCATGCTGACGCAACAAAGTGACAGATAAGCGCTATTTATATCCCATTCGCCACTCGTGTTCATGTCTCAATTACAGGAAGAAAGGTCAACTAGCTCAACTATTCAGGTAAAGCAACTTGTTTTTTCATTTTAAACGGCAAATAAAAACTCTATTGACCAATGTAGTGGTGGAACATGTGAAAAGCCACTTGAGTAATGCAAAAACAAAGCAACGCTAAGTCCGTGGTTCATAACAAGCCTGAATGTGCTGATGTGCAAATGTTATGATGGAAATTTTACTGATTTTATACATGAGTCCTTATCATATTTACAAAACTGTCCTGATAGCTAAAAACAAATAAATCGGAGTCAATCTCACAGAGTATACCTGAGCGAAGAGAACCTGATAGAATGTCGGAATATCAAGGAAGAAAACCAACGAGTAAAGGTCTGCTTGCTCGAGTAAAATGTCAACAAAAAAAACGCTCGCACGAGCGCTATCCTTTCAGTCTTTCCCAAGCCTCGTGAATTGGTTTCTTTGCAAAAATCCTGCTATGTTGCTGGTTCCATTACTTCTCAGTCCTTTCCCGATTTTCTAAACCTTCCTTCCACTCAAAGTTCTGTCAAACGGCATTAAAGTTAACACCGAAAAGTCTTGATTACATACAAATTGACACTTTCTGAGAACTGTGTATCACTGATCTTTGATTCTGAGAAGTTTTAGGGCAAAGCCAAAGTTGATCAAGGACGACGCAAACAGATTTGTGAAAGCTTTATCTCAATTCTCGCATCTTTGAATTGTTGACCTCCTAAACAGAAATCAAACTTTTGTGCATGCGCAAAAATGTGATTGTGTTCCTTTAAGCCAGGCGGCAATGATTTCTCAATGAATTAAGCCTAAAATGCCTAGAAAGAACACTCCTGCCATCATCCATTCAAAACATTTTCTAAGGCCATTCGAACTTCTTGCGAGAGGGTGGTAACTTACTTTGAGTGGTACTGTATATCAACTACAGGCCAGTTCATCCATAACATCAAGGGTCTATCAAACATAGTCAGCTGTAAGTGGTGTTACAGGTTACAGCCCTTATTGACAGACCTGGTATATAAGTGGAACAAGGGAATATATACCATTTGTTAAGGGTGTCAAAGCTTATCTCTGACTTATCATTATTGTTCTGGACATTGTTTCTTACAGAGCAAAATATCATAGATTAAAATATGGTACAGATGTGTCACCAGAAAAAGTGAGCAAAGAGGAAGATAATGTAAATCAAGAATCTCACAAAGATGGCACCACAAATAACACAAAACCAGGAATGAACTGGCGGCAAGGTCGACAACTTTTACGACAGTAAGTCTTGTGTTTCATTTGTTAGAAGCTTTGCACTTCTATTTCCCCAGCGAGCCACCAGTACAATGTGTTAGCAACGTCTCATAATGGTATTTAGTATATTAATAGTAAATTTGCTAGCTGAACTGTTACAGTGCTTGAATAAAATTCTAATACATAATTTATGTTGGTATAGGTTAAAACATTGGAGAGCGTTAAAGACACGCTCTGATTGGCTTGTCAGACTCTGAATATCCTTTGCTATTTACCTCTGAGCAACTCGGGGAAAAAGTGGCATCCCTGTTTGCATCTGTGATAAGTGAAGAAATCATCTAAATTAATTTTTTGTGGTGTGCATTATCTCACTGTTTTAGTATTATGTTAAAACAATTATTTAACTCAGTTTTGGTGAATAGTTGTTAATCATTTAGAATTCTCTCATAGATACCTTCAAGAGGTTGGCTATACAGACACTATTTTAGATGTGCGTTCATCGCGCGTCAGATCAATTCTTGGCCTCTCAGTGGCTGATGCCTCAGCACCAGACCACCCTCAGCCAAATGGCATCTCAAGCAAAAGCCGGGGAGATGAATTTGCAGTAATTGAAGAGCGTGCGCGATCTCCTAAGAGAACTGACTCAGCCTCAAGCAGGAAGTTGTCAAATGAAGAATCTGAATCTGTTATCTCCATAACTCCTGGGAAACGGTAAGATAATACAACAAAAGGTAGCAAGCTTTTAACTCTAATGACGGGGCATCTGACAGGGCATCTGACAGAATGTGGTGGTGTGGATCTGCATAATTTACTAACATCTACATCCCCCACATCCTTCTGCACCCTGTCAGATGGAATGTCTAACTTTATTTTTATCATCCTTTGTGTCAATAGTCCATTCTATTGCTTTCCAAATGAACACACATTCACATGGTTTGTAGGTAGAAATTCCAGCTTGCCCTTTAGGAAAGCAACTCTTAAATGTTGCTTGCCCTGAGAACCTTTACAAAGTAGTTTGCTCTTCTAATAATTTTAGTTGGCATGTGACTTTCTTGATCTTACCCACTGCGCAAGAGAATGAAAAGTTACTTTTTTCTTGCCCTGAATTTTCAGTGTTTTAAACCAAAAGCATTATTCAAACTTGATGATTCAAATGTGAATTTTTGTTGGATTTTTGTCTTTTATTGCAAGACTTGCACATGATAATTCATTCCAAGCTGTATAATCTTAGCTACAAATATCAAATGTCAAATAATACACATAGGGCTTTCCTCCTTTTTAGCCACTGCTGTATTCAGTATCCTAATTCAGTTTGATTAGTTCTTCACTTAATATAAAATTCAAATGATTAATAAGTGAGATCACATGCAAATGTCTGTTGTATTAGTTCCATGAATTTATGTTCCCAATTCAATAAAACTGTCATTTTTACGTTGCTAATGATGTCATAAACATTGAAATGTCAGACAGCTTTAATTTTATTTCTATTGAAGTTTTTCAGGAAACCAACTAATAGTTCAACTAATAATTTAGTTTCAAACTGTAACTCAAATTTCAGTTGCATTGATATCTGTATATTACTTTTCAGTACCAAGTTGTCTGGACCTTAAAAACCTCTTTGTCAGTCATTTCAGGATGAATTTATCTTTTATTGCCTGGTCAGCTTGTGTCTGACCTAGTCATCCCCATAAAGATTAGAATGACACATCTCTAATATTGATCACAGGGGAATGACACCAATGTACAAATAAAATTTCACTCATCTACATACGCTGCATGCTTGTTAGGGCTAATCCTGAACAATTGTTACATGTATTATTTTTTAAAGTTTGTTGTTTCCTGATTCTTTGTATCCAGAATGCTGCCTGAGAGTACACTTGTCATTATGTAAAAATGTGTTCAGGGACCCTGTGCTCTATTTTGTGTTGTTTAAGTCTGGTGGTCTGATCATGTTTTTTACAGCAGTGTGACCTTCACCAGTAAACCTAAGATAAGACCTTGTGTACCATGTGTTATAAACACCACGACTCTAAATTTAAGTGTTATATCACTGTCCTTACTGTCCCCTGCACAATACATGTAACATTACAACGGTAAAAGTCATTTATCCTGACAGTTGATTTTCTGACAACAGGGTGCCAGTTCGACCAGTTGTCAACAACAGGGGGCCTCCTCTTGATGACGATCTGGAAACAGAAGCCGCAGTACTTGCAAACTTTGACTTTCTTCAGAATGATGTAGAAGATGAAGAAGACAATGATGATGAATTAGATGATGGCGGTAGCGCAGATGATGAATCCGAGGACAGAGATGATATAAGACTTGGGAGAAGAATGGGCAAGAGACCCAAAGGTAGGTTAAACTATAAGTCAGTCAATTGATTAATTACGGTTGTTTGACCCACCCCTGGGAAAGAAAAATGTCAAAGAGGAAATTCAAATTTAGCTGAACTTGAGTCCATTGTTAATTATAATCTGAGAAAGGTATCTGACTGGCTTATGGCGAATAAAGTTTCATTAAATATTGATAAAACAAATTTCATTATTTTCCATCCCCCTGAAAAGGTCAAGGGTCACATAGTTAAATTAAAAATCTCTAACAGGGAGATTGCGCAAGAGAAATTTATTAAGTACTTGGGTCTCCTCATTGATTCACATTTCAGTTGGAAATATCACATTCTACATATTACAAAAAAGATTAAGAGATGTATTGGCGTACTATTCAAGATAAGGCATTCTGTGACAGATATGGTCCTTGTACAATTGTACTACTCACTTATCTATCCCTTCCTGACTTATAGTCTGATAACTTGGGGGACTACATATCAAACAACTCTCCTTCCTCTTATCACCTTACAAAAAAGAGCTGTCAGAATAATAACATTGTCAGAATATAATTCCCACTCTAGTCCACTCTTTCGGAAATTAAAACTACTTAAGGCAGGTGACTTATTATACTTGTATTGTGTATGTATGTATGTATACATAATTGGCCACTCCCCGTCGGGGCTTTTCAGGAACAATGCAAACAAACAATGACAAATTAATATTCAAATAAACATAACCAGGCTAAGAATCCCAACTGGCGGGAGGCAGACCAGTTGGCTATTTACAAGCGTAACCGAGAAGTTGAACTCAGGGCTTCCGAGAACAACATCAGCAAGCGGTCCGCGACCTACGGATTTCAAATCCACCGCTCTAACCACTCGGCCACGCTGCTTTATTCATGTACATAATAGACTGCCCTTAATTTTTAACGATTTATTTAAGAGTATCAACAAAGTGCATCAATATCAAACCAGACTGGCTAGTAAGATTTCATACTATCTGCCTAAAGCGAGGACCAATTTTGGCAAATTCAACATTCGTTTTTTTTGGAGCTAAAGTTTGGAATTCCATTAAAGAGTCAATAAAATCCAAGAGTCGTACCTGTTTTAAAATCTTCTTAAAAGAATCACTTATCTCCAACTACTGACTGGCTCATTGATGTACTTTATTTTCCGGTTTTTTTTATTTTCCAGTTTTTGCATGTGCACATCCCTTGTCTGTTGTTATTTGTGTGTGCGATTGTTCTATATTTATTTAGTAAGGTAATATCAGGGTTTCAGATATGTTTTCAAGGCTGGGTGTCAAAAACGAATTCCAATGGGTCAATTCCCACCATTTCCACCAAGTCATTATTAATTTTCTATCAGTTTGTCAGGTCATGTAGGTGACCCTGTTGGGTTTTTGACCCGAGACCCCTTGCTTATCTGGAACACTAGTATATGCAAAATTCTGTTCACTTGGCCCAGCCACTTAGCTCGATTAGCTTAGCTATTTCTAAGTGGCTGCCCCTTTTTCTTTTGTAAATTTTTTTTCTTGTTTTAAGTCTATATTACATGTATGTAATTTTCTGGGTATAAATAAACGTTGTTGTTGTTGTTGTTCTACATGTGAGATGAAAATGTGCAGAATTTTTTTTGTGTGTGGCTAGGCCAGTGTCCACTCATTAAATTGTCCACTTAGTGGAGTTGTAGGTGTCTGCCTGCAAAGGGTGCCTGCAGGGTTGTCATTGAGTTTGAATTCACCTGTAGCCTTGACCTTCACAGCCGTAACAAAATTGTTATTAAATTACTTTGTGGGTGAATTAAATCAACTACAGGCCAGTTCACCCGTAACATCAAGGAGCTATCATGCAAGTTGAGCCACAACCTGTGCTAGGGGTTACAGCCCTTATTGACAGCCCTAATTAAGGGCCATAACCCATAACACCTGTTACAGCTTCAGGAGTGTCCTTGAGGAGGCCTTGATGTTTTAGTTAAACTTGTCTGTTGATAGAATTCACCCACAAAGTAATATGTTTGTTAGGGGGGTGAGGACTAAGGCAATGGATGACTCAAAACTTAATGACAGCCTTGGTGTGTGCACAGACATTCAACTGCATTAACAAGTTGCAAGAAAGGTGGACCTGTAATTGTTAGTAAGAACCCTTTATTGAGTCTGAGTGGATTTGGAAATATTTTGATTTGAGGAGGAAAGAAAACCATCGTCTTTGGTGGAAGTTGAGGGCTAAAAACTTAGTTGTACATGAAGCACCATTTACAGCTAATTAGACATTGTCTGTGATGTCCACTAATGGTGTTACTTGTGAACATTGTTAATAGAGGGGAATGGTTATGAAACAGACTTTAAGCCAGAATTTGAAGAGCAGCCCTCCAAAATGTGCTATAGGGCTTGCTCAAATGAACAATTTATAAGGCAACATATGAAAATTGAAGTGGCCATCTAGAAGGTGCCTGGACACCCATCCAGCTAGAAGCCTGTTAAGAAACTGGACAAAGTTCTTTATTATATGTTTCTGTTCGCTTGTTAGGTTTTACATTACACAAAGCTCAATAGTTGGTTACTGCTGACTGACGAAGTAACCAAGAAAATGTTTTTGGTTACATAATTTAGGTGTAATGTTTAAGTATAAACCGAAAAAATTGTACACCATTGTGGACCTTCCAACCCAGCCATCTTTATTTGTTCCTTTGATGTTTGCTGGGCTTCAAAACCATTTTTTGCCAACAACTATGTTTTAAATGCAAATCCGTTGGTTGTATTTAAGCCCTGTGCTATGGATAGGTCATTATAACTAAATGATTCCTTTGTTCATTTTGCACAGAACTAAATAAAGATGCTGTAGAAGAAATGCTCACAGCAGATGACGAGACAGCTGATGCACTTGCTGAGTTTGATTTTGTATTAAATGATGACTCTGGTTCAGAAACTGATGTCACAGTGATTGAGGTTCAGGGAGATGTTGAAATGTTAGAAAATGTAGACATTACCATGCCAGATGAGGCAGATTATTCAGTGTCACAAGGTAAGATTGTTAAATGGTATAAAATACTTTAGGGAGACAAACTGGTATTGTTTTAACAAAATGGTACAAGTTAACGTAGAGCACAAAAAGCGTGATTTGTTAAATCAGTGGTTAGTATTTTTATTCCTCGCTGCTACTCAAAGAGAATTTTTAATATTCCTTTAAAAAATTTGCCACAGCATCAAATTATGTGTTTGTTAAACTCGTCACCAAGTGATGAGCTTGGGAAAGATGCTTAGCAAGGCAAGATACGAGTCTTGGGCAGAGCATGGAATCCATGGAAACCCCGAGAGCAGTAACCACTAGGTGCCATCACACTGACTGAGTCAGTGGAGATACTTACCACACAATATGTCTACCAACACCAACAAAAGGGGGAGAGGTGAGAGAGAAAAAACACACTACAAGCACAAATGGCACTCCAAGCAAACTGCACGTTCTTACAAAGCCGGCAAGCAAAGCACATGAGCCCTGCAAAACCCCATTATGATATCCCACAGAGCATGGCTGCCCTGAAAGATAGCTGCCCAGTATTAGCGCAAGTCAAACTTCACCTAAATTACATTTAACCACATAAAAGTGATCTGACATGTTGATTCCAAGATTCCTTAGATGTATGTATTTATTTTTTGCTGCAGACACCAGAGATGGATCCAGCAACCAGGTTAGTGAGTTCAAAATCTGATTTTTGTTGTTGTGGTAAACAATTTTGTTTTGACTAACCTAGGTTACAGTGAGACTAGAACTCCAGCAACTTAAACATGTAACCACTAGTAAACCTATCATTATACATTTTATCTGCTGTAAATGCTTGTTAATTACTGCCTTTTAGGATGAGTGGGGAGTTGATTCAAACTTGTTGGCAAAGTTAAAAGAGCAATACAAGAAAGAGAGAAAAACCAAGAAAAGCCAGAAAAGTAAGAAGTGTGTTTATTTACACGTACCAAAGAGGGTGCTCTTGCTAAATAAAAGTTTTTATTTGCCTGATCGATTTTCAGTTCAACAGAAAAATTATTTAAGGAATAGAAAGCATGTGCCATTTTTCAGTCCAGTTGTAGAAACATGAGTGCACGTTTGGGAGAGTGAATGTTTCTGTAATTCAACAGAAATACCGAAAACATTTTGTTTACCCTGTTCATCAAAATGTACAATGTAAATTCTGTTTGCTTGCACCATCATTACATCAAGAGCTCTTGCTAGTTTGACTGTGTTTCTATGGAGTTATACTGTATAGAAAAATGATTTTAAACCAGTCAATGCACATATTTCCTTTAGGTTATATTCTAAAGGTGGATGAACAATTTTCAACTTTATAGTCCAGGGCTCCCCCAAAACCTTGAAATCCAGCTTGCCCCTTTGGATAAGTAGCTCTCAAAGTTTTCTTGATTGTGGACAAATCCTTCCTGCTCCTTTAGTGATTTTGTAAGGTCCATTGCCCTTTGAGAAATTGAAAGTGAAAAGTTACTTGCCCAGAAAGAAAATCTACTTGTTCTGAACGACGGGACAGCACTCTTTTGAGTCCTTTAAAGTGCTTGTCTTTAATTGGTTTCTGCTTGTTTTGTCTGTTCTGCACAAGTCATAACTAATGTCAGACACTGCCCAAGTCTCTTCAGAGTTGTATATGTACAGTACAGTATGAATTGAAATGTTCCAGATAGTGAAGGGTCTCACGTTAGAACTCCAACAAGGTCAGCCACATGACCTGGCAAATGAAGTGGAAGATTTATAATAATGTGGAGGAAGCAGTAGGAATTGATTCGTTGGAATTCCTCATTGACACTCTGTCTTGAACTTTTTTGTAACCTTGCCAATTGTTTTGGCTCAGAAGACTTTCAAGCCAGGCAAAAATTGAGCACGTAGGATGATCTATTTACTTAAACACAGACAATGGCAAACAATGATGCGATTTCTAGTTGTAATATAGTTCCTTAATGCCAGTTATTTTCTTTTACCACAGGACCTCCAAGATCAGCACTACAAGCCATGCTTGCAAATCTCGAAGGGGAAGATGAAATGCCTCCACCTCCACCTGGCCCTAACATCATAAACGTCCCTCCACCTGTCAGACTAAGTGGCTCCCGTGCCACCTCTGAGATCCCACCCATCGCTAGTGTGTCTGTACCTGCGGGTGCAGCTGCTGGGGGCAAAGGAGCTGCAGCCCCACCCATTGCCACAGCAGATGAGCCCTTTGAGAGTGCTCTTGGTCTGGGTGAACTGGCAAGTCTTACAGTTACCAACGAAGCAGAAGCTCTCTCATATGAAGTGAGTGGTAATGATAAAAGCCTCAAGAAATTCAGGGGGTTTGAGATTGAAGCTTATGTCTTCTTGTGCTACAGTACGTCATTCTCATTTTACAGAGGCCAAAATCATGGCCTTTTGACTGGTGCCCAGTTCCAATTTTTTGTTGTGCCAGAGATTGTTATTCTTGGTTCCAGCCTCTGGGGAAACAAATGAAGCAGTAGAGGAAGAAATGGGCTTCAATTCCTTAGTTCCTACATAACTTCATTTTTTCTTTTTCTTTTAATTCTTCATTTTGTATATTCTAACAACTCATGAATAATAATTATTACCCAGTCCTCATTTGCCTCATAGCACGGTGGCAGAGCATCAAAGATCATCATTTCAAATCCCCCCAAGTCTATAGTGTTTTCAAGCTTTCCTTTCATCACAAAGCTATGTAATGAAGACAGTGTCTTTCTTGGTAAATTGAACTAACTTGATGTTGTAATCATTAGGTAAGCACAAAGGAGGAGTTTAGAAAAACATGGAGCCCAAAGTTCACATTGAGAAGGTATTTGCATAATGTATCTTTTTAGTGCAGAGTGCACTATTGGGATGGTTTGGGGGTTGACACCGCTAAAGCACTATAGCAATAAGGCACTAATACACTAAGGCAATGAGGTGTAAACTTTAATGTTTGTTTAATTAATTCAATTAATTAATTAATTAATTAATTAGCCTTGTTTTGAGCAGGTGGGGTAGGTACTTTTGATTACTACGTAAAACGTACCATACTTACATTACTTCTCTCGTAATATCAGAAAACTATATATGGTTCCAATGTTCTCTTGTTATCCTTGTGGTACAATTCCACTCTTAAGAACAAAAACAATTTGCTCGAAGTGCGTGCGCAGATTGATTAGCATTAGTGTTAACTATGTTAGGTAATGATACATTTCATACACTATTACACTTGAACGTTAAATGCTTTTCCTTGTGGTGGAACACAACATGTAAGACGCGTGCGCTCTAGCACTGTCAGCATGATACAATCCTTTCTCGAGTTCCACGTTCATGTGTGCGATACCACACTCCTCTTAACGGACGATAGCAGTTATATTTCAGGTAATGTCAGTTTTCCTTTTTAGTGCAAAGAACGCTTTTGTGACAGCGCATCGTTTGGAATCATCCCTAGCTCGGTTAAAAAATGTTATGTGCTATTTTCAAACTATTTCGTGTTTGCTAAGCTTTAAAGAGGGATCTCCTCAGCCGCCTGTTTATTTTCTTCCCCATGAAAGAGAACAAGAAGTTCACAAATGTATTCACCCTAAACATTTCCGAGTTAGCGACATTAAAAGTACCCAGTAGTAATGTCGTGACAAAAGAAACTTCTCAAATGTTGCTGCAGACACTGTGGCACTTAAGGAAACCGGAAATAAATTTAGTCAGTCTTTGAGGAGACTCATTCACAGATGTAAGATATAAATAATATCGGTAAAGTTAACACGCTTCTCGGTTGTCTCACTCAATGTCATTGTGTATTTTAAACTAATTTATTGTTAACACGGTACCAACAGTGGCAACCTAATAAGTACGTGCTATTCCGAGACACGACGTGACTGTTTGATAATTAAGTTAGTAACTGTTTATGGATGGTTAAACTCATCACAATAGATAAGCTTGGGGAATGGTGCCTGAAACAAGGAAGGTGGGGCCACGAGTAACTCCTAGCTGAATGCAAAGGGTATCCGGGAATTGCAATTCGGAGCTAATTTTTGGGATGAGGACGTCTTTTAGCATGCTCTATAAGAATATGGCCTCATATCCCATAATTTCGAAAATTTTATTTTTGTGACATCATCACTTTAGAACTCTATTAGTGTTAACTTTATTGTTGTTTTGTTTTTCCTAGTCATTTTGATAGCATCAGGTCAATATACTTTCACCCAACTGAGTCGGCTCTTGTAACAGCTTCCGAAGATCACTCACTTAAATTATGGAATCTTCAGAAGACTGTGCCACAGAAAAAGTATGTACGCATTCACACATTTGAGTACCACGCTGTGTGAGTCTTAAACTCATCAGTAATTCATGAAGTTAAAATGAAGGAAATAATGACTACAATGATGCCGTTTATATCTAGCCGTTTATTTAACAATTTGATTTACTCTTTGCAATGTAGTCTGTCTCCGCCCACAAATAGCAAAGGTTAATCGTGGTGGGCGGAGCTACATGCAGTCTGTGGTTACAATATTAGATTAAATAAAACAATATTAGCTTAATACTAGCTTGGATATCTGACCTTATAATCCATCAAATATTCTCACCTACTCATGATTGGTCTAAACACATCACGTGACCGAATATTCTCCCACTGAAACTGGAGAATATTCTGCAATTTTAGAAACGCATGTTGTGGAAAAGATTTGAAGGACAGTACCTGTTTCTCGAAGCTCACAGTTTTCGCGCTATCTTCTCGGAAAACTGTTGACTTCTCGAAACAGATATTTTTGTGTCAAACAGACGTTGTTGTTTATTTAATTAGCATAGATTTTTACAATTCTGTTTCTCTGTTTCTCCTTAGTTTTAGTTTTGACTGAGAAGATATATTTTTTTTATAACAACTTTATTTGTAATAATCAATACAAAAAGGCTGCATCATGGAGGAACTGAATCCTCATGTAAGAAAATCACACACTCAAGACAGTATTTGAACACATTTCTTAACACCTTGAAGTTTGTCAAAAATATTCCACTATACATTGGATTTTCAATTCTCTTTTGGGCGTTTGGAAATGTGGTCAAATGCATTCTTTTGTATTTGATATTACATCAAGACCACTTGAGGTTGGGGAGTTTGTGGCCTGGCTTTTAAACTCAGGTGTAGGCTAATTAAATTTAATTCAGGATAAGAATCAAATTTGTTTTCAGGCAATTATGAGTTACATGTATTTGCAATCATTGGCCGTATCCTTTTTGTCCTATATTTCAAACTTCTGAAAAAGTGTCCGGCGTTGTAAATAGATACCAGGGAAATTTGGGAAAGTGACAAATGCCATAGGTAGGGGGGGGGGGCTGCTATCTGCAAAGGATTAGTATCCCCAGATAGGGAAGAGTGAAATGGCAGTGCTTTGAGTGGCTTCATGTTATACACACCAAAGTAACCTCTAGCTTTGTCTGCAGCTTGAGCTTGAGCACACACTCTTTCTTTTCATTGTTAGCTCAGAAGGGGTTTGCTAGCCATGTCATCGTCGTCGTTGTCATCATCATCATCATCATCATCATCATCATCATCACTATCATTTCCTTTTGCCCCAGAAAAGGATAAGGTGTCGACCAGTCTGGACAGAGGAGGGTTATCAGTCCAGATTCTTGCTAGTAGGGTGCACACCATTCTGATGCCTTGTGTGTTTGTTCTTGCTAATGTTGGTGTGTTTTTTCTCAGGAGCAGTATATTAGATGTGGAACCAATTTACACATTCAGAGGACACAGGTGTGTTGTGTCATCCTATCTCTCTCGGGAATGCCACGTTTTTCATCAAAATTGAAAAAGTGCCAGTGAAATCTTGCACGTTTCTATTGCATGGGAAAGTATGGGTCTTTTCCTTCTTTTGCAAGTTTACAGACCTTGCCCTAAGCTGGCACATAATAGAGACATACAGCAGTCATCATCATTATAATCACACCATGCCCATTACGTGGATTTCATTTCAGTGATTTCCTGTAATATTAAGACAAGGAAACCTTTTTCAAATGTCTACCAAAATCGAAGAAGCAAAGATCTTTACGTCACAATTTCTTTTTTGGTCGCCTTTGAATAGAATGGAAGGCAGCTGGTAAGTTTTAGCCAAGCCAAAAGGCTAACCTCTTGTGATTAATATACCTTATTTGGTACACACACAGATAAGCCCTAACTCAGTTAAGGTTGCACTCTATCGCATGCTTATCTGTTACTGAGAGTGCTTACACTTTGATTCTGCCACAACGACAAATAGTTGACCTTAGTTTAGTGTTTTTGACATTTTACTGGCACTCTCTTTTCGCCTTGTAGTTGTCGGCCCACGCTGATTTAGAATTTTAGATTAAATTCCGATAATACATGTGCCATCTTTTTTTTCCAGTGCTCCCGTCCTCTCAGTTGTGATCAACTCTACCAGTGAGATGTGTTTCAGTGGCAGCGCTGACTCTACAATCATCTGTTGGAGTATTCCTTCTCTTGATATAGATCCTTACGGTCCTTACAGTAAGTTTTGACTCATGTACAATAAGTTAAATACATACTGCCTCCTTTGGGTTGTCACGCAATGATCTTTCCAGTGGAAAGTAGCGTGGTGTGACGGATGAAAAGGAGTATTCCTTCTCTTGATACAGAACCTTGTGGTCCTTACAGTAAGTTTTGAGTCATTTACAATAAGGTGTTACATCCCGTCTCGTATGGGTTGTAACGCATTGCTTCTTTCCAGTGAAAAGGAGCGTTGTGTGACGGGTGCAAAGGAGTGTGTCCTCTCTTGGTTTAGCACTTACGGTCCTTACAGTGAGTTTTAAGTGATGTGCAATAAGCTGTTAGTAATTACATGTCGTCTTCTGTCGATTGTCACGCAACGCTTCATCCCAGTGTAAAGAAATGTTGCGTGACGCCAAAAAGCTGTTGCCTAGGAGACTAATTAGGAAAGAGCTATGTCAAAAAAGAATGCCTGTTGAATGCGAACGAAAATGCGTGGACAACAGTGAAGGAAACCTCAATAAATAGTTTCTAAAAAAGCAATAGTCTGGTAAGATGAAAATCGTGGAAAGACACGAACCAGGCAAGGATGGCCTTGGTTGGGATAGATTAAAATTGAGAAAATCTATGCTAATCTATACTAATCTTGCATATAGTAGGGAGATGATTGCAGTCTATACGAAACAGTAACAGTGAAATGTTTTTAAATTTTTTTCATTATTTAACTAAAACCTACTCTATAAATCTTTGTATATTTCTTTGCCGTCCTCTGCAAAACAATAGGGAGTCATTTAGTTTGTTTATCACAGTGAAAAGTCCGGAATCCGGAACACAGCGATAAATATTTAAAAAAAAAATCGCCGTCGTGGTCCACGTTCTCGATGCAACATTTGTTGATGTTGTATGATGTTGTTGTCTGGCCAGGTTCGTGCAACAATGTTGCGCCTGGGCATGCGCACTAGTTCGATTTTCAGCTCGCAACATGTCACAACACGTCGCAACAGGGTGGCCAAACGTGTGCAACATGTTGCGATATGTTGCGTTCAAATGTTGCGATTGTTTGGCCGGAGCTTGCAAATGCTGGGCCAACAATGTTGGGATATGTTGCGTTGAGATGTTGCTATCCTATGGCCAGGGCTTTAGACCCATTGGTGTACTGAACAGATTAGGTAATTGCTAATTTCGTCGGTAAAAGATGAATTCGTCCTCCGCATCGCGGTGTTCATTGCTTAAGCTCCCTAGCATGTTAATTGTTGGGGCAAACAGACGCGATTCTCTGAGCATTTGATTCTCCCTCCCCTCCCATGGGATACGAGGGAGATTCGACCTGTAAAAACTCATTCTGGTGGCGTAGCTCTACAGCCTCTGTCTCTGATTGGTTTTTACTCGGTGTTTGAATTTTCCTGCGTTTTAACAACCAATCAGGTAGACCACTCGGATCTCTGTAATGTTACGTCATGAGAATAGAATTTTATGGGTCCAGTCTCACTCGTGTAGGAGATCATAACATTGCGTAACAATTAAGATGGACACATAATTTCATATCATTAAGGGATCAATGTCAAAACTTAGTTTTCTAAGCATGTCATCTTATATTTTTAGTAAGTTGGGTTTAGATTTCGTGTGCGTGTGTAACCGTGATAATCGTGAAGGTTCTGCGTTTAGCATTCACGACACTCGTGTCTCGACCGGGGTATAAAACTTGTTCGAGATACAGAGTCGCCCCGTAATACACTAAGTAATCTGGGCGTCCTTTTGACTTTTTAATTTTTTTCAGATTCGGAAAACCTCAGTGGCGTCCTTGTGGCGCATACAGACGCAGTGTGGGATCTGGCGGTTCAGACTGGCTCACTGCAGTTGCTTTCCGCGTCTGCCGACGGCACGTGTCGGCTTTGGAGTCCCACATTGAAATCACCCCTACTAAATAACTATATTCCAGAACAAGGCAAGTAAAGAATTTGTTTGTAAACTCAATTTGTACAGGTTTATTGACATTTAATCACGCTACTGAAAAAGGAGAAGTAACTGCATACAAAAGAACTGATTACAGCAGATAATTTTATCTGGGACGGGTTGTGTACTCTAGCCCAGGATTAAGAGTTAACCGAAGTATCTATTATTTGTTTGTAAAAATCTTCTTCACTGCTGCTATTTTGTGCTTATATTTCAAAACTGATGGACGACTGTGAACTAAAAACCTCACCGAAAAGTTAGGAAACTGAAAAATCAAAATTCTGACTAGTCCTGGGTTAGCTCAAATGGACTTTTAACAGCCTGCTCCTGAAGTCTAAAAAGAAACCTAACAGAAATCGGAAAGAAGAGGGAAAAAGTAAGAGCGAAAGAAGTATAATTTTGGTGTCATATTGGTATTTGAGGTAGAAATTCAGCGTTAGCTTAAACCAAATGTCTCCATGTCGCCATTATCAAGTTCAAAGTGATAATGGTGTTGTCGTTCAGTTTCAGCTATCGCTGATTTTCATTCTCAATTTTTTTACAAAAGTTTGTTCGCATTTGCCTTTGACTGAAATGTGGTTGCAACTTTTCATTCCGGATTTTGTACTTGTATTTCCATCGTTTCTGCCACTAAAATACCATGCCTGCTTTTTGTTACTCTTTCCTTAGTATGTCAGAATGTTCTGATACATTGAAAAAGTGGAAGAAGTTTTACTGTGACTGCTTGTCTAGCGAGGAATTAATTACATCTTTTATTGCAAAAAAGAAAAATGGTACACCCGATGCTTTCAAAAACTGTCTTTGGAATAGTAATTAAAGGATCAACAGCTTTTGAGTTGTTTTATCCTGAGACATACAAATTTTCAAGTCTAAAGTCTTCTAAGTTTTAGTTTTTTTTAAGGACAGTCAAAACTCTCTCTAATATAGCCATCTAGGGGACAGATGAAAGTAGCTATTTACGGGCAGGTAGGAGTGTGACATGACGCCTTTTTTCGAGGGAGGTGGGGTATAGCATTTTAATATTAAATAAATATAAATACCTAACACAATCAAATTAAAATGACCGCTGTATCACCGTCCTTTCTACTTATGAACCTTGGTTATTTAAGACTTTATGATACGCGAAGGGGAACCACTCATACTAGAGAATTGATTTCATCGTCTTGAACCAGTGAGATTTTTCTAACTGTTGACATCTTCCTCTACAGAAGGTTATGGTGTTCCCACGTCGATCGATTTTGTCCGCACGGAAACATCACAGATGGTCGCTTCTTATTCCTCTGCCCAGTGTGTTATTTATGACCTGGAGACAGCAGCGCCGGTAGTAACACTGGACAGCGCTAAAACGTACAGTAAGTATGCGTGTGATTCGTGCTCCTCGTAGTATCCATAGATTGAAATGTAAGTGGCGGTTTACATATTTTTTATGTGAAACAGTCGTCCAGTTCATGGCAAATCTTCGTGAAGCGTTTCGCAAGATTCGGATTCTGAGATTCTACCCCGGAGAAATTTAAAAACGCAACACTGAATCATTGGTCGTTTAGGATTTCAAGGAAATCGCATAATTTTCCGTGATGTCATCGTGTTTAAAAGTTCCGTTTCCAAATGTTTTCGGTCTACACTAAAGTGCAAAGCTCCTTGTTTTTAGTCCCATCAACAATTATCGTGAGTTCATGAACCGAAGTTTGGTCCTAAGCAACATCAGTGACGGAAACCGCGTGTTCAGCTGAACTGGTAATGGACCATTTTTGTATTCTTGGCTCATATGCAGACTTTACCAGCCAGGGTTGACTAAGAAGGCAGTGATACTGTTATCTCACTTAATCATAGCAGTTACAATGTCCTCAAATGTGATTGGTGCATAAAATGCTTTATTATATGCATACCGAGATTTACGCGTCAAAAGCATCGAGATAAAAATAGTCTCTTCGCTCTAGAGAAGCCAGCTGATTGGTCGTACCATTTTTTTTCACTAGAGAAAACCGACGTATCGACGCTTTGAGTGCCTATATCATTATTTTCACTAGAGAACTAAACCGTGTCGCTCGCTTGCCTCTCCTCTAGATCTTGACTGACAAGTGGCACATTTCGAAGAGTTTAGGCGCATTTTTCAGACTAACCGTTTTCAGAGCCTAGATTCATCAGTAGAAGAGTTCAAACACGGACAGAAAAATGAAAACACGAAGAAAAATACCAAACACGATGTTGCTCTGTTCACGAGTTATTTGTTTTGAAAGGCGAGACGAGACAAATGGACTAATTTAATCCTCAAGAGCTGAACAATTTTCTCAGAGAGTTCCTTATAACGGCTCGCAAAAAAGAAAACAACGAAGAATACAAGAGTAATTCCTTAAGGGCATTCTTCGCTAGCTTGAGCGCCATTTGAAGAAAACTTTGAAATTCGCATAATGGAAGAAGTCCAGTTCGAGCGAACTCGGAAAGCACTTCAGTCGAAGCAAAGGGATCTGAAACGGTATGTATTTCAAATGTTGAACTTCCGTAGAACTATTTCGACATATTTCTAGTTCTGGCTTTTAACGGCACTTTTACTTGATAATTTGGATGTAAAGTATTTTCCAATGAAGCCATTTCGGTGCAAATCTCAAACTGTGAGGCGGCTTCACCGTGCGTTGTTTTCCTCTGAAAGAAAATAAAGATATGTTTGTCTTTGAGTTCTGTTCGCTTATGAATCTCGGTATGTATATAATAAAAAAGTTACTTCACGGTTAGTTCGCTTGTACAATTTTTATTTACTCGTTGTGTAAAACAAACTCACTCGCTGTGCTCGTTCGTTTGTTTTACACAACTTGTGAATAAAAATCGTACGCGCTCGCCAACCGTGAAATAACCTATGAGTATTTTGTTCTAATTAATCTGCAAATTTGTAATCGGACAGTGTAATCGGATAGTTGGCTGTAATCGGACACCTGTAATCAGACAGTTTCATGAGTCAATCATCTCAAGCCTTTCCACAAAATACACCAATCACAACATTGATTACAATCACTATAGTAACCAGTTTAAGCGACCGACTTTGTAAAATTGTAGAGATTTAGTCTCCAGTGAATTATGATATGAATTATGATATTAAAATGACTCTTACATGTAAAAGCTCTTCTTCAAATGAAACTTTTACTTTTGTGGGAAATTGTAATTGTTATGCTCAGTTGGTAACAGGACTTTGTGTCGTCCAATTCAGTCTGTAATCATACTAGTCTTGTGATTAACAAATCACTCGTACGATTACAGACCGAATTGGACTCCACTCAGTCCTATCACTTATGTACGCCCCCTTCCCTGCCCGAAAAATAAGCCGTCTCTCAATTTATCTACTTCACATCGCAGCACGGTGTTTATAACGATATTAACATCATTTGTAAAGGTCATTTCGGCTGCTTTTAACCTCTCTCTTTGTCTTTGCAGATAATTCACCGTCAACTCAAATTAACAAAGTAGTTAGCCACCCCACCCTCCCCCTCACAGTCACTGCGCACGAAGACAGACACATTCGCTTCTTTGACAACAACACAGGTGAGTTCCGTGGAAAATACTGTCATTTGTTGTCTGTGATTAGTGGAATTCTACTAGTGTACTTATGAAAATCAGGTTATCATAGGGCAGATAATTGTCAGGATAAAGTCAAGGAATTTTTTTTTTTTGAGTCAGGAAAAATTGACCTGTTGACAAAACTCAGGGAAAATTGAAATATTTTAACACGGCTAATTTAATACCATTTAAGGTGGGAGATACCTCGGGGTGTCAACGATATTTTGTCCTTATTGAAGCAGGAAAATGTGTCGAAAATTTATTCGTAATGAACGAGTAGAACGGACTGCTGAAAGTGCACTCGAGAAGCCACATCTAGAAATGACATCTTCTGGTCAGGGAAAAGTGAGGGAATTTTGACAAGTGATTTCTGTGGCAACCATGGAAAATGTTTCACTCTGACTGGCTGAGTTATCGCACACTATCGATCAGTCATTAGCATGCAGTGCCTTGATGCGGTCAGCAAAGTGGCAACGTTTTTTTCGTTTTTCCGAAGTTTTGAAGATGATTTAGAAACATGGAAAATCGGTATCCTGAGAAGACTAAAAGAAGGACATTCTCGGTTTCTCGTATTTAAATAACTCGAAAATGTTGCGGGGAAAAAACTGATAAGCGTAGGTACACAACTGGAAATTTCAAGTGAAAACTCAGTCTGCGCGATTTTCTAAAGCGTGAAGTTTATTATTAAGACGGGAAATTTTTAGAAACCGCGATTTGAAAACAAAGTTTCAGTCAGAATTCTACTCAAAGAATTATATTGGCTCTTGATTTCTTTCTGGTAATAGGTAACTCGGCCTTAGGCTTCCTCTACTATCACCTCATAATCTAATTGTTAATTTAAAACAATTGAGATACTAAGCGCGGTGTGGTTGGACAAGAGAGCTGCTAAACCTATGTTCTATCGTACCAACAAAGATGGCGGCTCTGCACGGGCTCAGGAAGAATTTCCCAGCTTCATTCTCAATTTCCTCCGTCACTGGCCGGCATAACATCAATAACACGATTATCTTTTCATTCAACATTTACATAGAAATCCCCCCACCCCCCACCTCGCGAGTTTTGTTATAGGACTCCAAAGCTGCACGCACGCACTGAATTGTGGGCGTGGGCGTGCTGAGAGCCAATCAGATTCGAGTGTTTTGTTGTAGTGTTTTCTCGCTCGGTTTTTATGTAAGCGATAGAAATCGTTCTCTTTTTTAAATGGAATCTAAGCGGAAAGATTCAACAATGTGCAGTAATCCTTTGTTTTGTTCATGATCACCTACTTGACTGCGAAACACGTTTCAAAAGACGTCATTTTGCTTCAGTTTACCGGAACCGAAATTCCATTTTAAAAACGTTCTTAAAAAAGAAATTGTGAATTTTTTTCGTTGGTTGACCTTAAACCCGCCCGTTTGCCAGGAAATCTTTATTGCTTTGTTGTGTTAACTAATGGTCCAAATTGTGAGCGCAGCAAAAACCGCCGCTCGGAAATTGTCACGTTTTACACAATGGTGGTTTGTCTCTTTGTAAATTAACAAAATGAACTTCGAAGATATTTTTATGTTATCTGTTTTCCAATATTGCATACTGAATAGGTTAAATTTTCATTTAATAAATTGTCGTTAATTGCTCGTGTACGCTTCAATTATTATTCGTTATTCTTCACAGCGAAAGTAACGCAATACGATCGTGTTTGCCTCTTCTAATGCATTAAGATTGCCCGAGGTATCCTAACTGAATATTCAGTGGTAAAATGATTCTGTTTTCGTGGTGAAACTTGAGGTTTTACTTTTTGCTTTCGGGTGAAACAATACCACGAGCAAATTCTGAACACTTGTCTTTCCTTTTGATGATCTTTAAACGGAAAGGCTTCAACAAAAGAGAACTGCTTTCCTGACAGCTGAAGGAGCCGTTTGTTCTACAAACTATAAAAATTCAAAAGTAGCTATGTTCTTATTTCACAAGCCAAAACACTTTCGTAAGCGAAACATCAAAAGGAACTGCAGCTTTCTGGTTTTGTACAAACGTGGACACATTAACTAAGCTTTTCCTGTCCCGGCAAGAGTTAAATCGCGTTAATCATCTCGGAATTCAAGGAGTGTAACTCTTCTGCTCTCAGTGTTTGCCCTTGAATCAAACTCGTCAACAGCGTCGTTTTTGCAGCTGGACTATGACAAACCATAGCGTTCTTGTTTCCCAAGACGTCGAGGAGAAATTCACCCCTGCGGCCATCGTTCAGTTTGTATTGCTCGCGATAATTTTCGTTATTGCGGTCACTGGAAATGGTTTAGTTTGCTTCGTGGTGTACCATTTTAAACAGCTGCGCACTGTACCAAACATTCTCATCGTAAACCTCTCGCTGATCGACTTGATCAATTCTCTTGTCAACATGCCTCTGTTCGCCGGCTTTTACGTTTTCAAAGGGGACGTTTTTAAGGGCAAAGTGATCAGCTATGTGTTGACTTCCCTGCATAACTACATTCTGTATTTAAACGTTTCAACCCTTGTCGTACTTATGGCGGATCGATACGGTGCCATTAAGTTCAAGCAGCGGTACCACGCATGGAAAACCACGAGTAAAGTTCGCTTTGTGATCGCCGTCATCTGGGTCACATGTACTGTGTTGGTGGTCTTCTTAGGTTTTCGCCGCCATCGAATTCTTTCTCAGTACGAGGGCCTGTCGCTGTTGGAATACCGTCAGATTTTATACAAAGCTGAGGGTTGGAAGGTTGCGATTTGTGTTTTTGGCACTCCGCTGATTATCTTCGTTATCCTAGGTACGCTTATCTGGCGCTCTGTTAAAGCAAGTAGGCGGAGAATCAAAGCGATCAGCGGAGGGGACCATTGCTCTATGCAGGGAAGGAAAATGCTTCAACTCCTCCGCAAAAATGAGCTTCAAACCACGCGTAACATTACCATCATTGTGGTAGCGTATTTCGTTTGTTTTGCGCCTGCCATAGCTCTTGGTCTGTGTGTAAGAAGAGATATCGACGTGCCTTGGTTGGAATATTTCGCCTTCTTTTTCACCTATTTCACAAGTGCATGTAACCCGATCGTGTACTCGCTTCGAACGTGTCGGTTCCGGCAAGTCATTAAGGATCTTCTGAAACCGAAGGCGAAGAGGGATCCGGTTTTGAAAATTGTGCATAGAACTGGAAAAACATTTAGGACATGCCTCAAAGGACCGTAACCAGCCTCTGCCATCAAAATTATTGATATTGTACGGCGAAGTAAAATCGTATTGCCAAACTCTCCAACGCATGTAAGCAAAAACTAAGGTGTGTCTGACTAGGGTCTTTAAAGTATCTCTGGAGCAAATTGCAGCCTGATTAGAGGAATTAATGAATGTTAAGGCTTTGCTGAGAAGTTGCGTTCATTATGTGAAAGTTGGTTCTTTTAATGTCGTGAGTGATAAACGCTAAGAGTTAATTTGCTCACGCTTATCAAAATACATGCAGCCAGTTCTCACCGCTCGAGATAATATGTAATATGTATTTCAGTGAAATATCATTAAAGTGATTTTGCTCATACATGTACTGAAGATCATTCCTTTGAACCTTTGTCTTTTTCGCTACTAACGGTTATAAAACAAACTTTGATAAAACCAATTAGAAATAGGAACTTACAGTAATTAACCTGCCAATTTCAGCTTCTAAATTATAGCTGAATAGTTTTAGCCAGATTTTGGTTTTTTATTTTAAACGAATTCCATCCGCCGTGGTAGAAGTATCACTTTGAAACCAAACATATCCTACCCATATATATTTTTTTTTTATCCTAGCAATTTTAGTACGCGCAATAGTGACCAGTCGAACGCAGACCGAGAAACAAGTGCAAAAGATGCTGACCATCAAGGTTAAGTTATTCTGCCTTATGTCGAAGGGTTTTCGGAAAGGATTGCAGAAAGGCTTCAAAATCAAAGTCTAGCCCAAGGCCATTCGCACCATCTCTAACATTTTTAAGAAACCATTAGACATAATCAGCGAAGAAGATTCAAATGTGAAGATTGCGTTGGTGTTTCACTGGGCAGATCTCACGTGCACTTTTAAAAGACATCCGTCAAGGAGCATGCACTGGCGATCGCAACAATGGATGAAAACAACAATAACCTTCCATTTGTTTGCTTGAAACCAAACAAAAATTCCTAATTGTTTTAGCATCACCTGCTTTACCAGCGTCAAATCGATCTTGAATGTGTTGAAGCAATCGACCGATCGTCAAATTGGAAACAAAGACCCTCCTCTAAACGTGGCATTCTATCCGAGATAAAAAAAAACTCAGTTAATGAACACATTTCGTTCCCAAAAATATATAGAAAACTGTGAAAAATTCCTTCATAAGTATTACACAGTTATTACCCTATTGGGTTACTCTCGTTCTGAATTACAAGCTTCCTTCCTTAAAACCTTCATTAACGCGTTTATTGTATACATATATTTCTTCTATATTGATATTGTATCAGGGACGAAACTTTAATTTTTTTAGCTATAGAAGGTTGCAGTAGCAACCGAAACGTCGTTTTATAGTTTTAAGCCAGTAACAACATATTTTTACCAATTACGTTTTTTAATTTTACATTATTTTTGTTTTAGTTAAGATTGTAGGTATATGTTGTTTTTGTTGTTGTTAATGCTGCTTAGCATCTTTCGTTTCTTAATTTAATATTTTTTGAAGCAAAAAAGGAGCTATTTTTGATACCAAAGCTGTAATAGTTCATACTTTCGTTGTTCAAAAATCTGTTATGTTTTTATGCCACTTGTGCTTCAACTTTGACATCTCGATTCGACTTACTAACTTTTTCCTGGAAATAGTTCTGTACCAGTACACTCTTTTTCTTTATAAGAATATATTTTATAAGAATATCGATCCTGAATTTTGTGAAATTTTATGAATATTTAAAGGATTAACCCGAGGCTAAGATTTTGAAAAAAAAATTACAACTTTGTCTGTTAAAAATTTGTAAATACAACGCAGATTTATCGTTTTCAAGTATTAAAACGGTATAAAATTCTTCCTTTCTCGAAAAGGCAAAACTAGTACTGGCTGTATGTTGGATGCGAAATTTATTTCTGCAAGAAGTTATACGCTATAATCTGAGAATATTCACAAGAATATTTTTAGCCTGAAACCGGCATAAAAATAAGAATGTTCAGCTTGGACAGCCGGGAAAAAAAAAATATTCTTATAGAAAAAAGTATAATTACACGCGCATATACAGGGCATCCGGTGAATTGATAGTTTTCGTACAGTAAGATTCAAAGATTTTATCGAAATATTTAAATGTATTTTTCCAACATTTCGACGCATGAGTTTATAACAGTAAATAATAGTTTACTGAGATAGGAAAACACGTGATTGGCTATTAACAGGCCCGATTTTAGCCCAAGTAGGGAGAGTGTACCCGTCATGCTTGTAATTGGACAGTGTAATTAAACGGTATAATTAGTCACTTGCGTCTTTCTGCCGTCCAGTTGGTCAGAGTCCGTCTGTAATGATACTCCCAAATAATAACAAGTCGGACTCCCGCTGCGCTGTTGTCCGAGTTTGTTTATCACTCGTATGACTACACACCGATTTGCATTTCACTCAGTCCTATTAGGCCTAGTTGTTAATCCTAATATGTTGCTATTATGTTATTTTGTCAGGATGTTCACAGTGCAAGCATAACGGCTTAACGTTTTTCTTATGTCGTTATGTTCATCGAGGATATCACACGGTGGCGAGAAGATATGAATTTTATATTCTTGCCACCTGAACATAAAATTCGTATCTTCCAGCTAACGTGTAATATTCTTTTTATTACATAGACGTACTGATGACAGCGTTTTTGACGATTTTCCAAAATGTTCCGAAGGCCAGACGAACATTCCCGAACATTTCCGAAGATTGCCGAAGACTTTCGAAGAAGACCCGAAGATGTTTTGTACATACACCAACGAATTTAAGTACAATTTAAGAGACAAACTTGATATCAGTGAAGTCATCGACATCGATATCTTCACTAGTGAGAATATGGAAAATACGCCACTCCAGTCCCGGATGTAGTTTCGTATGAATTTTACGAGTGGTGTATTTTCCAGGAAAACACTCGTGTCTATATAACAAATGTCGTTATGTTGCTATTATGTCATGCTCACACTGCAAACATGACGGCTTTACGTCCTTCTTATGTCGGTATGTCTCTTGCGGGAACTAGCCCTTATACGTTATTATTGTTGAGCGCGCTCGGAGTATCGACACTAAATAGGATTTGACGAATTTTTCTAATAAAATATGTTTTTGTTTGCTCCTTTGTTTAGGTAAACAAATTCACACCATGGTGGCACATCTTGATGCGGTGACGAGTTTAGCTGTGGATCCTAATGGTCTCTACCTCCTCTCAGGAAGTAAGATTCTTTAATTTTGGCATGTCGTTTCGTCACATCCGTCCGGCTTAGACAGTAGGGAGCTTAAGCACGGGCGTTTTTGGGCGCGGACGGCAACCGGAAGAGAACATTTTGCGTGCAAGGACCATATTGTCTCGCAGATTTTTATACTACTGAGCTCTAGTGGAGAAAAGATGTTTAGCAGTGTGAATGTCGTTGTGGGAGGGCTAGTTAAAAGTGAAAATAGCTCACTTCCGGTTGCCGTCCGCGTCTCAAAAACGCGCGTGCTTAAGCTCCCTAGTGTCCAGACTACGGCAGGGAAAACTCAGCTTTATTTGTACAGTTAGGCCTATCGTCCACACTTATCCTTCACAACAACGGAGCTTTTCCAAAACTCTCTTCAAACGGCAGGAATTTGAAAACGTCGGGGTTTCGCTTTCGCGTGGACGAGAAACACTTTGGAAACAAATGTTTTCGAAAACGATGACGTCGAGATAGTCACGTGTTTTCCCTCGCCTAGTTTTCCTCAAAAACAAAGCGGTGTACTGTGAACGGAAAACATTTGATGCGTTTTCAGAGTGAAACCTCCGTTTTCAAATTCCTCTGAGGTAGAGTAGATGGGCCCTTAGTTCCACCCTTGCACTCACTCGGAGTCGGGTAGCACCGAGGGGCGTCGTGCGACGTTTTCAAGGTTCTTTATGATTGGCCAAACGAAACTAGATAAAGAACACAATGTCCCTATTCCTAAGTGTTTTTTTATGGCATTCCTGTAGGTCGGTATTTGCCTGATTTGTATTACTTTTATTTTGTTTCTCTAAGGTCACGACTGCTCCATTCGCCTGTGGAACCTAGATAGCAAAACCTGCGTTCAAGAAATCACCTCACATCGGAAGAAATTTGATGAAGCAATATACGACGTAGCTTTTCACCCCAATCGACCGTACATTGCTAGTGCGGGCGCGGATGGATTAGCGAAGGTGTTTGTCTGACGTGAGGCGTTGTCAAGGGAACAGAAACTTGGCTAGCGCACAATCGACGTCATGAGGGTTTAATCCAATAGCAGTGCTGCCTGATGTAACTCAAATGGTTTTTTTGAACAATGTTAGTACCCAGACCCAGAAGATCCAGTGAAGGTCACGGCAGTCTCAGTCACCAATGCTGTAACGCCATGCAAACGGCGAATATTTCGATTCCAAATGCCTTGGGAGTAAACTGTAGAATTTGAAAAGCAGAAAAAAACAGCCAACCGTCTTCTTGTATAACGAGCTGTATGGAGTTATAACAGAAATATATGGAGTCGCAAACGCAGTTCAAGCGACTTTCTTACGGCTGCCATTTACTTCGCGACTCAGAGCATCTTGGACATGTATCCAGTATCCCCCTGTATGATATGCATTACGGACTATAACTCTGCGTGGTGTGGCATATTTCGTACACGCAATGTTTTGCTATCTAAGTACTCCTTTTCTATATAGAGTTGCCAGACAACAGTTTCATTCGGTCTCCCTTGTGGAGTTCGTCTTCGTTTTTCGCCATTTTATAAATTGTTCACAGTCTTCTATGGATATATCTCGTCGAAAATTTTGATCCACGGTTTTTTCGGACCAGGAATGTGAGGGACATGCGTACTACATACTTACGATATGACGGAATGTAACGAAGTATCGACCGTGCATCGATGTATGGCCGAATACCTACGACCGTTCCAAGAGAGACGATAACAGTTACACACACGTGATCGCTAACTAGTTTGATTGGGTGCTTATGTGACAGTATGGGATGAGTTTATTCAATTCCAGCGCTTCGGAGCGAAAACAACTAGACTGTGTTTGATGTTAGTTTGACACAAGAAGAGTAAGAGATTTAGTTCTCCATATACGTATATTTTCCAGGCAAACCCTCTTACGCTTTTTTTTTCTTTGGCATGTTTTCCCGCAAAAAATATTACCACACGCATTTTTATTTCGCATTTGTAATTGTCCATAATTCACTCTGTTTGCTTCCCCAAATTTTGCATCAACTATTGTTGTAAAAGATATGGGTTAATGATCAAGTGTGAGGTCAAGATGGCTGGATATTGGTCAATTTTTTTTTTGCATGTTTATAGACGAGACGGAGCTCGCAAAAAAAAAAGAACGAGGCCAATATCCAGCCATCTTGGCCGATCAGGCTTGGTCAATAAAGAATGTTTTATATCGGCGGAATTTTTCTTTCGGGATAGAGCGGGTAGTCCCGAGCGGACAAGATGGCCCGCCTGCTTGTTTAGCCAATCACAGCGCGTGATTTAGTTCAACTTGCCCGCTCACGGAGCTATCCATGTAATAAGTCTGTATATTCCCGAGAGCATTTTACAACAATAGTTGTGCAAAATTTGGCGGGCAGACAGAGTGAATTATGGCCATTTGGAAAACGGAGAGTGGGGAATGAAAATGCATGTTAAGGCTCTTGGACTGTCACGTGGCTAACCTCGCATCACGTGATTGACTACAATTAAGTGATCTAAAAATACCTGGAAGAGGAATTCACTTGGAATAAGGTTTATCATATGTGGGGGATTCACTCTTTTTAGTTCATGCTCTCATGTTTGTCATGAACAGTATATTGATATGACAACTGAAACACAAGGAGTGCCCGACCTCGAGTTCCTCAGCTAGCTTAAAATTCAGATTAACGAGCATCGAGTATGAAGACGAATCGTAATCAGACCCGACGGATGTCACTGTTTTGCAGAGGGTTTTCACACACGTGGCCAGCAGCCATGGAAATTTATTGCAACAATAGAAATTGTTTACATAAGAAAAGAGTTGAACTCCCACAGGATTGATTTGGTTCACCAACATGGCCGCTGTTTCATAGTCTGGAATACCAATATGTCCGACGTGACGTCATGTGAAAACGCTCTATTAAAGTTACTTCAAAACTACAATCGGCCATCAATGAATGTCAGTTCTTTCGATTTCGCACATTTTAAATCAATGCTGTCTCACTAAATATGTTTTCAGTTCCAACCCTTTAGTCATTTTGTCACGTAACGCGGCATTTTGCCTTGTTACTGTCGATCACGCCAGTTATAGCGAAGCGAGCTATCGTCCGTTTGAAAACCATTCACAAGCAAACAAATATTTCTCTTTTCCATGAAATAGTCATACTTTAATAACGGCAGTCGAACAAGTGACCAAACAGTTGATAAAAGTAATATTATTTTAATTCATATTCTAAACATCCTCATTTATGGCAATTCGAAGTCATCTCTTCACGATAGCTGGAAAAAGCTGGGTCAAAATTACCAAGATGTGTTGTTTCCTTTGCTGGTATTATGCCGGGGGGGGGGGGGGGGCGGTGTTTCCCCCCCCTTGGGGAGCCGAAGAAAGGACAAGAAACAGGATGTAGTTCCAGCAAACATTTCATACTGTTTTGTTATTTTTGAAAAAGTAACCTGTTACCTGGGGAAGCCGTCAAAATGTAGGCGCTGTCAGTAAAAACTAATTGGCTAATTTTGAAAGTATTTAATTTGGTTGACAGCTTATGTTCATACTTTTCGTCCGAGTACTTTATGTAATGATATCGAGCTGTCGACTTGGCTTGTGTATGTATGTGCTCAAGAATTTTATCGGGCAACAATTGTACAGTAATTTTTGTTTTCAATCATAGCTTGTATAGGCTAATCTGAGGTTAACGCGAAAGATGTTCTGATTCCTAGGGACAAATAAATAAAATTTGAACTTCTTTAAAAAT
>CM042750.1:25599913-25613730 GCA_022496165.2 Catalaphyllia jardinei | reverse complement strand
ATATCTGAGAGACTCAAGTTACTATAGTGAGCACAACCGAGCAGTAAAATGTTGACAAACTTCAAAATGTTTTAAAGGGAATACATCCCATTGTAAAGAGTCTCATCGTAGAGATAAACAAAGTTGTCATAGTGATTTCCACCACCGCCATATCAGTGATTACAACCAGAAACGTTTATAATTAATCTTTCATAGTTTTACACTCGCATAATAGTAACTGCAGTGATCTCTTTCTAGTCTGTCACGGTGATTTTGCTGCATCTATGATCTAAATAGTTCAAAATAATTTCTGACCTGTTGAGCGCGTTTACATTCAAGAAGCTCAGAGAACACTGTATAGGTGGGTAATCTGTCACCTTCTCGAGACTGGTCGCAGAGCAACAAAGATCTTGTCGTGTCTCGCGTATACTTTTAAACTGAAATAATAATAACTTTACTCATTCGTACATTTAAAAGGCAGAAAAAAGGAAGATCATGTGGGAACGAAAGATTCGTCAAAATCCAGCAAGGATTATTAAGAAATCTGAAGACAAAGAGGTCGAAATAGACAGGGACTTCGAAAGGCATGTGATTGCTTGGGGCGGAACGGTGTCTCCATTTACTAACCCAATTGTTGTCACTGACGTAAAAGTTATGTTCGTATCATATCTTTTTGCAACTACTGTATATTTGATAGATAACACAAAAAATCTTACGCAATAATAGATTACTATATACTCGATGTCTTCTTCATTTTGCAGACGGTTTGCAAGCTCTTGGTATGGAAAGCGGTGCCATTTCAGTCTCGCAATTAACTGCTTCTTCTGAACTTGACAGCTACCACGGTATCAGGCGAGCGAGGTTGCATACTAAGGAGACTGATATTTATTCGCGTGGGAGCTGGGTATCAGCGACCAATGATTTGAACCAATGGTATCAAGTTGATCTTGGTAAAATCACACCTGTGACACACGTGGCTACACAGGGAAGAAACTCTCACTCCCCTACACAGATGGTAACAAAGTACAAGTTGCAGTTTAGTGACGATGGAGCATCATTTTTGTTCTACAAGAGACAAGGAGAATCTTCAGAGGCGGTAAACTAAAATATTATTCCATGCTGTTCTTTCAATAATATTGGCTCTACTTGGCTAGGAAGATGTATATTTCATCAGCTGAGACCGATGATTGATCTAAAATAACCACGTGAAGGTACATCTAAGAAGCACAAATCTTTCATGGACTAGCTGATTTAATATTTTTGGTCCCGAATAGAGCAAAGGGCGTTGATAACTCTGTGCTAGAACGCCGTGTCCGTAGAAGTTCTCTCGACCAAGTTCAATGTGCTATTAGTTTCTTTTGGCTCCTCTGAGCTACTAAAGGTTTTGACCAGCGGGCCTCCTTTGTCTCTGCGGCTCCATTCCTGCCTTCATTTATGACCGTGCTTGTCTGATGTTGACTTCGACATTGTGTCAACAGTCTGATTTCTCCTGCGCCTCGTGATCTAGCTAGATTTCTACCTGAGTTTGACTTTAATCGTTTTGCCTCATCCATACTCCGCCGTTGCCAATTTTTTTGGTATATCCACAAAATGATAAGGGTTTGTATGGAATTTAGCAACTTTTGCATGGCTCCCATTTAGACAACTTTCCACTGAAATCTCTTTTACTTGGTTGGGTAGCTTTTCATTCATTAACATTTCAGTTAAAATGTTTAGATTTTCAATCTAACCAATATAAGAAACTCGCCCCAGTTCTCTCACGTTTCTGCAATGGGCTATGATCATCGGGGACCAAAAATATCCTAGACCAACAGATCTCAAGTTTCCTTCAATTTCATGTTTTAACAACCCGAACCTTAGCTTCCTTATTAACTTTGAATGAACCATGCTGGAACTCCAAAGTGATCCATGAGTTACCATGCAGATGAAGGTCAAATAATAAAGTTGCTATTAGGTAACTCCTTTCTTGTTTTTAACCGCCCTTCAAGGATGGACCACTCTTTCCTGACTTTGCCCTGGTCATGTTCCATTGTCTTTGCAATATTTTTTGCTAAAAAGCTTAGCTAGACTGGAAGGATTTGACTTGATTTTATTTGATTCCTCGCTCTTCTTTCTTCCCTTGGTCTGTGATAAATTTTACTCTAGGACTGAATGTAGAATTAAACTAACAAACTATTTTTGAATAGTTTGCTCACCGCTGTGTACATTTTCAGGTTTTCGATGGCAATTTTGACCACGACACCATTGTGTATTACCAGCTAAGCCCGTCGATCAAGGCACGTTATTTACGGATACTGCCAACGGCTTGGCAATATTATATCGCGATGAGGATAGAGTTCTACACTTATGCAGGTATTTTATTTATTTGCTTTTCATTCATTTATCTAAAAAAGATATGCGTTTCATCTATGAAGAGGACGAACACCGTCACACGTGCATGAAGAATGGTTAAGAATAGTTATCGGCAGATTGAACTGTTGTCGTGTTCTTTACTAAATTTGAGAAATCTTTTTCTGGTTAAATTATATTACTTGAAAGAATTTTATGCTTGCGTGCTCAATCTGAATTTTGACCGAGATTCGTAGACTTCAACCCATGAAAAATGTTTATCTACCAAACAAGCGGAAGGAGGACTCTCGTTTTCAGTCAATTTCAAGAAAGTTTAGGTTTTTTTTCCAAAAAGAAACCCAATCAACCAAAAATATTGGTAAAGCATGGTCATAGTGGAGCTATTGCATCAAACACGGGAGACCATGTTTTGCCAAATTCCCAGGCACAAAGAAGAGAGTTGACAATGCGACGCGCTGTTTGTTTGTGGGAAAGGGGAAAAACTTTGTCATAACAGTTTGATATATGGTCCTTACAAAAGTTAAGTGAAAACTAAAATTGTTAAACATCTAGGTTTGAATTTCCTTGTTCAAGGTTGATGAATTATCAATGAGTGTGAGAGTGATGGAGACTGTGAAAATAATCTAGTGTACATTTTAGCCTTTCTAACTCTAATGGAAATATTTTATTTTTCCTTTACTGCAGATAATTAGCCTCCTGCAATGAGCGGGTTCATAATATTTGAGAAGCATGGCTCTTACCACAACTACTGAAATCAGCTGACTATGAGTACACGAGGGCATCATTTCTTAAATTCATCGATTTTCCGCAACACAGAAGTCGATAACTGATGAAGTAATACGTCTCCACTTTCGTACCGTATACTTCAAAGTGATGGCTCCCGTCACACCATACTAAACGGGAAAAGAAAGAACTTGTTTGTCTTTTGAACGGAGGGAGAGAACAAAATGGGGAGGGGGTGGGGTCGGTAAGCTGTCTTGCATCGAATAGTTTAGGATTCCAGGTGTCCGGGTGCTGGGTTTAAAATCATGGAGGTCCCTAATTCAAATCTTCCATTTTTCCACCAGCGGATTGCGTAAATAGACTCATAGGTTGCGCTGTACAAATAGCTCAGTGGTTTATCGCCCACCATTCGAGGTTTTTTTTTTAACATGAATGAACTCTTGTTAAACTTGCAATGTTCGTTTATTTGCTTGTATAAGGTGTACATAATTAGCACAGGAATGCAAAATCAAACTACACTTAAATTACAAGATAATTTGGTTTTATCAACTGAGTTGATAATGTGAATTAGCCACCGTAAAGAGATTCAGAAGCTGACGTTTCGAGCGCTAGCCCTTCGTCGGAGCGACGGAAAAAGAAACTACATCCGGTGTGAATTAATACAGAAGAAGATTTTCACTACCGACGTTTTCATTGTTTTCTCTTTCTATTGAAATTGAAATGGCCGAAAAACAAGACCAAATTATGTTGTAATACTTCCACCGAGGCAGCACCACAGTTTCTTTAGAAACTTACCCCCTTTACACTTAAATTAATTCATTTATCCCGCATATCGCCTTGGAGTGTGGTACCCGGTATATTTTTGCAAGTGTCGCAGTCTTTTGGCAAGCCTGTTTGGAGAGAGAAAGCACAGAAACCCTGTTAAATCAGTAAGTATCCCACGGTGTGCGACTATCGTGAGACATTTGTACAAGACAGCTTTGTGCGTCACTTATTTTCAACAGTGAAGAGGAGCTGGATAATAACTTCACTTAATTACTTCACAGACTTGAGAGGTAGTAGTAGACAGCGAGCAGTCTCTCTTTTCCTCGAAAATCCGTGGGAAAGAACGCAAAAAAAAGTAAGCGTGCGAACGTGACTATGCGCGTGACGTGGAAGCGGCGATGCCGCTAGCCGCTAGTAGCGTGGGCGTTGGGAGACGAGCGACGCTACTAGCGGCTCGCGGCATCGCCGCTTCCCATGTCACGCTCACAGTCACGTTCGCACGCTTACTTCTTTTTGCGTTCTTTCCCACGGATTTTCGAGGAAAAGAGAGACTGCTCGCAGTCTAAGGTAGTAGTTGTCAACTAATCAACTGAAATAATTTAAAAACTGCAATGGACAATTCTATCTATAAGAGGTGCCTGTTTGGAATCATGCTAGTTGTATTCATCAAAACAAATATCCAGTTTAAGTCGATAAGAACAACTTCCATGATTCCTTACAAGCACATCTCATCATGAATGGACTATTGACACATCCGTGTCCAATACACCCACATCGGCTCGAGTCGTCTAAGAGTACTGACGACCCGACTAAGCGGAAGTCTAGTTGAAAGCGGAAGCGGATAGCGCATTGACAACTCGACTTAGCGGGAGTCTAGTCGGAAGCGTAAGCGGATATCGTGCTTACCGGAAGTTAAACTGATGGATGCCGAAGTAAGCTAAATTTTGACGACTCGTCACGACTTGACCGGGCCGTTACGACTCGTTCCAACACTTGTCGACTCGACTCAATGAAAGTGGATCGGAAGTAACTCGACACAAGTCGCAAAAGAACTAACTCCAAGATCGGAACATGTGGAAACCCAGGCATGATACAAGACATCTATGTATTACTCGTTCTATAAACGTGTGCAGACAATTAACACGTTTTAAGCGGCTCTTTAAAGCTCGATACTAGTCGCAAAATAACTCGCGCTGTCTGGGGCTTTAGAACAAAGATTGGGATATTAAGGAGCAAACACTGGCATGATACAAGACATACTATGTATTACTCGTTCTATAAACGCGTGCAGATAAATGACACGTTTTAAGAAATTCGTTAAAGCTCGATACGAGTCGCAAAATAACTCCCGCTGTCTGGGGCTTAAAAGCGAAAATTGGAATATTAGGGAGCAAACACTGGCATGATATAAGAAATACTATGTATTACTCGTGTGCAGAAAAATGATACGTTTTAAGCGATTCTTTATATTACTCGTTCTATAAACGTGTGCAGACATGTACAAATGACGCGTTTTAAGCGATTCTTCACAGCTCGATATCGGAGTCGTTAAATAACTCGCGCTATCTAAATATTTAGCAATTATTGAGTGAGGCTGAGTAGGATATGCAGAATTCTACAGATCAAGGAGGGTGTTATCCACAGAGGCCGAAGGAGTCAGTGAATGTTCTGACCAAATTTCATGGAAAACCGTCAAATCGACATACCCTATTAATTCATTTAGGAGAAGGGATTCCCTCGAAAAACGCGACGAGAACGAATTTTCGCCTTCTAAAGATTTATATATCACGCCTTCACAGAGGAATGTGTTAACTTAAAAAGCCGTGAGCCAATGAAATAACAGAACCCCTAGCGTTCACAGTATGTAAACTTAAGCTTCGCGGGAAAGCGATAGTGTCACAGTCACGTTCCAGGCGCGCACGTTTTAGCCGTGGTCAACTATGTGTAAAACGACAGGAAAGCGACGTGCTTCGCCGAAACGAAAACAAGCCAAGGAGCAAGTGCCGCAGCGCTGGTTCAAGGAAGCACTCGTTACGGACAGGAGATCTCAGAATCCGACGATGAGGAATGATCCTGGCTCGTTCCTGGAAATGGCTCCCCCTTTGTAACATTACTGTGTTCTGCTTTCTTCATTGCCATTATTTTTTTCCTGTAACTCCTGGCACATCTAGAGATGAAGCACTGTCCGCTTCGCTCTCCGAGGGTTGATTGTACCACGAGCCCTGGTCACTTTCAGCGAGATTTTGCCTTCTATCTGAATGAAATTCATTGGTCATTTTGGTCCTGGCTTTGTTTTGCTTTTTATCCAAGTACTTTTCTCCCTTCTGGAACGTTTCATGCTAACGAAAGGATTTGGTTTCGAAAGCGTGACCACAGTTGAGTGCAAACAAAAAATGCTAATGAGTTGAAATAGGATTTTCCGGATGAAGTCATTTACCGCGATAAAGTAACTGGGGAGACAATGACTAAAAGGATTATGACACCTTGGCGGTTTATTAACTTTTATTAAAAATATCTCTTTTTCTCAATAACTCGCGCGCGTTTTAATATTTTACTTACGTTGTGTCCATCTTTATAAGAAATTGAAAATTTAGCGCGCTAAGAGAAAAAAATCAGTTTGTTCAGTTGAACTGCCGCACTGTTAGCATTGGAAATCATTTGCAGAGCTGGGCAGGAAAATTATACGTGCTTCTCCGAAGCAGTAAAACAGAAGTCGTGTCATTCCCCAGCATGACTAATGAATGATTAACACAAAGTGCCAAGACTCGAATTTCTAACCTGCTTGAACGTCGTTTCTCGGAAAGTGCCGAAAGGATTGAAGCGAAAAGGATCTCTTTCGAAAGGTATTTTAAAGCGCACGACAGCTAAAATTAGATATAAAAAGATTATCATGGGAAGAGGGCCATGTATGGGGGTTGTGTTCTCTTAGATCATAGTCTCTTGGTTTCATGGAAAAGTATCTGTACAAACTGGTCTCGAGATAACTATTTTTTTAATTCTAGTCAATTTACAGGACTGATTTTATTGAGCACTAGTTGTTTTTAGCTAATATTCTGGTCTCCGATCTCATCGCATCCTCTGCTTTGGTGTTCTTTGTGTTTTCTCTGAACGATATAATAGAACTTAGAGTTAATTTACTTTCAATCATTTTTTTTTATCTCGTGTTCGTATTCATGTTGCTCTGTCCTCCAGGTAACAAAATATTGCGTGGCGAGCCTAAAGATTGTCTGGGTAGGAGGTTACACTTTACAAGATCTTCTTCGTTTTGCTTGGTTTCTGATACTCTAGCTGTTGCCTTACATTTCATTCGTTCTTCTAAACATCACAACACGAACGGGCGGTTGGAGCTCATTGCACTTTAATTTTTGGTATGCCAAAACAATTTTTATTTTGTTGCTCTACAAGCCATAAAAGGATATAAAACATAAAAGAATAGTTCTTCCAAATAGCTTCGAGAATTGTCTTATACAAATGCCTTTTTAAAATAGACTGTAAAATGAATAGTTTTATTCCCCTTTTTTCTATACAAAGAGAACATCCATGTTAACAGTCTGCGATCGTTTTCAGTTTTGATAACCTCGACCAAAACAAACCATTAACCAATCGCTGCACAAGTTTTCGTTCACGTGACGTTATTTCGTAGCGACAGTGTATAATTCAATATGGCGATCGACGGGGCGCCGCGATGAAAGGAGTTACTTTTGTCACATCGCAATGCAGATTCATTGAATTAGTTTTTTGTTTGCTTCATAATAGGTTATGGGATTATGTAACAGAAACAAAAATGTATGGAAGAAAACTGTGTTCGTCCAAAATTACTGAGAACTTCATTTCCAGATAGACACCGTATGATATTTGTTCCGAGAAAAATGACAGAGCGAAGGTAGACAACAAATATTCTGTTCACAAAAGCGCTGTTTATTGACACTAATATGATAACTTCTATTTCCACTCAGGCTTCATTTTCTTGGTAGCTGGCGAAGCTGCTTGTTCAAGAGTCTGTATAAAATATAAACGAAAAAGTGACAGTAAATACATTTTGATTTTATAAATTGACACTGAACAAGCTCCTTCTGTGTTCCAAGCGGAGAGCTGTAACTAAATTTCGTTTAGTTTGCGTGATAACAAACAGCATAACTTGTAATCCAACAGTCGGGCTCGGCGTAGTAATACGTAAAATGAAAGTAGCTAATATGTTCACGGAATGTTTCAAACTTTGTCCCTTCAGAGCTAACATTTAGAGAGCTTAAAACATATCTTGCAATATAAACGAGCCGTAAGTCGAGAGAGAAAAAAACTGCCAAAAAACAGAGGTGTCAAACTCTGCAAATTACACGCGGATAACAGCGGAAGCCACACAGACATATGACCTCTGACGGCTCTACTTTAACGAAATGTCCTTCCAAAAACACAGGATTATTGCTTAGCGAAATATTCAAAGATCCCCCTATCGTACCATACAAAAGGGGCAGATCCTTAGAGATATACTAGTTCGAGCAAAACTCCCTAAAGCGGCTATTACGCGTGGATAGGAGTTGTATAGGCTAGTTACCCCATTGTTGTCACTCGCTGAATCCAACAATAAGCTTCATCATATTGCGACTGGTGCGCCAGAAAACTGACCTAGTTTGGCCGGAATTTCCGGAAAATACTTCAGGACCGCAAATGTGAGGAAATTGATTCTTGGACTCTAAAAATATAGGCAACTTACCTTTTAATGCATTTGCCGATTGACCGTCTAAGACGATAAAAATCCCCCACGCACACCAGGCAAACATTAGGCCTGGGCAAGAGAAAATGATGGGAAAATGATGATCATTTTCTCTTGGCCCGAGGGGTACTCCCTATAATGGCCTATACGGGGAGGCTCCGCCCGAAAGGGGCACCTTTTTCAGGCTTCAGGTATATAAAAGGGTAGGGATTTCACAACTTGAGGTATATAAAAGGGTAGGGAAATCGGTTATTTGGGTATTTAAAAGGGCTTTTAACTATAATATTTCGAATAGACGCCCTACATGAAAATGAGAACAAGACTTCTTAAAGTACGTGTTTGAAAGGGTACCTTTTTTTAATAAAAAGGATATAAAAGGGGTACCTTTTCTGCCAAAATGGTATATAAAAGGGTAAGGGGTTGAACCTCGGGGCGGAGCGTCCCCGTATTAAACTTTGTTAAGTACCCCTCCTTCCCGGGACATTAGGGGGATTAATAAAATCGTTGTCCTCTTCAATATCGATACCATGTTGTTCGAATTTAAGCTTGAATTTTTCTTTAGGTCTTGCAGAAGTCTTTTGAAGACGAAGTCTTGCCAGAAAATCGACATAAATTTGCTGTTTTGATTCTTTGGTTACCAGCATCAGCCATCTCAATACCTAGGAACACATCAATTACAGATGTAGATGGCCGCCGTTACGAACAGCACATCGCAAATCAAAATACCCCCGTGCACTTTTTTCACAGATCGTGCACAACACTAAAAACACATTAAATTTTAAGTATATTGCGTGAAGATTAACGACATATTTTTTGTGATTGCCACAAAAATCTGCGAGTAACTTAAATCTAATGACAAACTGAAAAACATACTTGATCTGTATGCAAAATTGCAAGCGCTGTTTCACTTCACGAGTAGCATTTTACATCATTTACGCTGGTCTTACACCACCATCTTCAAGACACGCGAGGCTCCTTTCTTTCTGCTCCTTATCGAATAGAGTTATGGGTAAATTACCCGAGCATAATCGAACAACTAACGAGCAAAGCGAAGTGAATACGAAAAGTCCCGATTTTTTAAATGTCCGCCATGTTATGACGTCACATGGTTATCAAATCTGATAACGATCCCGGACTGGTTAATGCATATCATTTCTTCTAAAATATCTCTAAATGGTGGCTAAATTAAATGTGATAAAACTGGGTTTAAAATTGTCAGTTACCTTTATGCTGTAATGTTGGAACTGGTGCGAATAGCTCAGTTTTCACCTATATCCAGGATTGAACGTATTGTTTAAAGTGCATATATCATCAAAATTTTATTTTCTTATCTGATTCTATATATCACCCAATGAACTTCTGCGAATGAAAAATGTGATTTGGATAAAATGCAATCTTTTTTAGAAGTTTTAAAACGTTCAAATTTGCCGCCATTTTGGTCCACCATTTACACCAGTCTTCCCCTTGTTTGGAATGAATTGTGACGTAGATTACGTCACAAATCTGAGCACGTCGATGATGTGATCAGCGGCACGGGTAGACCGCAATAAAATGGGACTTTCAGGTTTTTAAAACTTCATGAAAAGATCGCTTTTTATCCAAATCTATTTTTTTTAGCCAAAGTTCACTGCATGGAATATAGGATCAGATGGGAAAATAATAATTTCGACGATATGGGCACTTTAAGTAGTACTTCATATTTGGCAGGTTTTTTTTTGACATTTTCATATTACTTCATATTTGACAGAATTGGGTGTATTTTGGTGACTTTTTACCAATGATGACACTTCGTGATGCTTATCATGAGGAATTTGAATCTCATTAGCGTTCAATCCTGGACATATCTCTCAGTTGAAAACGAGATCGTTTCAATCCAAGATCACTTTGGATCAAAAGTTGGTAATGTTGGCCTTTCAGATAAGGAAAAGGGAGGAGAAAAACTGTAATTACAAAGTGAATTTTTTTTTTTAACAGAGATAACTTGTCAACGCGTACGCGAAATATGTTTTCCAATTTAATATATAGTATTTATGCATCATTTCTGATCTATAAGGTATAAACTCCATGCAAACGCCAAAAAAAAAGTAATCGATCCCCTAGTCAATTAACCATTAAAATCAAAATTGCGTTAGACTAAAAATACACATACATGACATCTTCGTGACCCAAGTCAAGATAAAATTTCCGTAACTAAGCCTCATGCGGCCATGTAATGTCCTGCCTATTATGTAGAGGGTTGAAATGGCTTGGTGGAATCTTCAGTTCAAATTTCGGTCGATTTTTAAAATAAAATTTAAAACGCGTCGTTTCTTAACTTAAGTTCTTGTTGAACTCTCAGCTATCAGTTGAATTCCGTGTAGGCCCTTTATATATAGATAATGACGACAGGTTCAAAGTTTTCTGTTAATTAGAAAACGCAGAAGTGGTCAACTTAAAACTGACGCCGAGGTTGTGATCTGTTTTATAACGCATAACTCACGAAACTTTCGTTATTCCAAGAAAATGTTAACTTAGGTTTTGTCGCAATAAACTCAAATTGCATGTAAAAGTTATAGGTGAACTCACGCAGCCCTTGACACTTCTTGGCTGTAGCGATTCCCTTTTGTAGTTACGTGTATTAAGTGACATAATAAACTTTTATCTATATATCTATAAATTTGCACCCCATGGGGTCAGCGGAAACACTATTGTAGAACATGGCAAACTTATTGCTTTCGCTTGTTTGGAACAAGTTCAGGGTACCGTCAACACTTACGAAAATCTTGATTATTCTTGATTTTCCGGAAAAACGGCTCTAAGCTGTGGAGCTCCGCTCACCAAAAATTTAAAAAACTCAAATAAAAATAGACTTCTTTCGTTTGGGCGGTTTGTTCCCTCACTATAAACCACGTGATATTCTCTAGAGAATTTTTATTTTCTCTATCTTGAAATTATTTATTCATATACATGAGTATTAATTTTTTTAAAAATAAAATCACGTGGTCTGCAATAGGAAAAGAAACCTCCCGAGCTAAAGAGGTCTATTCTTGCTTGCTCAATCGCTCTTTGAACAACCCAGTCAACTAGGTATATTTGTTGCGTTTAGCCTTAATTATAATGGTTCATTGTTCTTTTGTAGCGAAAACCATAGCTGCCGCTCTCTACTACAAGACTGAAGGAATTAATTCTAATATAAGAGATGTTTACTGTACAATTAACCGCACTTATTTAACCTTGATTAACTTACTATGATGATTGCACCAACCAGTCCTGTTTCTTGAAGTAAAACAAGTATACAACTTCAGAAAATGGCATTCTAACATTCATTGATTACCTTAAAAACTTTTCTGGCTTGAAGGCAGGAACATCGACAATGTTTTGCATTAGGATGAAGATTTTACTAATAAAAAAGGTTTTTGCTAGCATCTAAAATTGGCACCATGGAAAACTTCAATAGGGAAAAAGCTGACCCACTCGACAAATTCAACTTCAACTTCAACTTTATTACTTCCATCACTTACATAAATAATTTATAAATAATTTTTAAAAATCAAAAGTGACGAGGAATCTACAGAAAAGCAGAAATGCTTGAAATAGTACACCCCTTAAGCGGTCATTGCATAACTTAAATTGATTCACAATTCAATTACAAGATAACAATCTTATGTAAGATACATTGAAGAAGCAATAAAGACTGAAAAGAAAAAATTGTTAATTGGTGAATTATTTGCCGCTACTGTCATTGTCCTGCTGAGAAAGAATTATTTTGCCTAATACACTTTTTAAAAGGAAAAAAATTGATTTAGTATCTTTTGTCTTATTGCCAATCCTGTTCCAAATTTTTGGTCCCTGAAATGACAGGGAATGCTGTCCTAATCTGGATGATTTATATGGAATATAACAGTTATTTCTATTACATGTTCCATAAATCTTGTACTATGTGATTTGGTTGGAATAATTGATTTAATCTATAAGGTGCTTTCCCAGAATTATAGTCAGACATCAGAATTGAAATTTCTAATTCATATATTTGACCAACCCTTAGTAGCTTCAGTTCTTTAAAAATTTCAGCTGTACTTTCCCTATATCCAACTTGAGCAATTATTCTTACTGCCCTTTTCTGATGGAGTACAATTCTAGTTAATTTAGAAGGATAATTGTTAACCCAAACAATATTGCCATAGTGAATGTATGGATACACTAAAGCATAATACAGGTATTTAATAGCATCTGTATACAAGTAATAGCTTAGTTTATGCATGACCCCAATTAGAATTGAGAAAACATGCTCATTTTGAGGATCGACAACCCTACCAAATGCAGAACAATATGCTTCTCGGAGGGGGGGGGGGATGGGGGGCAATAGAGGAAAAAAAAAATTAGGAAATTTTAGAAAATGACACTAGTTCTATTTTATTTGCATCTAGTGTTAATTCTCTGATACCCCCTGACCCCCTCCCCCTCCCCAGTTCAGTGTTGTGTATAGGTGCTGCGATCTGCGCTGTCTAAAAAAATGAAAAAAATCAACATTGTTTTGGGGAAAGGGGGGCGGGGGGATGTGGCCAAGATGCAGAAAATCGAATTTTACTGCCAAGGGTCTCAACACTTTCGCCGATAGAATCACGGAACCGTAATTTAGTAGAAAAGCTCTCATAGTTGTAAATTATAGTTTTCCATTTATTTAAATGATTCAAGTTATTATACAGCTTCACTCCACTGACTTGTGGATTACAAATGACGCGCGAAGCTATCGTGTGCAAGTGTCTTACGATAGTTGTACACCATGATATATGAATTTAATTTACATTAAGTGTAGTTTGATTTCGCACAACTGTGTGTACACCTTAAATGTGAATAGACCAATTACGATATATTAAAATTCAGTCTCAAACAATTGACTTCAGAACGAGGCTCTGGGGAATCTCTGAATCTCTTTACGGTGGCTAATTCACATTATCAACTCAGTTGATAAAACCAAATTATCTTGTAATACTCCCACCGACGCAGCACCACAGTTTCTTTAGAAACTTACCCCCTTTACTCGTCTGGGGAATAAACCCTAGAAACTCTGTATTTATTCCCCAGAACCTCGTACTGAGGTCTATTGTTTTAGGCTGAATTTCAATGTATCGAAATGGGTTTATTAAACAAATAGTGCAAATTGAACAATAATCTTAACTGGTGGGAGGTAAACCATTGTCTGGCTTTCATAGAGCGACTGAGGAGTTCACCTCCGGAATCCGTTTGTAGCAAGATGGAAGATTTGAATCAGGGACCTCCATGACATCCGGAAAATCCAACATCCTAAGCC
>CM042750.1:25582413-25594913 GCA_022496165.2 Catalaphyllia jardinei | reverse complement strand
ATACCTATTTGAGTTACATTATTTTTCCGTCTCAGGAGAAGTTATATTCCCCAATTATCAAAAGTGCGAGGCCTGCGAAAGATATCTGAAAGAATAATAACCACGATAGTCCCATTTGGTGAGAAAATATGCTCGGATTTTTGATCTTGGATATTACTTGTTCCCTAAAGCTCACAATTTCCTAGAGGTACTCTGCCAGAAAAATGTTTGCTTCTAGGAACAAATTAGCCTAAGGGAAAAGCGCTGGAACGAAGACAGTTCTTGCAACAACAAAAAAAGGCTTGTTCCAATATAGAACGAATGGAACCAATGGAACTTATAATTTGTGCCAAAATTATTGTTGAAAGTCAAATAATGGAATTCGTAATTAATTCTTTAACTGCTGAATTTGTCAATCATTGTTTTCTTGAGATAGACAGAAAATTACTAAGAATTTTGAGTATTTTGTACAACGATACTAAGAAACAAAGTTGGGCTACGCAAATTCATCAAACATAAAAATGTTTTCCGTTTTTAACAGTTAATTACTGAGGTGAGGAAAACTTGTGTCTAGAGTGCTCTCGACAGTAGCTGCCAATTTAATCAATTATATAAGTCTTTTTGTAATGCCTCCACAAGACGTTGCCAGTATATCTGTTGTTCCTGACCTGACACCAACTGCTTTATCGCTGGCGTTTTAATTTTTGACTTTCTCCTCTTAAAAGGGATAAATTCTGACCTTATCTGAGTTCTCTCCTTGCTGTTTAAAATCGTGAAATGAATTTCCATCGTTGCTGTACTGTAACTTGTACTGGGTCACCCGTTGGCTGCTACCAAATCTTCCTTGAGTTGCTACATAAGTGACACGGGTCTGAATTCTGAAATCAATTTGAATCCACTGATGTAGATCATTCACTCCCGCTGCCCATGCGCCGTGATGACCCTGGTAGTGTAGTCTTCCGTAGTTTGGGCCGTGATTTACATCATATTGAGAGGACGCTGAAATCTGTGCGGTAGTTATCCTAAAGTTTTCAATTCCCAAAGGTGCCACACACTCTAAACAGTAAAACAAATGACAAATGATAGTCATGTAAGTTAACTATAACTATCCCCTGCAAACAGGCAGGGAGCAGGGGGGGGGGGGGGGGGGCAATCTCACTTCCATTCGCTCAGAAATATTTCAGGACGATAATAAAACTAAGAATGTACTAATTACGTACGAAATTATTTCTCTTGACGTAAACAACGTGGGATGATGATGTCATGTTATCCAACAACCGCAATGTTGGATTCCTTTTCGTGTTTTTCTTGATTTTACTGAAACGCCAGAAAACTGCTGAAAGAGACTTAACTACACAAAGCAAATTCTAGAAAGTCAACACTCGTTGAAAGTTAATTTCGTTTGATAAAAACAGGAAAATTCCAAAACTCAGTGAATGTTGCCTGTCAAAACACTGTTGTTGTTGAATTTCAAGCACAATGTCTTGAAACTTTAAATTAAATTTCAGCGCTTGACAGTTTCAATGTAGTTCTCAGAAAGTTATGGACACAGTTTAAGTCAGCACGGAGACTGTCCATTCCCCTCCTGGTCCTAATTGGCTCACTGGGCGGAATTAATGCCATGCGTAGACTGCGCCCGCGGTACGCACAGTAATTAGAATCCGCGAGCAATACGATAAAAGTCTGATCTTTTTCTTCGAAAGCTGTGAAGACAATGTTAAAGCTGTTGTGGCCTCTCATAAAATTAACTCAAGATCGAATTCTGGATGGCGTTCTCAGTTGGAATTTACGGTCAGATAAGGTACACATTTACGTTACGATCTACCGAGTCGCAGGCACAGATTTTTGGTCTTGTATCCCGTAGTGACTACAGAAATTTGGGAATGAGTCATTGTTGGGGATTAAAACTTAGCTAATTACCAAAACACCCGTAGAGTTCCATTCTCATGGAGATGTGGCTGTTCCATGCTGTGGGTATCAGTCTGATGTATCGCGCTTCAACTGGAGGAATCAAAGGATTTTTTACCACGGTGTTTTGATCACTGTTTCCAGCAAACACCTAAAGAGAAGTAAAATAAGCGAAAATGAGATTACTTATGCTGTGTATGCTAAAAAATGGGGAGACCATATTGACTCACATTTTGAGTTAAAAGAATTAGCAGACATGTACTCTAGCGCCCTCTGGTTTGGTTACTTCACTTTTAATTTCCAAAGGTCTCTCTGGTATAGTTGTCACAACGTTTTTAAACTTCTGCTTTTGACAGATTACAACAACTATTGCAACTACTAGGAATTCACTCGTCCCATTCCTTTTAAAGGGACAATCACATGATGCACAAAATCACTGTCAAACTGTCAATTAGGCTAACGTATTGTCATTCGTAGTACTCATGAGGTTCTATCGCGACTGCGCACAAAGCTACTTAGCATATCTTCCCTCGAGGTTATCGAGGTTAACTAAAACATTTTCTACCGTAATTTTAACCGACTATTCCTAAGTGCTTGACCAAAATAAGGCAACGTGAACAATACAAAAGTTACAATCTTGGTTTTTATTGATATAAAAGTTTAGGATAACACTGCGTTTAGAAGTAAAGGTTGTTGTCATAAATTTCTTTCTCAAGTTCTGAACCCGCCTAGTCCATATCATTTTCTGTAGGTGTTCTCGAGTTCAAACATATTATTCAAAGGGACACCATGTCCATAGCCCTAATAGGGATATGTACACATTCTTTCCACTTTTGTGGAAGGTGTGAACGAGGTATTTCGATGCCCAAATAGAACAAATAAACCAACAAAATTTGGATCGAAGATTAAACAGCAATATAGCGCGATAAATACAGCTGAGAATCCTGAACATGATGGTGGTCAACAGAATATGAATAAACTCAAGTTCTTCTGCTAAGGCAAATTGAGTAAGAACATAATGTAAGGAGAAAATATATTTAATCGGTAAAATATCCCACGATTATATCATCCTGTACCAAAACAAGTTATCCCTTGATACTTAATTATAATAAAGTTTCCATACAACGCACGCTCTGATTGGCTAAAAAAGCGTGCTTTATCAGAGATTAGGGAACGGGTTGATGACATTTCGCTGGCTTTTAAATTTCGATTAAGTTGACCCAAATTAAACATCCCCTGTGCGACTCAGACAAAGTCAATATAAACGAGCTATTTGTCAGCAGTAATTATATGGCTCATGGAGACCATCGTTGACAACAGTAGTGTAAAAACTGTATGAAAATAACACGTTTTGCTAGATTCCGAAAAAACACGTAGCGAAATAACCAAATTCTCAACCTAGCGAATTCTTCGATGAAAGACATCAGAATATATTACGAAGGCAGAAATTATACTGAAGAAGTAAAACAACGACAGAGAATAACACTGAGCTGTCTCTGTTTACAATGAGAAGCTTTATTTTTTTAAAAATGCTCAAACAACACTTACATGCGGTGTAGTAACTGTCGCTTGCTTACTAGCGGCGGCTCCGGTCATCTCAACGAATTGAACTTCAACAATTCCGTATCATCACTCACCCAACGAGTAATCAGTTGAAAGCTTGCTCCTGTGTTCGGAGTTGAACAAGTGCGAGCACTCCGAGCAGTCTAGTCTTTACAACATTCACGTTAGTTCGGGCAATCTTGTTGCAGGCAGGTAAAAGAAGCGGCAGATTCTTTCAAATAGAACTCAGCATTTGGCATTTTCATCCGCAAGCTTTTAGCTCCTTCTTTCGTAATTTCCATTGGAAAAGTACACGTTTTCGTGAGTCACAGTGCGGCCGGATTCCTATGGACTAGCAACCTTTACCTGCGTCCTGTTTAAACCGGTTAAACTAAAACTGAAAAACGAACTTTGAAGGCATCCTTCTTCTCTCGAAACGCAAAAGGGCGGGAAAGATTAGCCGAAGTCCAGTTTGTGATTGACAGCTGTCGTGTTGTTAGCCGATCAAATTATTTGAACAATTCTAACAAGGATTGTGATTGGCTTATTTTAGCGTGCCTTATCAGAGATTAGTAGACAGCTGACGCCACTTTTACTCCATTGGAAAATAAAATTTGGTTTGAAAATTCAGCGAATACGTGGGGAAATTATAGAATTCTTTATCATAAAACAAATGAAGAAGCCTCAACTGTTCTCTGTTCAGTTGTAGAGCACTTAGGAAGCAGTAGAGCACTCAAGAAAATGGGGAAAAACACTCGACCGCGTCTCGTGATTTGCCCTACACTTCTTTCGTGCTCTATCGGTTCCTGCGTGCTTTACAACAGAACAGAGCACAGTCGAGGCTTCTTTATTTGTTAAGTAACGAATAGTTAATTATAAAATACGTTCTGGCTTGCATTTTATTTCTCTAAAAGTATATACCACACTATACAAAACAGTCAATTATTCACAGTATACAAAAATAATACAAATATAGCCAAATTTTAATGCATCAAAGATAGATTCTTGGCTTCTGTTTAACACGCCGCTGGAAATACCTCTTAATTCTTTATGGCCCTTTTATCTAAACACTGTACGTCTGTAATTATTATTGTTTTGACTCCCACGACCCCAACCCGGGGTCCGACAGTGGTTTGTCGATTGCCTTTCTATTTTTCTTGATTTGTTTGGCCAGTTAAAATAAATACTTTTCACCTTGTCTGAGTTCTCTCCATTTTGCTTATAAACCAGAAAGGAAAGTCCATCCTTGCTGTGTTGTAGCTTGTACTGGGTCACCCGTTGGTTGGGGTCCGCGTACTTCCCTTGGGTTGCTACAAAAGTGACATTTGCCTCAACCCGAAGATCGATTTGAAACCACTGATTGAGATCATTCACAGCTGCGGCCCATGCTCCGTAACCACCCTTGAAATGCAATCTTCCGTGAGCTGGGGGAAGATTTCCATCAAACTGAGAAGACGCTAAAATCTGTGCTGCTGTAATTTGAAAGTTCTCCATTCCCAAAGGACTTCCACACCCTAAAAGCAATAAAAATGACATTTATAGAATAACCTCATACTATTTTGAGACTAAATAGATTCAAGGTTTATCATTTTTTTTGAAAACGTAAAGATAAAATGTCAAACGTTGGTGGGTCTGGGGTGATATAATTTGGGTCAACTTGTGCTGAGAATGTGCTGCTGGTCTCCCAGAACCCCCTTCTCCCTCCCCCTAGCCAATGTGGCCTATTATTACTTTGGTTCTCCATGAAGCCAGACACAATTGCGATTAAATTAAAAAAAAATTGTACACTGTAAAAATTCTTTATTTCGAAAATCATGGATGAATTTTAAAAGACAAAGCTCTCTTCCATGACGGTTTTTGAATAGAGCTAGGGATAACCTAAATAATTGATTAACTAACAAAGAAAAACATGTCACGTCCCTTTCTTAGAATTAAAAAAAACCGCGATCACTAGGACAACAACATGACTGTAAGTGAACATACTAGTTTTATCTAGTTTTATTCACCTCTCGTGCAATGTAAACCTGTATAGCCCGGCGCACAAACACAGTGGTATTGATCCTCTTCGTAATTTGGAATGCACCTGCCGTCATTTTTACAAGGACCCCTTGAACAAGGTGTCTACAGTTAAAAAATAACCATGAAAATATAACCAGCAGATAAGCGTATAAAAAAAATAAATAAAATTGGACTGTTATATAAGGGTCTCCTGGAATCAAACGCAGCGCGTAATTATATTAGCTCGATTATAGCAGGTTTGTTGCTAGTAAATAATAAATTACCATCTTTGAACAAATTAGCAAGAACCGAGGTTTAAGTGGAAAAAATTCTTGGATAATCTGTTTTTGAAAATTGATATCTTCAATTCGGTTTTATAATTTCTTTCTTGATAGCAAAACACAATCTTCTCCGCCGGGGTTCCACTCTTCTGTCAACACTCTGTGTACTTGGTAACGCCGTTGAGAATTTAGGTTTACAATTCATTTGTAAAACATCACACCATTTAAATATAATCGCACAAAACTCATTGTGTACTAGTTCTCTTTGTCCCAAGACAATTTCACGTTATTCTATGCTTTTCTATTAGTTTAAAAAGGGATATATTGCATAAAATGCAGTTTTTTTCTTAATATGTTTCGGGAGAAGGGTCAATCCTGTGACATAAACCGTAAAATTAGTTATTTCATTCGTCCACTTTCCCTTTTGACATTTTCTTTGTAAAGAATACATCATCTTAAGTACTTATGCCTAGAAGCAAAACAAATCTTTGCAATATATTAGTAGGCTGTTTGAGATAGATTTCAAAATTTCAACATCACCTTTATGCTGTAATGGTAAAACTGTTGTGAAACAAATAGTTTTTCAGGACTTCTAAACATGTCTTCACTGAGCAGCTCGCAGCGAAGCTTTCCATTTTCCTTTGGAGACAAAGCAACGTTGAACGAAACACAGGGAGCATTAGCAACACAGGCGAAAGCACACTCCTTTGCCCGATAGACTTCACACGAAGAATCTAAGAGGGATCCTTGGAGATGCTGAAACGTGTGCGCTACAAAATTTGCGTACGACGCCCCGTGTTGAAAACGAGGTCGCTTTAAACCATGATCAACTTGGATCAAACGTTGATGCTGGCCTGTAACACACGGATATTGAAACAGAACAATTGTAAATAGAAAATGAAACATTGCTGTTTAGCAGAAATACCCTGTCAACGCGAAATATGTTCTTGGAGTGGATTTACATTAGCACAATTGTTTGTGCCAAGTAAACTCAAAACGCCGAAAGAGCCAGTTGATCGGTCCGTCAATCAACCAATCCTGAGAAGATGTTTAAGTCAAATTTGGTAGGTCGTTTCAGGGTTTCTCTTTGCTTTCATTTTGCAACCGGGGACTGGTGTAAAATGTTTGATATGCTACCAAATCGTAGAACAAGCTCAGTGCTGTGTAACCAATGTAAATTTACTTCGCTGTGGGGGGGGGGGACCCCCCATCAACTTCCCCCTTGTACCGAAGAGGTGAAGGTATGAGTTAATTTGTACGTTGTTCCGATGGTTAATCCATTTATATTACAATATATCATAAAATGGGGTAGAAAAGAACGCTTATCACAGCTTAATAATAGTAATACTGATTATAATAATAATAAAAATACAAATAAGATAGTACTTGTTTTCATGTCGACATTTGGATACAAGCTCGGATCGTTTGTTCAGTAGATTGTTGTTGCTGCGTTTAATTATATGAAGTTTTTCTGCTAAGGATAAATCACATCTTTTGCTTGAATTCTGGTATATATCTGGCAACTCAAAGACAGCAACACCAGCTTTACAATTAAATTGTCTATCATCGCAAGAGCCCGCCCCTACTACAATTCAAGCAAATGATGTGAAAACAAGTTTTATCTCAAGAAAAATTGACGCCTATCCTACACAATAGCTTTTGTATTACGCTCCTCCACTTTTAGTCCAGACAGTTTTACATCACACCCCCTATTTTGTAATAGTTCCGCCCTTCTCACCCTTTGCAATTAGAACCTCATTGTTCTTATCGTAAACATGTATGTATAGCTAGCTGATAAGTTTGTCCTTCATTAAATCTGCCTGATGAGTACTTATGCACGAAACTCAGAGTCGCACGGAATCTACACATTTAGTCATCTAATTATAATTCTAATAATAATAATAATAATAATGATGATGATGATGATAATGATAACAATTCATGATTACAAATACAAAATCACATTCACATAATTTTAAACATGCCTAATTAAAATCATCCTCGGAGACCCAGGGGCAGTTAGTGGGAGCGGGAAAATGTCTAAACGGGCGAAAAAAAAATTCGGGCGAAGAAAAGTCAAGAACGAGGAGAAGAGCGCTCTTCGCATTCTTGACTTTTCTTCGCCCGAATTTTTTCCCGCCCGTTTAGACTTTTTCCTGAACTGCCCCTGGGTCTCCGAGGATGAATTAAAATGTACTTATAAATAATTTAACTGGATATTATTTTAATTCAATTGGTCAGTTACATTTGAAGATTAGCCTACGACCAAATTTGTTCTGGATAACAGTATTGAAAGCCTTGGAGAAATCCTTGGGGAATCGCCTCACTGCTTTACAACTGGGAATGTTTATGGCGTTTAGAAGGATCATAAGTAACGCATCATTACACACCCTCCCCCTGACGGTAGGCGTACTGAGTATCACGCAAGTGGGATTCTACAACAGCTTTGGACTGATTTCTTGAAAGCTCTTACAATGGCTGGTGTCACATTAATGCCTCTAAACTCGCCGAATTCTTTAGGGATCTCAACCTTTGGTATGGTGCTAATGTTTGCACATTTCCAAGCAGTGGCCAAGCTGTAAGTAAATAGAGACTAGATTCCAAACTTTAGAGACAACAAGGACAATACTATCAACGAAATCTTTTCAAATTCAATATGGGATATGATCAGGACCTGTAGCAGTTCGCTTCAGCTTTCTAAATCATACTTGGTTGTCGTCAAGAGGTAGAGGTTAATTGGTTTCATTATTCACAGAAAGTGTTGAAGGTTCGCTTTGCTGCTCCACACAGCATAGATTGCCTAAATAGCCATTTCTAGAAGAATTATGTAGTCTTGATGCAGTACAATATGCGAGGAGTTTTTTGTTGTGATAATGTATTCACTTTCCTACCCCAGTTACTTGAGTCAACATCGTAAGGCTTTTCCATATTTATCTTTTTATCAGCAATAGTTTTGGTTATCCTTCTATTTAATTCACCTAGCGCTTGTAAATTACCTGAGGCGAGAAGAAGAAGGTCATCGAAAAAGAGTTCATTTTTTTGTCAATGCTAACAAAAACATTACAAAAAGTTTAGCACCCAACGAAGTTTCGGTTTCTTAAGTGTAGGTTTTCCTTGTGAAATTAGTCTCCAAAGAAGCCCAAAACTCGAACACGGTTGCCACCATTTTGAACAGTACTCAACAGCCAGGTCGCGTTTTCGTGTCTTTATTCCGTCCGAGACGAGTTATGACTTCCAAAGAGTATTTTAACTACCACTCTGGGTTATGACTGCTCTTGAGGCGCATTATTTTAAGGAAGACATACTCCAAATTCCGAAATAATAACATTGAAGATAGTGAAGTGGAAAATTGCTGGAAAAAAAAATACTGACCTTGTGAAGGGTACTAAGTCAATTGCAGGTTTTTCTCCTTGCCGTCAATACGAGTTGGACCGAATGGCGTCACATAAACATGGATTTGCTGGCTAAACAGTTTCAATGGTGGCCTCCGAAAACGATCTCTCAAGATGAATTTCTTTATGATAGTGGGCACTTCAGAGGCTGAAACTTCAGAGACCGGAACTTTGGAACCAACGGTGGGATGGGAGCTGATTTCAATGGCTTTCTCAAACGCCCAGCCGAGAAGCAATCAAAAAAAAAAAAGAACGAGGAACCTTATCACATTGCTATCACTTGGATTAGAATATTGTTTTCCTTTTGAGATTTTATGATCGGTACACACATGCGTGAGGGCCTCCAGGACACCTTTTCACAAAATTCCTCAAATAATTAAGATCGGATTTCATTGATGGCTGCAGCTAAAACGCTGCCTAGGCGTGTCTCCGCAAAGTTTAGAAAGTGAAAAATGACGTGGGCTTGTATGTAAGTGTTTAAGGATCTTTTTAATATTTTTATTTTCGTCAAAATTATAGCATGTGAATAGTGGAATAAAGATTACAAATTATTACTATTAGTAGTATTCATGCGAGGACGAGTAAGACCCCACAAATAGTACAACGTATATTGAAAACTTTGAAATTAATTTCTTTTGTTTCTTTGATTATTTTTCGCGTGAAATCGATGACACAAAACTCTCGTTACGTTTCTCAGTTTTATTCTTTATTGTAAACTACATTTTGCCTCCCTTTTTAATAATAATAAAATACTTAAATTTAGGCTATTTTGGTATTCATTGTATATTTCTTCACCAAACTTGGCTAATGAACTTGCGTTGTGTTCCCGATTGTTTTGACATCGAGACCGACACAAAATCTTAAATGATGATGTCACAAGTCATGACGTCACAAAAATCCTTAATATAAAGTTTCTTTTTCAGGAAAAATAATCAGGCTGTTTAAAAGACCTTGAATAGAGGAACTTAAATGCCGAAAACCATTCCTTGCTTTGACAGAAGTTTCGTAAGTTATGGCAAGTTGTAACCCCCCCCGTTAATTTTCGCGTGATTTGAAGTTGCTTCTCGGCCAAATGCTCATTTTTCGGACAATCTCTCAGCCGACATACCAGCCGCCTGAAGGGGTTTATTTACTAATTTAAACAAAAATCCTTGGTCCCACGGAAACCAGCCAAGCCATACTCTTTCTCAGAAATCGAAATCCTTGGTAATCAGCTCTTTTCTGGGAAAGCTAATATTTTGCTGAGATATAATGCTTAGAGTGGCCAAAAATCGTACGAGTGTAGAATTTTAGTTTTGTGTTATCTAGCGATGTTATAAAAGATTTAAGAATTGATTACGTCACATTTTATGACGTCACAAACACAGTTTTGCGGCCTTAGCAGGGAGAAGAAAATCTTCTATCGTGATTTTTTGTATTACATTTGTTCTTATCGTCTGAGAAACCTCATCTGCAACATAACTGGAAATATTGGCACCAGATCAACAACTCTAACCTAGAAATACTCCGCACGAGGGGGGTGGGGGGATTCTTTCCTTTCTCTTTCCTTTCTTTCTTTCTTTCTTTCCTTTCTCACTTCAAACTTTGAAATGTCATATCTCAGCTAGTTTTTGTGATATAGACAAACGGTTTGTGGCACTTAACTTGCCTTGACGATTTCTTTCGAACACAGGCAAAAACTTTTCCAAATTAGAAAAATAAATTTACGAGTTTTCTATGACGTCATTAATTGTGACGTCATAACTTTAATTTTTTTTGTCACATTTAAACTCAAAATGATTGGGACGATGTCCCATACCTCCTTGCCAAGTTTCGTGAACAAACCCTTAAATTTCACAAAACTATTGCAAAACGCACGCTCATTTTAGCGGCGGTTTAGCCCCACCGCGAGCAGGGAGGGTGTTCGTAATGACAGGAAAAGTTGTCATAGGGGGTTATTAAATACGAGCGCCGAAGTCGCGAGCCTCTAGGGGGGTCTAGGGGCATGCCTCCCCACCCCCCTAGAAAATTTTGAAATCTAGAGGCCCGGAAATGCGATTTTGATCATTGTGCACGTCAATATTTCAAACTCGATGAGGTGCAAAATAACAGGTATGTTTAGTCATAAAAACATTTCTAATACTTGTTCACTTGATACATTCATACATGTGCATACATACCGGCTTAGTACACTTAACATTTTACAAAAGCTTGACGTGTGCTGAAAAGGAATCTCAGGGTAAAAGCTTAAGTTCCCCATCCGCCGGCTCCGTCATAAATGTACTAAAAGCAACCTCAAAGCGTCAATATGCTCATTAGACGCCATTTTTAAACTCTATACGTTCTTCATGTAAGGTTCTCGAATTTAACTTGTACCCATTCTCCTAACAATTTACTTTCCCGATACTTTAAGCGTTTTCTTGCAGGGTAATTTAAAAATTTGCAACTTTCACAGTTTGTTTTCCATTCCTCCACTATTTGCTAACAGCTGAAAATAAACAGTTTTCAGTCCTCCATTATTGACCTCCAAAGGGATTCGTTCGAGCCCCTCGAACCCCCACCTCCTACGCGCCAGTCATGTAAAATTTTAGTGAAGAATTTATTATTCTTATTCTTCTTCTTCTTCTTCTCATTCTTATTGTTATTGTTGTTATTATAAAGTGCTATACATCCTCCTCTTAATAGCGCTATGCAAAGAAAAAAAAACAATTATTATCGTTACCGCTGTGGTTATCGCTAACAGTAAAGAAACGGATCATTATCTCTCAGCAGTGAGCCAAAGATAAGGCATGGAGCTCGTTTGGTTCATTATGTAGGAGGGTTGGATGGTTTGTTGGAATCACTAAACTCAGTCAAAGTTTTAATGGTTTTTCAGCTATGACAAAAACGTTTCAGAAAATTTTGCTCCGAATTTTCCACTCAAATTTCTGAGAATTTTCGGGCATATTTCAGACTCCACTGAGCCGATCACTCCGATCTGAGTATTTTATTATTATATATATTTTATGTATTTTTCTTTTCTTTTTGCCATTAAAAAGACATAATTACCATACAACACAATAAAAAAATATATGATACAGTATTTGAGTATCCTTGGAAAGATCTTTCCTCTTGGCAAAAGATGAATACAGATGATGCCCATTTTGGTCAAAAGTAATGACGTCAGAAGTGGCTCTTCACTGCCGGTTTCGGCCGGCACAGGAATCAATGCGGTACAGAGAAGCTTTTCCTTTAGAGGTACTATGTTGTGGAACAGCCTTTCTCGTAAACTCCGATCTACAGTCTCTTTAAGCGAATTTAACGGTAAACTGCGCTATTACAGCTTTCATGAGACACGGCATCCTTGAAAAGCAGCTTCAGTGATATGATAGGACACTCCATAACTTATTAGTTAGTTTAGTTAGGCGAACTATGATAAAGT
>CM042750.1:25561615-25576213 GCA_022496165.2 Catalaphyllia jardinei | reverse complement strand
TTTTTTTTGTTCTATAAGCTTTAAAACGATAAAAGCACGAAGACTGAGCTTCCAAACAGTCCCTTCTAAAAGAAACGGCAAAATGAATTATTTCGTTTATCTAATTTCATTGTTTTTCCGATTTAATTTACAAGGAAAACATCTTCCCCAATTCGCATTATTGTTGGTAAAATTGATCTTCTCAATTGTGAAAAGCGTTTTAATTTATCAGTTACCTTCAGGCTGTAATGATGAAACTGTTGCGAGTCGGTCAGTTTGTCAAGACTTCTAAACTTGTCTTCACTTAGCAGCTCGCAGCGAAGCTTTCCACTTTCATTTGGCAACAAAGCAACGTTGAAAGAAACGCAGGGAGCATTAGCAACACAGGCAAAACCGCACTCTTCATCCTGAGCTACTTCACAAGAAGAGTCTAAGAGGGATCCTTGAAGATGTTGAAACTTGTGAACTACAAAATTCGCGTACGACAACCCGTGTTGCGAACCAGATCGTTTTAAACCATGATTACTATAGGTGAAACGTTGAGGCTGGCCTTTAGCACAATGAAAACGTAGCAGAACAACTGTTAATAGAAAATGAAACATTCCTGTTTAGCAGAAATACCGTATCAACGAGAAATATGTTCTTCGGCTGAAAATATATTATGCACCATTGCTTCCTAAGGTAAACTCAAAAGGTAGAAAAAGCGAATCGATCGACACCCTGAATCAACCAATCACTGAATGATTAATTCGGTTAGTCATTCATTTTAGAGTTTTTCTTTGTCTTCTTTTCAAGCGAGGCCTGGTGGAAAACATTTGGTATGTAAAGAAGTGTTTGTTGACCAATCATGTTCATCCAAGAGAGGGAGAGAATGTTACATGACAACTGGGAGAGGAAGCTCATGCCCAGAAACTGAACGGCGAGCAGCCATGTAACGTTCTGCTTATTGTGTACAGGGTTTGGGTGACTTTTCGGCGATTTCTCAGCTATCAGTTTTAAAACCTGTCAAATTATTTGCTGACAGCCAAGACTCTGTCGAATTCGCAGCCACCAGTTTTTTTTTTCCGGCAAACAAGTATGACTTGGAGGTGTCTCAAACTTTTAACAGTTTTCTATTCATTTTGGAAAGAAAAGGAAAACTGATCACCTACAAAACATCGGCTGATTTTTTGACAGATGTCATGATGCTAAACTTATGAAAGTACGTTTATTCCACGAAAATATTTAATTACGTTCTTTCACAAAGAAAAAGACGAATTTATTTGCCCCACCTGCCGCGACAGGTGACACTATTTTAGTGATAATTTTTTTTCCCAAATGTAGAGGCACTTTAACTTGCGACTAATACATAGGGATGTTGCAGATGATGGGTGCTTGGTTACAGATGTTTAGCGAAATTTTGCAAAACATAAAGCGTTCGCGACAATGCCGAAAAGTAGTGGTAGATTAGCGCTAGTTCATCGAAGCTCATGCTGTCTCAGCGCCAAAGACGAGAAACGATAACTGCGTTTTAATTTTCTTTTCCCCTTTAGCACTAGCACAACGTGATCGTGTTTGCCACTGCTGTGTGACTTTCAATCAAACTCAAAAACGAAAAAGGGGCAAAACTGGAGAACATCAGATTGCATACGACTGGTGTGCTTGCAATTTGAATTGATTTTATTAATGATTTAGCTGCCGGGAAAAACTGCATTGTTCTGACATCAAATGCATCTCGCAGAAAAAGCCGTGTATACGGCATTTAATATTCGCAAAAAAGCAATTTATATAAAAGCAAAAATCATATCAGATCAAAAAGGCTTTCAGTATTTAATTTTGCGCCAAAAATGGGTGGACCGGTCCGGCAACTTGATGACATTTATGATCGTGGACTCAAGCTAAAGCCCGTTTTATGGGTATTTATAAATAACGGAAAAGCGCTCTCAAGTCACGTAAAGTTAGAAATTTCTTGGCAAATGAAAGGTATAGACTATATTAAAGAAACAAACACTTACCGTGCCTATACACACGATACATATATGCACGGTAAGTGTTTGTTTCTTTAATATGGTCTATACCTTTCATTTGCCTCGAACTTTCTAACTTCACGTGTTCTAAGCCCTGTCTGGGGTTATAGAGGCGAGGAGACACTCTCAAGCGAAGAAAAGTTGGGCCCTAGGGATCCCCCCTAGGGATCCCCACGCTGCTAAGTCACCTTGTTAATCTGCTGCGTTGCCAGCGTGGTAGCCTTAATGGTTCAGTGGCTTAGCATGCTCGAAATATACTGCGAGTAAGAATGAATGTGACAGCCGTCCACAAAAGGCAGATGATCGTTGGTCCCTTGTAGAAAACACCCATGCCGCGAGCAGTACGAAAATTAAACGCAGCCAACAGACAATTCCCAACGATAACACCGATACCCGCAATTGATTTCAGCCCCTTGAGAATGAGATTCAAGGTAGTTTCATCAATGTTAGCTCAACGCCAAATAACGAAGGTAATAAAGACGGAAGAAACAGGATACCAAGCGCGAGACGTTCCCAGACTTCAAATTCTAGGAGCGGCACAAATAGAGCAACGCGAACCGCAATCTGTGTCAGTAATGATCCAACAAATCAATTGGCAAAGAGAAAGAAAGTGTTTATAGTTGGCGATTCTATCTTAAAGAACCTTCAGGGAAGAAAAATCTCACGGATCTGCAAAAGTCATGGTTTCCTCGTTCCCTGGTTGCACTACAATGGACATGAGAGACCAAATGAAACCAATTTTACGAAGAAACCCTGATGCGATTGTGATGCGTGTTGGTACTAACAGCTTTCGATCAAGTGCATCGGTGCGTGATTGTGCTGAGGAGATCGTTAACCTAGCTGCCATGATTAGTAATGAATCCTGGGCTGATCTTGCGATATCCGGTATTATTCCGAGGTCAGATGATGAAGTCCTCGCCGTTAAAGTGTCAGGTGTCAACAAGATACTCAAAACGTTTTGCAATCAAAATGGATGGGGGTATGTCGACCACTCAAACATCTCTCATGAACATGACCTAAACAGGAGCGATCTACACCTCAACACTAAAGGAACTTCCCGACTTGCAACAAATTTTATTACTTAAGAGGTGATTAAGGTATCGCCGACGAGGAAACGGATGAGGCGTTGCCTCCGCGAATATAAATCGTAAGTACACTAATAATTAGGGCAACCCATCCACGATCAATCCATTTGGCCGGGGTTTTGTTATGGTGGCATTAAATATCAATAGTTTACTCGCACATTTTGATGTGCTCAAATTTTTTGTACTCGACTCCAAAATTGATGTATCAATGAAACGAAGATTGATAGTTCGGTCAATGATAATGAAATATACTTGCCAGGATTTGAGGTTTTTAGGAAAGATCGCTCCGTTAATGGCCGAAGTGGTGGCGGTGTTTGCATATATTTACGGAGTAACATAAATTACCAGATCCGTGACGATTTATGTGATGACCAACTTGAATGTGTTGTAGAAATTATCAGACCCCACTCCAAACCGTTTATTGTCAGTACGTGGTATAAACCTCCAAACTCTGCCCAAGATATCTTTCGGCAATTTGAGTCTTTAATCGATAAAGTGGACTCTGAACAGAAAGACTTTTACCTTCTGGGTGATCTAAACTGTAATATGCATGACGGATCAAATCATAACTCATCCAGTTAAACGAACATACTTGACATATATGGACTGAGTCAATTGATCTCTGAACCGACTAGAATTACACCCACTTCCAGTACGTTGATTGACCTCTGTATAACTAGTTCGCCCGAAAAAATATCAAAAGCGGGTGAAGTTCATCTCGGTATCAGCGATCATTCTCTGGTCTTCATGACTCTTAAAATCTCCCACGAGCGAACTGGTAGTCATCGCACAATTAAGACACGCGCTTTTAAAAATTTCAACCACCACCACTTCCTCGACGATGTTGCCTACAGAACAGCCATGGAATAATAATTTTTTCAGAGACAAATCTGGAAGCGATGTAGGATGTTTGGAAAAATTTATTTATGGAAGTAGTTGATAAGTATGCCCCACTTCAAAGTTAACGGGTCTCCAATAAACACGTCCCTGGTTGCACTTTTTCCGAACTCGAACAATAAACCAATTCTGAACTTAACAATCTTTACAGCTGGCTAAAAAGCAAATAAGCTTAGTCTAAATATCGCGAAAACGGAGTTTATGGTGATTAGTACTCGTCAAAAGTTTCTTGCAGAAAATTGTAGTGAGATTAATTTCCAATTAGATGGCCATCCAATTTGCAGGGTTGAGCATGCCAAATCATTAGGTTTAATTATTGATGACCGACTTTCATGGTCTAATCACATCAAAGAACTATGCAGAAAGATAGGTGCTCTGAGGCGCATTAGGTCCCTCATTTCTCAGTCCACTGCAGTACAGATATATAACGCTTAATTAATCCAACCTCATTTCGATTACTTTGCCCCCGTTTGAGATGGATTGAGTTCTCATCTATGTGAAAAACTACAAAAATTGCAAAACCGAGCAGCCAGAGGTATTCTGCAAGCCAACTGTGAGGTAAACTCAAGCCTGCATCTTGAAACTTTGAAGTGGGACAAGCTATCATTAAGAAGACGAACACAGAAAGCTATAATGATGTTTAAATCGCTCAACGGGTTAGCCCCAGTGTACTTGCAAGATTTATTCAGTGAGCGACACACAGACTATGACATGCGTGATTCTTTCCGTAAGTTAAACTTACCCAAGCCGCGTACCGATTATTTGAAACGTAGCTTTGGCTATAGCGATGCCTTACTATGGAATTCTCTTCCTGAAAATATTAGGGCGATTAGATCAATTGGGCAGTTTAAGAAGAAAATCAACCGCGCACTAAAAACATTCGATTCCCACTCGGCAATCTTGTAAATCAGTTTTATAGTTATTTTAATTTTTAAAAATAATTGTAATTAAAATACTATTAATATAACCGAGTTTATATAAAGGTTTACTTCTATTACTTACTAGTAATCAGGGAGACGTGGGTTCGAGTCCCGCTCAAGGCAAAAACCAATTTTTCGGATGGGTGTGTCGAATAGTAAAAATGCACGGTAAGTTTTGGTTTCTTTAATATATGCTCTCAAGTCAAAATACTCAGAAAAAAAGGTTTCCGAGTCCCCAACGTGAGTCGAACCCATGACTTCCAAGATACCGGTTGGACGCTCTAACCGCTGAGCTTTGGGAGACTCGTGCTGGGCAAGGCCATATACTAGGTTCTTGTGTGTATGTTAGAGTATCCAACCACTGTATGGAAGGATAAGGGTTCGACCCCCGTTAGTGGCTGGGAAAATTATTTTTCTGAGTATTTCGACTTGAGAGCGTTTCTTCGTTATTTACACTTTATCCAAGTCACCAATCCATTTGGTATTTATAAAGTTGAGCGCACAGTCTCGCAAAGTAATCAAGGTGGCAACATAGAGCATTTTATTCAGTAGAAGAATTATTCTTCAACTGAAAACACGTGGGAGCCGTTTGAACACTTGAAAGAAGATCTCACCGCCGCCTTCGAGAGGAGAACAGTAGATCTTGTTCGCACGGACAAAGACAGAGCAAGACTTGCTCTTCTATTTCGGAAGTTTTTCAAAGCAACTCTAGCATGCAACGAGAACATTGTCATGCAGCACCATGTGATGCGAGCGCTTTTTTCTTGTTTAATTTTGCGGTGAGACTTTCACACGACACCTTACCTCGCTGACGAAGATGAAATGATAGCAGCGGGCCTCGGACCCTATTTGAAGAAATGCTTAACAGTAACAGGCGATGGCTGTTGCGTGGACATTTGTCAGCATCAAGTTATTTCGAGGCAAGTCCCTTGCCTTTCTTGACAAACCAGGTCTGCAAAACAATATTCAATAAGGGAGTAGGACCAGAACCATTTTTTTTTTCTCAGTACTATTCTGTCTTTCATACACAAACTACTGTCTCACTTACAACCTTGTTGTTTCAGTAAAATGTGCCTAGTACTTACCAGCATCCAGCCGGGCTAAATGAGCCTTAAGAACTGAGTTCATTTCTTGAATGAGATCGGCGACCTGGCTATCAGTAAAAGTAAGCTGCCAAAAACAAACTTGCCTTTAGTTTAGAGTTGCATGCCAAACACGGAAACCGCAGTCGAATGCCAGAAATAAACCCGAGTACCGTTTGAGGCGATACACAGCTAAACATCTTTCCGTTCCAAATGGCGGCTTCGTAGCTGTGATGATAGCTATGGATTGAACGTCGGATACTATATTGTGGTAGTTTTTATATTTCATCTGTTAACTTCTCAGTCAGTGCTCACGAATACTAATAAATACAGTTAAAAGCTTCAGTTCTATAATTTGTGATACTTTGAGAATGCAAATAGCTAAAAAGGATGCCTGCTTAACGATTACAGAAATGCCCTCAAATGTGGCATTCGGTTGGATGAAATAAGAACTGAGGATCAGACAGATTCAACCCAACAACACTGTGCTCTATGATATCAAGTCAAGCAATTTTTATTAAAACTACATTTACATTACATGTGAGGGCAGTTTTGAGGTCCATATCCTTAGCAGAACCACCCAAAGCCGAGCCAAATCAACCAAAAGTTGTAGAATAACATTTCTAATTGAAATGAACTTTCACCAAACTTTCGCGGAAACTATTTTCTTTCCGAAAATGGTAACTAACGTTTTTGAGTCCCAAAAACAACAAATAGCACCATTCCGAAAACCTCATGGGCTATGATTTTCCCATTGCCAAATTTGTTATTGACACCAAAAGCCTAAGGCAAACTGCCCTCCACCGGACGGATATCTATCTAGTGCAATGAAGGTACGAATATGTTTGTAAAAAGGATACCTGACAGAAATATCGACATCAGAATCGCCCTCGACAAGATAGGGTAATTCTAAAGAAAAGGAGACTTAGAATAAATGGGGATCTGGTCTCATTTGAAAGAAATTAAGTTCATTATGGTTATTTATCTATAAATTATTGCGTACATAACTTTTTAAGATTTTTGTTAGAACTCATTACAGTCGTAACGATCAAAACAGCTCGAGTGTTGCACCTAAATAAACTTAAAGATTATATGTAAATTAATGATTGCTGTTCAATTTATGCCATGTCACACAAACCTTATAGCTTCCCACTTTTTGGAATAAACCTGCCATTCAAAAATCAACTGACTACCTTGTGGGACTCAGCTATTGATGTAAAAACATCTTGAAACTACAAGTACAAGTGCCTAGCTCAGAGAGTGAGAACTCTGTCTCACATAAGACAAAGCGAAAACTGCTGAACAAAATAGAGCTAAATTGAGAGATATTTTGTTTTGTCCCACATGGACTAAGACTAATTTTCTTTTCTAACTTCTCACTTGTAGCAATTCAACTCTCAGATACTGACAACACTGCGACTTAATACGCCTTATTCCAAAATGGCCGCCATTTTAGTATTCTTTTGTTTACTTGCAAATCAGCCCTTGAAAGTGAAGTGTGACCATCGCAGTAAATTTTCCAATTTAAGCAACTGGAAAGAAGAAAAAAAAAATCTGGGCTTCAACGGGATTCGAACCCATGACCTTTCATCTACAACCGCAGTACAAATATGAATCATTTCATATATACTTCAAATCAGCCCTTGTTGCGTCGTGTAAAGGAAAATATATATTTGAATTTCGAGTTTAAGAACGAGGCAACAAGGGCTAATTTGCAAGTAAGCAAAAGAACACTAAAATGGGGTCATTTTGGAATAAGATGTATGAAATAATTAAAAACAAGCACTGGACTACAAGAACGCATTGCGGACCATTTTTCTATCATTAATTTTTTATTAGGTTTTTAACATTATTTGTATTGATCACCAAAAAGCCCCTCAGGGGAGTGTTCAATAAAGACTATCTCCCACAGTCCCATCGATTCCTCAGTCAATGTTCAGCGGTCTGTGTGGCAAGAAGCGCCTTTGCTCATTAAACATCATGTCTTTTTTAATTCCAAGAAGCTAATTAGCTGCAAAAAAGACATTAATAACATTCTGTCTTAATAAGAGCTACAAATGCTAATAAATTCTTGCGATTTTATTATTGTATTATTTTTTTCCTTCCTAAAATAAACGCATGGATGACCTTTTACTAACCGAACGTGAGGGCTTAAGGTCGTGGCAGTACGGACCGAGCGCAGTGAAGTCTGTACAGAAATGATCGAGAGCCAGTATCTCCTAGAGCTGTCCGAGCAAGCTAAGTTGGTAAGTAGCTTGTTACAGCTGTCTCGAGAAAGGTTGTCTTACAATCTGGGGAAAGCTCATGTGACAATCCCGAAAACTATTATGCCTTGGGTAATTTTGGGTTTTACGGTTCCTTGATTGAACCTCATGGTGTTTCAGCGTAGTGGAAGGGAACAGCACAAACACGTCTATACATGCTTTCGTCTTGTTTGCTAAATCACCTTAAACCTCAATCAAGCAAAGCCTAACGATTACTACCCACAATACCAATCGACATTGTCGCGTACCCTTTTACACTTTTGTGGGACAACCTTTGCCGAAACACATGTAGATAGCACTGCCCGGCTTTCAGAACCAAAACATACACGGTGTTATGAACGTTTCCATGGAAACGGTCCCCATGGAAAAATCTTTCATTTATTTTCCACGAAAGTTAATATAAGGAAACATACTGACCAAAATTTAAAAAATGGATAAATACATAAATAATGAACAAACATACCTCGATACGAGTAGAGCTCAATCCTCATAGAGATATGCACCTGCCATGATGTTGGCTTTATCCGTAAGAAACGTGCCGTGATTGGTAAATTTAGATGGTGATAGACAACGGTGTCACGATCGGTATTGCCACCAAACTCCTAAAAATATACATAGCGGTGAGCATAAAACTGTCAACAATATATAATCAAGAAGAAACTATACAACATTTCACCGAAAAGGGCATTTGTCCCATTCGAGAAGGAGTATATAAATGTTAAATTACTATCTCTTAATGTTCGAGGGATTCGTTCTTCAACAAAGAGAAAAGCTCTTTTCACCTAGCTTAATGAGCGAAAGTACGATATCATTTTCCTTCAAGAAACCTACAGCACCGTAGAAGTTGAAGATATCTGGAAGACGCAATGGCAAGGTAAGCTCCATTTTGCACATGGTTCTAATCACAGTTGTGGGGTGATGATTTTAGTGAGAAGTGACCTTGATTTTAGTTTAAAATCCATTAATTTGGATAGCGAGGGCCGCTCAATTATAATGGAAGCTGAAGTACAAGGCTCGTTGTTCTTGTTTGTTAATATTTATGCCCCCAATAAAGTTCAAGACCAATGCCATTTCTTTGAAAATTTAAATAAAAACATTGAAGATTTCGTCGTAAACAAAGAGCATAGGATAATTGTGGGTGGAGATTTCAATGTTACACTGGACTCTGACCTTGATTGTTCCGGTGGAAAACCTTTTAAAAAAGAGTCTGTCAAACAAATACAAGACTTATGTCTCGATTTTGATTTAGTGGACATTTGGCGAATTCGAAACCCGGAATCTAAACGTTTTACATGGAGGCAAAAAAATCCTTTCATTCAGAGAAGACTTGACTATTGGCTAATCAGTGATACTTCCCAGGATGATATTGAAAAATCGGATATTATTCCTTCAATCAACTCTGACCACTCGGCAATTTTTCTTCATCTCAACAGTTTAGACAAACCGGAATACGGCCCCTCTTTTTGGAAATTTAATGCCAGTCTTACCGATGTGTGCCTACGTGGTTAAAGGAATTCGATGAAGTCACAGAAAAAAGACTGTTATGGGATTTAATCAAGTATAGGATTAGACAAGCTTCAATAAAGTATAGTAAAGAAAAAGCGCTCAAGAAAAGAAAAAAGATTTCTGATCTCGAGACCTCTCTAAGGATTTGCGAAGAAAAATGCAACGAGTCACCAACCTTTGAGAATAAGGAGAGGCTTGAAATGTTGAAAATGGAATATGATTCTATTTATGAACAGATAGCAAAAGGGCCATTATTCGATCAAAAGCCACTTGGTACGAGAAAGGCGAAAAAAGCAATAAGTATTTTCTAAACCTGGAAACGCACAAAAAAGCTAAAAGTTCTGTTCGAAAAGTTTTTAACGATGAAGGTGTGCTAATCACAGATCCTAAAAAAATTTTGCAGGAGATTCAAAATTATTATTCTAATCTTTGTAAACGTGACCCTCTCAGACCATCAGAAGATATGTTAAACCCTTTTTTGAATAATTCTGAAATACCGAAACTCGCTAATAATGAGGCTCGAATTTGTGATGGAAAATTAACAGTTGACGAGTGTTACAAGAGTCTACAGCTATTTGAAAATAACAAGTCACCAGGTAATGGTGGATTGACGGCTGAATTCTATAGAACTTTTTGGCACACTTTAGGAAATCTGTTGGTGGACAGTTTGAACTATTCTTATGATTATGGCGAGTTGTCAAATTCCCAGAAGGAAGCCATCATTACCTTAATTGAGAAAAAGGATAAAGACAAACGGAATGTGTCGAACTGGAGACCAATCTCACTTATCAATGTGGACGTTAAAATAGGGTCAAAAGCTATTGCTAAAAGATTGGAAAATGTCCTACCAAATATCATACATTATAATCAATATGCATATGTTAAGGGAAGGACTATTTTCGACGCAGTCAGAACGATAGAAGATGTCATGGAATTCTCAGAAAGGTATGATCTTGAGGGGAGAATGATTTGTATAGATTTTAGAAAAGCCTTCGATACTGTCAGTAGAGATTTTTTGTTTCGTACTTTAACTTCTTTTGGTTTTGGCCCATCATTTTTGAAATGGATTTATACATTTTACAACAATATTTCAAGTTGTGTCATAAACAATGGTTTTTCTACCCAGCCCTTTCCAGTTGATAGGGGAGTAAGACAAGGAGACCCCCTCTCTGCTTACTTGTTTATCATAGTGCTAGAAATTGTTTGTATTAGTATACGTAATAGTAAAGACATTTGTGGTATTAAGGTAAATAATGAAGAGATCAAATTGAGCCTTTTCGCAGATGACCTAACTGGTTTTTTGAAGGACAATCGTTCTGTTGTGAACTTTCTTGAGCTTATACAAGATTACGGAATTTGTTCAGGCCTGAAGATCAACTACGACAAATCAGAAATAATGCTTTTAGGTAATTGCGCTTATATTCCACAACAAGTCAGCGCCGTTTCAAGCAATTTAAAAATTAAAAAAGTTGTTAAAATTTTGGGAGTGCACTTCACCTATGACCTTCGAGTGAAACAAAAATTAAATGTTGATGAATTAATTAGTTCCATTCAATAAAAACTGCGAATTTGGAGGTGGAGAGACTTGACTATCATCGGAAGAATTCAAATCGTTAAAACTTTTATTATTCCTATTTTCCTATATCGCGCGAGTTTGATATCAGTAAATAGGGAATTTGTGAAAGATGTGAATAAAATTATCTTCGATTTTATCTGGAGGGGGAAGGACAAAGTCAAGCGCTTCGCTGTTATTAGTGACATTGAAGATGGCGGACTTTAAGCCCCACATTTAGACTCTATAATAGAGACTCAGAGAGTCCTTTGCTGCAAAAAATTAGCAAGCGATCAACCGAGCAATTGGAAAAAAATTCTCCTGCATTATCTTGAACCTGTGGGGGGTAAATTTATCTTATGTTGCGATTTTGATTTGAAGAAATTGCCCGTAAAGCTTCCAGCTTTTTATGAAGAATGCTTAAAAAGTTTCGCAAAATGCTCCGCTGCCAACCACGTAAGTGCACAGGATCAAAGTAGACAAGATCTCTCAAAGCTATTATCTGGAACAATAAATTTATTTGTATCGATGGCAAATCTGTGTATTTTAAAAATCTCGTAGAAAAAGGAATTCTTAGAATGGGGGAATTAATCTCCAACAATAATGAGCTTATTGTGAAAAGTAGTTACAAGTTGAGAGCATTAAACATCTCACCGTTAGATACATTTAAACTTATCTCGGTAATCAATGCCTTACCAGTTGAATGGCGCGAATCATTAAACACGCTTGCTTTTACAGCTGAAGAGCCATTTAATTTGCGTAATGAAATTAAATTAAATTTTAATGGAAAAATGCTTTAATCGAAACAGTTGTCTCAAAGACCCTATACAGAGAACTTCGACTGCCCAACTGAATTTTAATACCCTTTTTGTTAATGATGTTTTAGAATGGAAAGAGATTTACAGCTTGCCATTTCGTACTTCCTTGGATACAAAATTGCGTGAATTTCAATATAAATTACTTAACAGGTGTCTTGTTACAAATTCCTTTCTAAACAAGATTGGTATTATTCCATCTCCGGCGTGTTCTTTTTGTGGTGAATTGAACGAATCCTTGGAGCACTTTTTTATTTGCTGTCGTTATACTAAGGATTTCTGGGCAGAGGTTATAAAATGGTTTGATAATCAAGGAGTAAAGATAGAACAACTTTCTGACAAAGATATAATGTTTGGTATTCTGAGGTGCGAAGACGAGTTATTTATCAATCATATTTTAATGGTTGCTAAACAATATTTATATTCTTGTCGACAGAACAAATCTCTTCCCTCAATTAAAGTATTAAACTTCAAAATTAAATTGATTTACCAACTTGAGACAATGATAGCAAAATCAAATAATAAACTAAAAGCTCATAATATGAAATGGGGCAAGTACAAAAACAATTAGACTGGTATAGAATCTCGTGTTGTTGCTGCGCTGTACTAACTAGTATTATATTTAGAAGCAGAAGAGAGTTAAGAGGAACTGTGAGTTGCGTGTGTAAATATGTGATGTACCGTGTTTGTTTTGTCTATGTGAATTATGAGTGTTTATGAAAAATTGTATGTAACTTTGAATCAATAAAATTAATAGAATACAAAAAAAAGAAAAAAAAAAGAAAAGGGCATTGGTATTACAGTGGACTAATTGCAACTCGAAGCGAGAAAGTGTGGCTGATGCGAGGTGCTGGAAAATATGTGCAAGCGAGAGGCGATTTGTTTTGGTATGTCTTCTGATAAAACTAATCCTTTATTAATGTAGATATGCAAAACCAATAAAAGCGCGAATTACTTTCGACTTTTATGTTAAAGTTGATCTTTCTTCCGCTAAATGTTGCCATTGTTAGCTCAGTACGTCTGATGGAATAAACAGTGAGCAGGTTTTGAATGGCAGAGTCAGCTTACTTAATTTCAACAAATAATTCTCAACTGCATTTGAAAGCAATGGCAACTCCATCCCTTCACGTTTGGACTTCTTCGATTTTCAAGACACGCGTCAAACGCGGTTTGAGAAATTACAACGGCTATAAGATCTTTTATGTTTTAATAGAAGTCACAACGCAAAAATATTATTCGTCTGAAAAATGCGGGTCCCAAATTGGGAAAAATATTTTACTCAGTTTGTTCACTGCTCTTCGAGTCAATGTGGCTAAGAATGCTATCAAATAAATACAAAGAAACTTTTCATAGTGTTCCTCTCAATGTCTGGCCAAGAAATAATATCTTAAAGACTTTGGGACTGTGCAATAATTATCTAGAGGGGGGGGGGGTTCTAAAATTAGCAAATTAGGCCTTAAAATAAAGTTTCACTCCCCTGAATTAAAGTTAAAATAACTTCTTGTCCACCCCTGTCTAGAGGGGAGATTACTTTCAACCCCCCCCCCCCCCCACCCCCCCTCCCCCCTACATCCCTCTTTACCTTTACACTACTTCTGGTATGTCTGCATCATCAATAAATAAAACTTGGAAGCTGCGCTCCACATAATCGTTGCCTGATGAACCACCTTCATACTCGGTTGACTCCTCCTCAGAATCACTTGAGGTATCATCATGGGAACTGGAGGGCATGTTTTCATCATCATCTTCGATGTCTTCATCAAATGTTCTTGCTACAGAACCATCTGCAGCTCGGTCTTCGGGTAGCGATACTGTTACTGCTTCGTCACCTGACAATCTCGCACCTTCTTCCCTGTTGGGTTTGCATTTTACCCCTCCAAAGGAGCAGAAGTGGATGCATACGAAGTACGGATATGTGCCAAATGCCCGAAAGAAATATGCTTATTTGGAAATGAACTACTGCCAAAGTTTCATGACAGTTTCAAAGCAAGGGCCGGTGGTAATATTCGAGAAATGAAAAAGATGTTCATTGGAGAACGAGACAGGCAATATTTCATCAATCAAAGAACTGGAAAAATGCCAAAGTGAATTGAACTATCTCTTATCCGATAACCTAGCTGGTGCTGGCAATTTTCTTGCAGAGAATTACAATCCAAAACCGCACGACAATGCAAATATTGTGCGATGTAAAAGACTGGCTACTGAAATACAGCATAAGAGTGAAAAGATTAAAACAAAGATTACTGACCATGATAATAGCCTGTTTTCAAAAACCAGTGGAAAGCTGCAAACAGGACTTACCTGTCATCACAAATTCAACTCAGATATGATTCACTCTATTACTACCGGTATTCAGAAAAATATTGGCGATTTGTTAGAGAATTTAGATAATGCAATGGATAAGTATAATGCTACCTACAGTATTGGATCTAAGTTAAAGTCATCAGTTTCAAGAAAGAAAAAGGAAAGCAGGAAGAAATCCGAACATCGAA
>CM042750.1:25527303-25539016 GCA_022496165.2 Catalaphyllia jardinei | reverse complement strand
TAAATGTCTGCACTCACTAGAGACCCTATGCAAAAATTGCTACCTTTAAATTATTCTTTTGTTAGTATTCAAAATAGCCTCACTAACATTGTTCAGGATAACTTTTCAATTAAGTAGTAAAAGATTCCCATGTAATTTTTTTGGGTGGTTTACACTTTGCTTCTGAGAAAAACGAAGTCAAAATATCGCAGCGTGCACAATGAACACAACAAAGTAGAAAAAGTAGAGCATTTCAGCCAAAAAAAAGATACAGGAGAATGTTTTTCTACTTTATTGAAAAGCACATGCAAAAATTCAGGCACTTTTTAAGGAAAAAAGATTTTACCCGAAAAAGTCACTTATGACCGTCTTGCACCAAGCCATTCAATTTATTGCCTGTGGAACTATAAACCTACCAGGTTTCAATGATCTCTGCTGCATGGTCTCAATTTGATGTAATATTGGGTTGAGTGTATGACATCGTCAGTCACATCATTTGCATATTTTACACATTTTTCAAACTTGAATGCATGTATCTTTTGAACAGAATTTTTAATCTGTTGTGGAATTCAATGTGATACATATAAAAATTTTGACTCAAGGGGTAATAATTTAATCTTATGATAGAAGCATGTTAAAGCATTGAGTTCAATTTACACTGTTGGCAAAATTTTACTGTAAGGTGTTGAAGAGAATATTTTAGAGAGAATTTACTAGTAAAAATTATACATCATATCTTGTTTATTGTTGTTGGTATATCAAAGTGCCTATAAAGTAAAAATAATTGCTGCTCATTTGAAAGGCTTTTCAAAGTAAAAAGAATGATGTTTTCGTTTTTGGAACATCTTTTTCCGTTTTAGAGATATTTGTGTTTTTGTATTATGCAAATGAGGGAAGTGATGACATCAGTATCTCAGGAAATATTAAAGCAGTGCTCGTTAAACTTGTCACCATAACTGGACATTAAAACAGAAACAAAATCATGCCCATTGTGTTGTTGCCATGACGGCAGTTATGCCACTGGACCTGTTTTGATTAAAACTAAAATTCCTAGTCTCCTTCGCAGCCGTTATTAGGGGGAGAAGCGTTGCGTGATGACCCTAATAACGACTGCGAAGGAGACTATAAAATTCCCAGATTTTATATTAATCAAGGATCATCCACTTGCATCAATCTAATGGGGAGAGTTAAGAAAATATGGGAACCATGTGTGTTCCAAGGAAGACTCTCTGTCCCACTTTAAAAGGTTGCAAAATGGGATATTTGGTTTTTCAAAGAAAGAGACTGGAGCCAAGTGTGTTGCCATGGCAACAACATAGTAGCTGTCATTTTGTTTCTTTTTAATGTACATTTCTGGTGAAGAATACTACTCCAATATTTCTGGAGATATTTTTGATTGAGTGTTTTATTATTCAAGTAGAACTATTTATGACGTCATCACTTTCCTGATTTGTATAATGCAAAAACGTGAATATCTCTCAAACGAAAAAAGATATTCTAAAAAGGAAAATGCCATTCTTCTGTACTTTGAAAAGCCTTTCAAATAAACAGCAATTATTTTTTTACTTCATAGGCACTAAAAGGAAATACCCACAAGAGAAATACTACAATAGAACCACCTAATTTCTCCCGTTAAACTACAGGACAGTATTTTTTTTTATTAAATTTTTTTACACTGGAACTTTTCTAACCAAAATTATTATTTTTACAATAACTACAGAAATTCTCTCGCCTTCATTACGGCCAATTTTCATTGTCAATGAGCAGACAGATACATGAATTGATAATTGATTTTAAGCAGGGCATCAACAATCACAGCTACTTCGACAACATTCTGACAAAATTAATGATCAATAACAGGACAGATGCGTGAAAAACTGACATCAATTTGTGAAACCGATAAAGATCTGGTTGTTGGTCTTTTGTGACTGATGGAGGGTGAGTCATTAAACTGATAACTACATATGTTTGTTTGTCTTTCTAAGGTGGTTACATGCTGGCATATACAACCGCACTCTGGCATGCAATGCTATGATTTGGATGATGCAACCTGCTTTTCCCATCTTTAACATACATTTTAAGAGTATCAGTGGACCAGTGTTCAAATGTGATTTCTGTACTGATAATGGAAATTGCAATAAAAATATGAAGCCACTCTTGCGTGATAATCATTTCTTCCTTGACAGTAAAGGGCAACCTAACTAAAAGTTGCGTTCTGTAAGAGATTTGCGTACTTAGTCATATATCAAATAGAAAGTTTTTAAACTACACCATCCAGTTTGTACTATTTTGATATTAATTATTCCTCACTTCAAAATGAATTTGGTATATTGTTGTACTGATATGAAAATAATTTTGAAAATTAAATATGGGAAGTGTTTCAATATAAAAAAAATGGAGCTCAGACACAGTGACAATATTCTCCTTTCTGTGGTGTCTTTGTCTGTGTGGAAGTGTGAAAGCAAATTCTATTGACCTACGTGAGTTAAAAAATGTAGGAGCTCTGGAAAAATGGTTTGTTCACTGTTTTTATCCGTTCATTTTATCCTTTAACAAATATATTTTTCTAATACGCAGGTCCTTCAGAACATATTTTAAGATACATTTTATTTATGGATTATTTATTTGCTTTTCCCTTTTTTGGGGGGGACCTTTTGAATTTCCCTTAAAATATCACAAAATAGAAAGGAAGAATTTCCTAATTTTTTCTCAGGAGAGTAGCTGAGAGATTATCAACAACATAGAACCAGATAAAGGGAAGTCCCCAAACAACAGATTTTCCTACCTTTCCATGCGCTTCAACTTGTCAGAAATCCCTTGCCCATAAATAGTTATACCTGAAGCTGGAAAAGGGTACCTGTTGGGCTTTTGAAAGGGGGAGTCCCCATCAGGGAGACTCCCACATACACAAGTCAGGACCTCTTGACAAGTAGCGATGAAGCTGCAGCTTTAAGACTGGTCTGAGGTAGCAGCTTCAATTTTTGAGTACAAAAAAGTGTGGAACGTTTTCTTTCCTGATCTTGGACACTACTAGCTGATAATCAGTTTCACAACACTAACAGTGTCAATCAGTCTTGCTGTTCAGTTCCACTGTACCATGTTTCATACAAACTCATTCCCAGGGCTTTTGGGAAAAAGCCTTGGGAACAAAGTTGCGTTTCATGGTCACTCATCATCGTCAGAAATTATAATAATGAACAACAATAATTACAATAATATAATAATGATATTAATATTAAAAATAAATTAAAAACTTTATTCATAAAGGTAACTGCCATACACTATAAGTTCAGTAATAATGATAATGATATATAAGATATGAATTTAGTAAAATACATGCAAAGTACGATTGCAAATTGTTTCCCCCTGCTAGATTTTTGTATGGAAAGGCATTAAAATTGCTACACATGTTTATTGAAAAAGTAAATTTAATAATAATTGGTGCAAAAAACTCCACTAATACACTTGCCAAGTTATTGTTGGCCAATAAGCCAATAAGCCATTCACATCAAAGTTGTAATTTAAATCAATCAAAGTTGTGGTCAATCACATTAGAGTTGTGGTTTAAATCAACCAATCTCACCCTTGGTAACATTATGCAATTGATGCCTCCTTTGTCAGTAACTGCCTTTCAAATTTTCCTTTTTTCATAACTTGGCTATTCTTTTCTCAGAAATTGTAACTTTCATGATTAATGATATTGGTAATAAGACTGTGTTGTCCAATTCAGTCTGTAATCATACTAGTGTGTCGTCGTCCAATTTTGTTATCAATCATATGATTACAGACCAATTCAAATCGGACTCCACTTAGTCCCAGTACCATTACTAATAAAAAAATTTAGTGTCATTTCCCCAATTTAGCTTGAAGAATTCACCAGCCTGGAAGTGTTCCCAGTCTTCCTTTTATGCGAGGGTGTTGGGGCATGATATTTCATTACTATTTGCAAACAGTTTGTTACATGTAAGATGGCACATTGAAAGAGTGATAAATTAAAATAATTGAACTCTAAAAGAGAATTTTCAGAATTGCCAATATTCTCTCATTTCCTGGGACTGAAATGTCTTGATATAATCTTATCTAGAGAAAGCACACTGAAAATAAGCAAAATGTATGAGTAACCTTTAAAACTCCAGTTCAAACTAAGCAAATATGATAACTAAGGATTAAAAGATAAGGAACCTGGTCTGCAAACAAGGCAAATGAGAGGGACTGAAGGAATAAAAGGTGCACACGACCTCATAGGATTGGGAGGGAGGGTTTTGACCCTTGGGGTCGCTGGCACTTAACACTGTTGAATCAAAAAACTGATGAGGTTATACTGCAATAAAAAACACGAACAATGACAATGACAATGACAATGACAATAACAATAACAATACTAATAATAATTTAACCGTGTTAACGTGTTAGGTAAAATAGCAGTTTCCCACTAAGTATGGACACCTATCTACAATGTTGAAAACTAATAGTACCCCTATATTTCCTATATAATTCTCTCTATAATCCCACCCACTAACCTAAAAATAATTACAATGTCAAGAATTACAAAGAGTACAGTTAACACAATTATGGTAAGATATGTTTGGTCTACCTTCCTGATCACTCTTAAATTAATCTACCGTTTTAAGTTCTCTGAATTTCCTATCAAATTACTGAATCACTCATGAAAACATCCTCCTCTATATTTTTAAGGGGTTCACGGTCCCCTCTGTGTTAAACGAAGCCTTAATCAATTAAGGCATAGTTAATAGATTAAGGGATTACCAAAGGAAAAGTTAAGATATCTCGGTTTAGGGCTCAAAGCCAAACGTAACAGAATCTATTACACCAGTCAGAAGTGAGAACATGAATTCGTGTTAGTATCGATCAGCAAGAAAGTTGCGTAAAGCGCTTTATGTGTATGGGTCTCTTCTTGCAGTGACACGATCGGACTCCTCTCAAGTACTCAAGTGGTGTTTGTCAAAGGTAAATTTGAAAAATGGGCTTCTGTTAAATAGGTTCTCCCACGTCTAGAAAATTGTCATTGCGCTTTTCTAACAGTGTAATGCTTACCCAAGAGAATAGGCTATTTGAATTGGGTGCAACTTACCTAGAATTCATTATTTCCACGCAAACGATGAGTCGTGTGGAATTTAGCGACGAAGAAATGGCGACATTTCGTGAAAACACATGACTTCAAAACAGCGTGGTTTTGGATAAATAGTTGCCCTGTTCTTCAAACAATTGATATGGTGAGGAAAAAGACAAAATTTTGCTTACTAGTAATGGCCAAATTTAACGTTGGAAACATCCCGCCGATTACGAAATATTCATATTTTAATTACAGAGAGAACGATGATGTCGAATTCAAATTTGATTTTGCCGCTCAACCTGCTTTTTTACCGGATGTGACGTCACTTTTTGTTGGATGATCCAAACACAAAAAATGTGCCAGGCGTCGTAGAGTGTTCTCCCCCGCCCCAGAGTCTTTTTGAGACCGTGACATTTAGACACAGCGAAAATAAAAATACAAACAGTTTACGTAAAAAAATAACTGCTTACGGCTTTATTAAACTGCCTTTTAATGTCTAAAGCAATTTACAAAGAAAATTGTTTTTTCCATTTACTGCAAACGATGCAGTATAAGCTTAAAATTCTACCTTGAATTTTGTTTTCTTACTCTGGCTGTTCTCGGCAACAAACACAGTCTCTTTGTGTTGGCATGATTTGACATTGCTCACAAGAACATCAAAATGTGCCTTCTCACCGATCGTTTACTTCTTCGTTTTCGCTTTCACCATCCTCAGGATTAGGATTACGTTCTGGCTAAAAACGGCAAGGTTGAAAATCAGCCAAGACATCGAGTAAACAAATACGCTTGCCAAGACAAAATCTCTTGGACAAGATGACGTCACGCTTAGCGGCCTAGTTCGACCTGGCCGCTGAGCATTTGTCACTTTGTTTCAAAATGGCGGCTGCGGATGCCAAATTTTAGGGTTCTTTGGAGACAAATTTCTTGGGATAGAATGCCTTTGGAAGCTGAATTTCGGTGAGTAACTTAACTCAATATAAACTGTTTATTGGTGATGACAAAAAAGTACGCTTTTTGCGTAAGAGTGTGGCTCGAAAATATGAATCGCCAGCAAAATGTGGTGTAGAAACCCTTTAAATGGTCTCTGAGCAGTCTCGCATGATGTTCGGATTGAAAAGGGGCTGAAATGAAAGGAGCTGAAAGCAAACTTTAAGCAGGAAAAAATGAAAAGTTAACATGCCGATACAAATATGTCCTTGTAACCTGAATTCTTTTGTTCCAAATACCTTTGATTTTTCCATCCACGGTAGATTCCTCTACGTAACGCTCTCTTCCTTTGCTTTTGCTTGAGTCACTTTACACGCCGAGGCTTTGATAGTACAACGCGGAAAAAATTGCTTGAATTTTCGATGAAGATGCACTGCACTTCGATGAAGATGCACACACTTACACGCAATGGTTTTTCCGAGAACTGCATGGTAGACAACCGAAAGCTGTGTAAAAATGGAACCACGCACAGACAGTAGGAGCGGAATTTATGTTGTTAAAAATGTCAAAATCTATTATTCAAAGATTTTAAACAGCAACCGAAAAAATGATATTTTGTTTGACCATAAGTTTACGGCTGGTGGAACGTTAAATTTAGTTTATCGCGCTTGTCAGTGTAAAATCTATTAAGTAAAGTAACACACTGACGGCTTGCGCATGGCATTTTCTTAACAGACACCGTAGTCCCGTAAGCATCACAACAAACAAGTTGGGATTTCATTGTTCTGTTCCAGACATTGGATCGGCCGGATTTAAAAATGTTGGAATCTATTGTTTCAATTCTGCCATATGATTGGTTTTCATTTTCTTGGTGGCCCCGGTTTCAGTAAACGCACTGTAAGCCTCTGAAAAAAAAAACCTGTCTTCACATAAATATTTCGCTTCTTTTTTCTAACAAACCTCTCCGTTCTATTTTTCTTCAACATCCAGTTTTATTTTTCTCTAACGCGAGACGAGCAAACAACTAGTGGGCTCCCAATCAGAATTGCGCAATTTGAAGTTTGCGATGCTTTACAGTCTGTGCTCTTAGAATTTTTCTGAAAATTTTCAGTTGTTCAGTATGTTTCTTATTAACCAAGGAGCGCACTAGGAGATTATCAGCTGTCGGTCTTTGTTGGCTGGAACTCGGCAATTGTTGTTTAAGTGCAGCTCTCGCTTGTTCCGACTGAAGTAGTTGTAAGGTGCCGTATGTATATTTTTTTCCAGCATGCAGTAGATTGACGTGTTACAAGCTTTTGAGTTCTTACAAGTTGAAGGTGTTCAGATCATTTTACCAACATGGCTCAAAATTGTTTTCTGCAGAAACTTTCCTCCTACAGTATTTACTTTGTCGTGAAATTTACAAAAATTTGATCATTATGAAAGTCAGACATGACTAGTTCCACCGTTTTGCTGTTGTTGTTGTGTTTAAGTAAGTCAGTCAACTCGCGTTTGTTACTAAAACCATCTTACCAAAACAGCCGTAGAGTTCCATCCTCAAAGAAATGTGATTATTCCACGCTGTAGGTTTTAGCCTCACATATCGTGCTTTGATTGGTGGATTCAAAGGATGCTTTACCACAGTTTCAGTATCATTGTTTCCAACAAACACCTAAAGATTTTTTGAATGGAAGTTCATTATGCCAACAGATAAAATATAACGTACTTAGATAAAGATATTTAACTGCAGGGCCGGGTTGTTCAAAGCCCGATTAAGCTAACCCAGGGTTAGCGAGAATTTTGATTTCAGTTTTGTACCCTTTAGGTGAAGTGTTTTGTTTATATTGATTGCCCAAACGTTAAAGGTGAAAAATATTTTTAAATAAGAAAAAATAATGCTTCAGTTAACATCTAACCCTTGGTTAACGTTAACCGGCTTTCGAGCAAGCCGGCCCAGCTGATTCAGTGACCATTTGGTTTTACCTGATAATGTGAGCTTGCTCTAGGAGAAATATATATTAGAACAAAGGAAGCTAGTTCTCTGAAGAATAATATAAACTCAACTGCAGTGAACTGTAAAAGGACAGTAAACTTGTTGTAACAAACATATTTAGCACGCCTCCTCGAAACCCGAAAACGTGGAAAATGGGGTTGACTAGCCTAAACGACTTCTTCGGTTCGTATCTTTTTTCGCTTCACTCGTGTTTATGATGGGCACTTAATGTTGTGTTATAAGGAGGAATTTTAAGTAGAGTAGAGCCTTTAGATCGTGCTATGGCAAATTAAGAGGTCCTAGGTCTGCTCGATTTTCGCTGTTACCTGCATGTCGCTTCGTTGAGTTTGACATCTCAATAATCTGCCATGTGTTAGTGCATTGTTTTGGCTTATTTCTATTGCAAGATATGTTTTTAAGTCTCCAAGTATTTGCTTTTTGAGGGACAAAATATGACGTTTACTGTGAACGTGTTGCTTACTTGCATTCTATATTATGACACGGGCCCGGCTGTGATTCATGATAACCGGTCGCAAGTACAGTAGATAGATTCTTATCACGGGTATCACATTTGCCTTCGTACTCTCTCCTACACAGAAGTTCAAAAGTTCGTTATATAACTCCGATGTGCGAAGTGTGTGCAGGCGCAAAGTCAAATGGATCGATCAGGCGGAGAACCTCTGTCAGGTGTATGCCGATTTCTCGTATATCCTTTTCGTTTTCTCGTACATCGATAGTTTTCTCGGATTTGGCTTAATTTGACAGCTTGAAACAAAGACCCATTGTTAATTATGTGGCTACAGTTTGCATTTGTTTTTTTGAGGTCTAGTTTCATATTTTCGGAGAAACGAAGGAAAATGTTTTACTTTGAAGGTTCCCACTGAAACCCGTTGGGGGTAGTTTCGAATATTGTCTTTTTCTTTTGGAATAACAACAATATGTAATTTTTTATGTAATTTTTCGAGAATAAGCAAAATGATCACAAAAAGTGTAGTAAGTTTCCTTCTCTTTCAGACAAAAATACAGTGTAGACATTTCATAACAGCATTATATAGCACATTCTGGGGATTTCTAAAAACCGTCGCTATGAACTCACTTGGGATGATGTTGGGAGAACACCAGAAAGGCTTGTAAACCCTGCCCCCCAGCCGGCTGATGGCTCTTGATTCCCAAGATTTTCTCGTGTTTTCTTAGTATCCAGTGACCTCGGGCTTGTATTGCACAGGTAATATCTTTACAATAGTTCATGCTATACTGGGAACTTGATACTTCCATATAGTAGCCCTATTTTGAGAGGCCTGTTTTCCAGATTTGATCTTTTTCTTGTTTTTCTTAACTAAATTTGGCTTCAATGCTTTTATTTTTTCCATTTTCAGGATTTCCTCGTAGCATCTTTTTGTTGATTTTAATCTGTGTTGAGCAAATTCTGGGGTTATTTGACGTTTGAAGAAACCCAAGGTGGCGGATCCAAGATAATGGATCAATATCCGCAATTACGTAACACGCTAAAAAATCACCATCAAGCCTTGTTTGCGCGGCATTTTTTCAAACCTTCCTTCCCTTCTTGTTGCTTTCACGAGGGTATTCTTTTCATCTTTGCTGCTTTGGGAAATAGTTGATAATAAAATTAAAATTTGCATTCTAAAACCGAGTCTTGGTTGTGTCTCCAGTTGCGAGCACCTCTTGTAAGTGACCAGCTCTCCTCAGGGACCAGTGTCCCAAAATACCAAAAATTTACAAGTTAAATCATTATATTTGGAACCTCTTGGAAGGGACCACTTCTTATAAGGGATCGCGACCACTTTTAGAGCTAAACGTTTGAAATTTTCCTTTGTTTTAACCTCCGGCCCGTTAACGGCCAATTGACATATAATGGAGCGAAAACTGGGTATTAAGGTGTTGTAACATTATAGTACCTCTGGCAAGGACAAGAAACGGACACTTCTCAATGAGAAGACCCGGATTTTTCTTTTTAAATTGACTTTCACGTAAATAAAATATTTCATCGGCACAAGGCCTATCATGACACATTGTTTGGATATCGTGAATAATTACTCTCTGATATGTGTCATAAATACTTTTGCACCAACTGATTACATGTTCTCCTCCACCTCCCCCCTCAAATCTCCCAGTTTGAAGAGCGTTAAAGACAACCATGCCTAAATGCCTTTCAATCGTTCAGCTTAACTTAACTTGTGGCTTTAAATTTGCTTTGGGCATATCAAAGGAACTCATCAAACCTTGTCTAAGCTCTCCCTTTGCTGCCTGAAGGCCACGAATGAGTTTCCATCGTTTCCATACCGTAACTTGTACTTGGTCACCCATTGACTGACTTGATTTCTCCCTTGGGTAGCCACATAAGTTACAGTTGTCTCAATTATCAGATCGACTTGAAACCACTGGTTCAGATCATTTGCTGCTGCGCACCATCCTCCGTTGAACGGTCCATTAATTTTGGAGTTAAGCCTCCCTTGGTTTGGAGCATGATGATTATTATACTGGCTAGAGGCTGAAATCTGTGCAGATGTTATTTTGTAGTTTCCCATTCCCAAAGCCGCTGAGCATTCTGAGTAACAATATGAATGTAAGTAATCAACAACGGTATACTGCTTAAAGTTATTTGCTTTAAACCCTCGGTAGTAAAAGGGTCTACAAATGAGAGTTTGAGGGGGGAGGTTGAATGGGGGGAGGGGATCGTGGGTGCCAAACGCAAGCTTTTGTTTAGAAGAGAAATTATTCTGTCGGATGTCTCTTTGCTTCAAATGAAATCGCCTTGATAACCACATTATGACATGCAAGTAAAGCCAACATTGGCCTGCTTTGACCGAATTGGTGATTTCTTGTACTATTTTTAAGAAGCATCGAGAAGATCTCGCTATCATCTTCCGATAAATTTCCCATTTATTTTTATAATTGTACTTCATGGCTTTCCGAGAAAATAGTGTGGCCCAAGGTGGCAGACCTAAGATCGTTGTATCCATTAAATGCAAAACAACTTAGTCAGTGCAACGATAACCCAGGGGTGAGGGGAGGGAGGTCCATCCATACCCAAGCGTACAGCGTTTCTATCTCAAAAATAGCAACTTGTCTATACTTAAATTTCAAAACGAAAATACTACCGTAACTTTCGATAGCAACGATTTCCTGGAAGTAACTACCCCCCCCCCCCCTCCAAAAGTAACGTCAAAATATCGTTGCTTCTAGTAAATCCCAAGGGAGCGACCCCCGAAAGTACCGACTCATCCCTCGGAAGTAGAGAACGAGACCAAGTGTTTTTTTCTTGCTATGACAAACTTTTTGGGTTTCAAAACCTCGAGCAGTCGCTAAAAACTACCCGCTTTAAGGTGGTTGAAAACAGTTTCCAGTACTTTCCAAGACTCAGAATTTGATGGGTCATTAATTTCATCCATTCTATACCAGTTGATTGCAAAATCATGATATCAACAAACTTCCTAATCATCGGTGAACAAGTTGCTGTGGCACAATGTTTTCTATCACGAATGCTGTTCTCTGATTGGTTACGCTACTCACTATCCATACTGTGATAGATAGTGAGTATTGTAGCAGTGTGCCTTTGTTAGCAAAATGACAGTCACTTGTTTGTTTATTAGAGGCGTTTGTAAAGAGGATTGAGTTAAAATCTTTAAGTCTGGAAAGACTAGTACATTTATACTATGACAATTAGATTATTATAAATATTAGCTCTCGATTTCTCTGCATGATAGGAATCTGTAACTCATAATCTGGATTTTTAGACTTCG
>CM042750.1:25479069-25495818 GCA_022496165.2 Catalaphyllia jardinei | reverse complement strand
GAATAGGACGTGGCGCCTGGTCAAGTTTGACAAGCGATTTTAACCAATGGCTTCAAGTTGATCTTGGTAAAATCACGCCTGTGACCCATGTGGCTACACAGGGAAGGAATTCCTGGTCTCCTGTACAGATGGTAACGAAGTATAAGTTGCAGTTTAGTGACGATGGGGCATCACTCTTGTTTTACAAGAGACAAGGAGAATCTTCAGACGCGGTAAATAGAAATATTGCAAGATATTCTTTCAAGATATATTTGTTACAGTATTTTCAAGACTTACATTACTGTTTTTTTTTTTGTGGCTTACACGAAGTGTAATGCCACATTATGGCGTCATCTAATTTATTTATTTGTTTGTCCAAGAGAGTCAAGCGTCCGTCACATGGTCTAGTACCGTAGCCATTTTGCTTGTGAGCGTGGCCTCTAGTAGTTTTTTCAGGTGATCGTTTCGCGAGTAAGTTCTTCTCCCAGATACCAACACACCCAGACCCGGGTTGTGTTATAAGTGCAGCTTGTGGAAGATCTTTTACGTTCTCAAAAGACAACATTTAAGTGCTTGAATCTTCGGCACATGTACAACACTGGAAGGAGTCATTGCGCTCTCGCAAGCTAACAACTATCGGCTTGATCAATCGATGCGGCCCGGGTTGCACCACTGAGAGTTTGAAAATGTTTGAAAGTGCCTGAAGCCACCTGAAAGTTTCATAAGGTGAAATAGGCTGTATTGTACTTGCATCCTCCATGCACTGTTGAGAATTCACGGAAGCATATTTGAAGGGTTTCTTGCTTTCCCAAGATCAAAAAGACAAAAGGAAGTATGGGGATCTCGATTGAACATTACCGGTCAAGGATTAGCTCTCATGACAATTTCGTGAAAACAAAGGATATCTTTTCTCGTTTTAAGGATCATTTTTGGAGTGTAATGCTTATGATGTTCCATTTAAATGTATTTTACTTGCCCGTACTGAAACAAGTTGTTGGACAATACAAAATGTGGAATGATGTGATGTTTTGGTTTTCGTAAATACTAGCAACAAGAACAATATGTGCTAACTACAATCAAGGAAATTAAGTACTCTTTGGTCAAAATGCTGGTAAGCAATGTGTGCTGAACAATGTCACTTACTTTTGGTATTTATCATCACATAGAAGATATCAATTTTTGATCTTCTTCCACTTTAAATGATATTCTTATCATTGCAAATAATCTGTACATATACATTTCTATAAGATTTTCTGTCCACACATTTGCATTTACAGATATTTGCTTTTAACTGATGTTCCATGCATCATTTCAATTTCCAATAAATTTTACACATAAGAATAGACATTAACAGGAAGTTTGACAAATTCATGACACCAAATAATCATATAATGGGCCATACATATCTATTCAAAATTCTCTGAGAGAAGTGTTTTAAAATTTTCTACTTAACTACAATTGTTGTTTGATAACCATTGGAATTAATACAGTTGCAGTGATTAAGAATCCAGAACAAAGCTTTAAAGTGCCCCTTGGACGAAAATTCATATCTTTTTTTCGCCCTTATTCTGCTACAGAATAAATCGTTGGGTTGATTACTTTGTATAATTGACAAAGAACGTTGACAACAAACCCTCTAACGTAATACTTTTCGGCTCCAAAGTGTCTTAAAATTTGGCCGCCATTACCGAACTTCGTTCCAAATGAGCCCGCAATTGAAAAGCAGATTTCTTAATCATGACGTCAGAGGCTCAACATTCGAGTTGTTTTTAGTGAGATTTGTATGAGAATTTCATTATGGCTAGCGTCTCCGAGGTCGAAATGTCCGATTATACCAGTGAAAGCAGTCAAGAACAATCATCCGAGGCTTCAGAGGACAGCTTTGTTTCAGCCAACGAAGACTTCTTGCCTTACGACGAAAATATTGAGCCGATTGCCACGGAGAAAGAAGCGGCGGAATACCAGGAACAAATAACCCAAGAAGAAGAGGAAGACGAGATGCTTTGGAGTAGATTCTCTGGGGAAGAAGACGTCGAAAACTGGTTTGTAGTGCTCTTTATTACATTTGTGTCGCTTGTAGACAGGAAACGTTTTTTTTTGGGCCGGTTAACTAGTGGAAAGGCTGCCTACACATTTGCACATTCACGTTACAAAATTCCACTTCCAGACATGTAAGCTTTATATGGGCATTGAACTATCCACCGAAATTTGTGTGCCTTGTCATATTAACTAGATCATTTTCCCACTTTTTCCTCAGGTGCAAATGCTCCAACTGCTCGCTGGAGTTTGTTGTAAAACCTGAAGAGTGCAGATGTTGTATAGAAGTTGATCGATGCGTTGAAAAGATGGAGGAGTTAGAAAGGGAAGGTGACTGCATCATTGCACATCCCGGTTTCGATGATGTTTGTTTAAATCGTTGGGAGCTACACACTGCGGGAGTTGGTCTTAAAACAAAAACAAAAAAATCCTACACCACCATGTTAGCTCGAGGCGACACGGCCGAGCATGAGTAAGTTTGTGTAACTTTATACTTTCATTATCACCCAGTTACAAACAAACAGAAAATACTAACCACTTGAGGGAAGTTATACCTAGCTGCTTATCACATTCATTTAATTGTGAATGCAGTAACATGCATTTCTATCACAAAGTGCAGACAGTGTAAGATGTTTGGAATAGAAAATGATATGTAAATTTACATTATTACAGTCCTGTAGCAATAAAACGATGATTACTCTTGAAACCTGAACTTCTTTGAAGTTATAGTAACTTTTATAAATTTACATAGCCATATTTTATTGTCCCAGATTCCTCCGAGCTGTTGCATACAGGCAATTTGTTAGACTAGTGTGGGAATATGTTGGAGCTTCCAACAGAGTTCCTCTTCCCTGTTGTGTTTACAACAGTATTCGCAAGACCTTTCCTACAACGGGTGAGGATTTTCAGGGCTATGAGGAAGATGATTAGTGTGTAGCAGTGACAAAAAATTGCTTAGGCCGGTAAGTACGCGTAGATTGGATAGCAGGTACATTGTCAGTTAATAAATTATTATTTCGCATGAAGGAAGATAGCCAGGTAGTGAAATTGGTCATGATTGTGCTGCAATTTCCCGACATATTTTGGCATTCATTTCATTCAGTGGATCTTCTAAGGGCCTGATTACATGAGCCAGGCTGGTCCAGTTAGCCGGGCTGCCTCGGTGTGCCAAGAACCAGGCTGATGACGACGACGATGATGATGATAAACTTTATTTCAGTGTCAAAGCCTTCTAGCTGGCCATATAAGGCCTACTAATAGGGGACACTAAATTTAAATACTATCAGCACTAACTCATCAATATATAAAAATGGTTGCTAAAAGTGAAATGTACAAAAATATACATCCTTAAAAATATCATTAAAACGTAGTCGAGTTATCATATGAAAAAATACTAATTGGTCTGGCCCGGTTGTCATGCTGGCCCGGTTGTCATGCTGGCCCATTTGTCATGTAATCACAAAGTTGACTTTTATTGCATTTAACAAACATGCCTAGATCCCGTCAAACTGACACCAGCTCGGCTAACCAGGCCAGCCTGGCTCATGTAATCAGGCCCTAAAACACTGGTGTAGAAAGCACTCTTCACCTTGTATTTGTATAATTTATGCCATGTATTCATCGTAACTTGATGGGCTCATATTGATCCCCTTAAAATAATGGAAGCCAATACTATTTTGTTGGTTGTCTGTCTCCAACTTTAATACAGTAGTTATATGTACATGTACCAGCAGCGCATGACAACATAAACAGTGTGTACATGTAGTATTCCCCCTATTCAACATCCCCCATCCCTGATGAGCTTCTTCCATGCTTTTCTAAGAGTCCTTTTCTTGAGCCACAATACAGTGTAGGGTTTCTCGTGTTGAGTTGTGAACTATGTTGAATTTGTACTGCTGCATTGCCCCTTTTTATGGCCTCTTCTTGGATTTCCACACTTTCTACACATGGGTGACTTCCTTCTTCGGCCAACAACTGTGGTCTGTTGTATCTGGTGACGTTCTGCATCTGTTTACATGTAAATGGAAAGAACACCAGAAAGTCACCATTTAACTTTGAAGAAATACAGTTTTTAATGACCAGTACATGAGACATATTGTTAAATATTACTTTCCAGGGTGCAATAAAAGTGTACTGGAAGCACTGAAAGAAAGGGCTATTGCAGTATTCATTTGTTTGCTTGCAAATTAGCCCTTGCTGGCTAATTCTGAAACTTGAACAAGGCAAGAAGGGCCTAGAAAACACTAAAATAGTGGCCGTTTTGGAATAAGATCATAGATGTGTGTAATAAATCTCTTAGAGTCCTTTCGCAACTTTTTAATGTACCACTGCTAGAATTCTACTTAAAGATCCTAACCACAACCTGCTTGTAACAGGAGGGAAGAAAACTACCATTTTTGTGTACAGTGTTTGTTAGTAACCCTCTCCCTTCGCCAGATTACATTGTGTATGTAACCATAACTATGCATGTCATACTTACCTAGGTTTGTCACATTCTTTAGTGTCATCGTCATCTCCTGTGTTTGCATATTTGCTTTCAGTTTCTTCAGGTGTCCATGGTGGGTCCTCATCAATCTCCTTTTCATTGGACTTTTGACTGGCCTCGTATTCCATATCATCACAGAATGGTTGCTCATTTAATTCATCATCATCATCATCATCCAGATCATCATTACTTGCTGGTGTCTGTGTATCTACGAACACATTGATATGATAACATTGTATAACAAAGAAATTAACTAAGTTCGCAACGTTTCCGTTTTGTTTTCTATATTTGCTCTTTTTCCTCCTTTCTTCTCTCCTGCCAGAATAGTGTAAATAAAGGTTGTTGTTGTTGTTATTGTTGTTTCCTTATGAAGACATATATTAGCTCTAGATTTGTCAGTAATGCACATTCTAAGAATTGGACACCACTACTTTTGAAGCTGGTACATGTCCATGCACTGTGAATGGGGATTTTCGGAGAAACAGAGTCAGAAAAAACGTAAACCATTTCTAAGAGTAATTCAGCCCATTTCACCTGTACTAGTTGAACCCTTTAATTTGTTAAATATCTTTTCTAAAATATTCCCAAAACTAACCCCTTGCTATTTGTCCCAGCTGAACTTGGTAAAACGGATAAACGTAAGGTGAAAAAAAATTCAGGCTTACAGTGTTTGGTGTGCTTGTCAAAGACTGTTCCGATGGAGAGTATCGTCATTATAAGGACATTCCATATGCGAGGGGAGATAAAAAAAAACTTCACTCTATATTTCAAGTCAAGCAAGAGAGCATTAATATTTGTTTTTTTTATAATATTAAAAAAGAAAAATAACTTCATACCAAATGCTCTGCAGGTAATTCGGTCGATTCAGAGGCCAAGGGTAATGCACTCGAGCTAAACACACTCTGAAAATAAAAGAGGGCACCGCTATTACTTGTAAATGGTAATCGTATTCAAAGTTCTGCAGAGACAATGTCATTATCTCGTTTGAAGCTTACTAGTTGGTCATGCGGAACAGCTGCAGCCTCGTTGTTGGCGCCCTCGTCGTTCTGGTCAAGAGAAGACTCTATCTCGGCTTTTAGAATTTCTTGAATTGTCTGAAAGAACCCGGCAAAAAAGAAGTGCGATAATCTGACTACGGTAACGGCGGAACAAATCTGTACACTGGAGCCTTTTATACAACATCCTCAAGGTCAACTGTTCTGAAATGGCGAAAACAGCAGTCATAGAACAATTTTCGTCTCTTATGCATGCAACTTTTACAATATAAACCTGTGTGAAGAACCGCTATTACTTGTAAATGGTTATCGTATTCAAAGTTCTACAAAGATAATGGAAGCTTACTAGTTGGTTATGCGGGGAACCGCAGCTTTGTAAGTGTCCTCGTCGTTTTCACCAAGGGAAGATTCTTTCTCGGCTCTTAAAATTTCTTTAATTATCTGAAAGAAACAACGAAGTGCGGTCGATTATCTGACTGTACACTGAAGCCTTTTATGCAGCATCCTCAAGGTCAACTGTTGAAATGGCGAAAACAACAGTCGGAAAACAATTTTCGTCTCTTGCGTATGTCTGCAGCGAGTGTAAAGAACAAAACATTTCATGTGTTCATACGTACCTTTCTACGCGATCGTGCAGAGGATAGCTTCTCTGGTCCCTTCTTCCATACTGTCGGAATAGCATGAGAACGGGTTGCCCGCTTAGATCCATCAACGTGAAGGCCCCTCTCAAAACAGTTTTCTGTAAAATGTTCGGAACAGACGACAAAAATACCTCGCGGTGCCATGTGAAAGTTTTCTTGTTGAGCCTCTGACGTCACTACCAGTAATTTGTAGCCAAGCCTCCTAAAAAGTTTGGCACAAGGCCAAATAATGGCGGCCATGAAATCACGAACAAAACGGTCGGGAAAAAAGTACTTCCAATCTTCGTAAAGCACTGAAATTTCGTAAGGTGAGTAAGAGAGTCCTATTCTACACGAAAATGTAAAAAGATAGGATGTGAAAATTTTCGTCCAAGGGGCACTTTAACATTTTTGATGCTTATTTTTGTGATTTGCACGGGATGCCCTATTAATTTGGGAAATTCACTTGCTTAACATTGACGGAACTGAAAACTTCGTATCATTAGTCTGCTTATAAATAGGGGTTGTTCCTTTGAAGTTAATGGAATGTCCATTAGAGTCCAATAATGAAACATTTGCCTTTCAGTGATAAAAGAAACCAAACACAACCTATTAAAAGGAAGCGATCGTCTTTAACTAAACTTTAGAACAAAAAGATAAACTATTGATTACTAGATGTGAATGTGAGGAAAGGAGAAGGGCAAATGAAAGTGAAGAATCTATTTAAGGAAAATAAAAAATGTGCAAATGAATCTTCTGAATCTAGAACAAAGAGACTGGCAACCCAATCTCAGTATCAAAGACAAAAAAAATGCAAATGAATTAGCGGAATGTAGAGAAAAGAGACTGTTCAACCAACATCAATATCAGACAGAAAAAATTATATATGAATCAGCAGACCATATTAGGCAAGAGAGATTGGCAAACCAGCATCAATATCAGAATAACAAAATGCGTATAGCTCAACCATTACTGATGAAATCAGAAAATTTCATGCTACTGTCCAGAGTACATTTGCTCTTTATTAACCAGTTGGGGTATAAACACCGTGCCATTACTGCTGAAGACCTTCCAACCCTACTGTAGAAAAATAACTGCTGTGTTAACTGCTACAAATGAAAAGAAATGTTCAGGTATACAGAGAATAAAATTATCGAAATTCTTACAAAATGCGTGAAAACACTTTTTTCCCCATTGCTCTCTGTTTTTTTTCGCGCAGGTCCATTGAGCCAGTAATGCACAGTGAATGTCTGGTTTGGACGCGTTTTCCAAGTTCTCCTTGTCTAGCATTTCTACATGTGCATGTATTTATACCCAAAACATAGCTTTCAACACAAACATTTTGTTGGTTGAAGGTATTTAAATATAAATCAAAGTAGGCTCCTGGAAAATCCTTAACCATATGTGCAATTGTCAATAGAGGCAATTCATGAAAATTTCAATTCTGATTTTTTTTTTAATTTTTTTTTTATTGACCATCATATGAAAAGGTTTTAATCTCTGGAGAGATACTGTCAAGCCATACTTTCCCTGAAGGCTACTTCCATCGTCCAGTATTGAATTTTCAATGTAAATTATGGTCAATTTAATCCAAATGTTACAACTGACTTATTGCCACCTAATTCCAGCTTCAGAATTACTTCAATTACATGTTACAAGCAAGGCGACTCGTAAGCCACACATGTACGCATTGCGGACCTATTTTTCTACTATACGGACCCATCCTAAGCCAGTTAGATATGAAATAATTCATATTTGAACTGCGGTTATAGATGCAAGTAAAGTATGATCGTCGCAGTAAATTTTCCAATTTAAGCAATTGGAAAGGAGAAGCCTGAAAAAAATCAGGGCTTCAACGGGATTCGAACCCACGACCTCCGCGATACCGGTGCGATGCTCTACCAACTGAGCTATGAAGCCACACATTGGGAGCAAGGTCAAATTATTGAGTTCATATTTTCCCGTGCAGTGAAGTTATGTGATATATATATGAAATAATTCATATTTGAACTGCGGTTATAGATGCAAGTGAAGTATGATCCTCGCAGTAAATTTTCCAATTTTAGCAATTGGAAATAAGAAGCCTGAAAAAAAATCAGGGCTTCAACGGGATTCTTCTTTCCAATTGCTTAAATTGGAAAATTTACTGCGACGATCATACTTTACTTGCATAGTTATTTTTTCCTATCTCTCTCAAAATGTTTTTCAACTTCGATGGCCAGAAATGTCCGGCATATGTAGACTGCTACCCTGCATGCCAGAGGTCTTCTCGCTCGCCAGCGGTGGGGAACCTCAGTCAGAGCTAGTAGTGCTGGTTGGCGAGAGACCTCTGGTTCAAGCAGTTAAGTCTTTTGAACGCGCCGATCCAATCACGTTGCCACTTATTTCTCCAGAGTCAAGATTTGACCCTGGGAATCTGATTTGTCGGTTTGAAAAACGTTCCTTAAAAGGCTACTATTGGTTAAATGTCCGATGATCTTGGCCAAATCGGTTTTACAGTCTCTCCCGTAAAACCGTGAACGCCAAAGAAAATTTCTGGAATGTTTATTCTTTCACCGAAATGAAACTGGAAAAGATAACCGCCAAACCGCAGCATTGATTAGTCACGAATTGATGCAAAACAACGAGCTGGCTTTTTGTTCTATCAGAAATCTTCAATTTTACCGTTTTCAAATACAGAAATTTTTCTTTCTCGATTTCGGCTTTGGTATCCTCAAAGAATAGATATGACATTTTACGGAAGAGATATTAAATCAATAAGACAGGATCAGTCGGTCAGACACAGCTAGATAGCGCGTCTGAAAGCGAGAAAAAAATGAGGCAATCACAAGCAATGTTCCTCTGTGTTTGTTTCACGTGCAGTTTAAAAGGTCATGCTAGTGGGCTGTGATTGGTGGTTTTCGAAACGTTTTTTTTTTAGCTGAGAAACCTTTACCCATGACACGAGCCTGTACCGTTATAAATTTCCACAATTTGCTCTCACTTTTAGGTTAATTCGGTAGTTTGTTTTTTTAACAAACGGAATCAATTAACTAGTGTTGGTTTGTGATAAAAAAAAAATAGCTTTTTCAGACAGATGCAAAGGGAAAATTGAAGATTTCCCGTAGAAGAAAGGGCCAGTGATACGTGAAACATAAACATAAAACATGACACGCATATTTTACTCCACGTGGGTAAAACCAGTTTGCTGTGTTTCTAAAATAAGCTCTGACTGCGCATGTCAACCAAAGGAAATTGGCGTCGGCATGGAAGTGAGGTTATTATTCGTTAGTACCAGAGGTTTTTTTCTCGCCGCTTCGCGACTCGCCTTCGCGGCTTCGCCGCTTAATTCTGTCGCCCCCAACGAGGAAAAAACTTCTGGCACCCAGGTGACTGCGGTACCAGTCGTACATTTGTTCTTTTGTCCAAGGGTTTGTTTATGATTTCCCATCGAAAACCACCGTTAAAGAAACTTGCCAGTCCCCTTCTGAATGTGGGACAAAGATCGATATTATATCGATCCATGATACTGAAGGAATGCAAATGCAAGGAGCCAACTTCATCAAGTAGATTTCAAAATTTCTCCCTATAGAGCGGATAGAGTTGTTAAAACATATCTTTGGGAAGAAACTATATGGAAAATCAACTGCGTGCACTTTGTCTGCTCACCGCTATGAATATTTTTAGGTTTTCGATGGCAATACCGATCATGACACCGTTGTCTATCATCATCTAAATCCACCAATCACGGCACGTTTTGTACGTATAAAACCAACAGCATGGCAAACTCATATCTCTATGAGGATGGAGCTTTACACTTATCCAGGTATTTTAATTAATTACTTTATCTATTCACCTATTTTCACTGTTTTTTTTTGTTATCATGTTTGAATGATCATGGCAAACAGACTACGAGTAAAACATTTCGTTTCCGTATAATTTTGAAATATATTACAAGGTGCTAACGATTTAGCAACGAATTTGAATTCGGTTTGCTTTTGACTCACGTCAGTCATTAATTTGAAGCAGTTGACAAATTTTTGATAAAAAGTATTTTGCAAAGAAGTATTTTGCAAAACTTGCCAGACACCCAAACGTAGAGATAAAATAACGGTTGCTTGTATCATGAATCGAAACGAGGAAAAAAGCTTATCCGTAACCATTGGTTACGGAACCTCGGAGTTGCTCAGTAAAAGGTGTTTATGATGTGTACATGTATACTTCTGACCCCTTGTCTTTCAGGAATGCGGCGTTTATGAACAAAAGACACAGTTAAGAGGCAAAAATTGACAATAAGGAAAAAAAGCCCTTACGTAGATTATTTGTGACTCTCGCCAACACAAAATTTTATTTTATTTAAATGGTTTTTTTCGCAGATGCGTAGCTTCTTGCAATTAGAAGGGCATAGACTTAAAGAGCAGATCAGCTACGACACTGGCCAATAAACATTAACTGAGTACTCGATGGAACTATCTTCCAATGCCATGTTCCACTCTTAATTGTTAGTAAAGTCCTGCCTCTGAATCATTAATAAACATGCTATGGTAAAGTTCATTAAGATTGGTTCAAGACAACGGTTAATATGTTTGACGGTTGACTTTATCATAGTTCGCCTAACTAAACTAACTAATAAGTTATGGAGTATCCTATCATATCACTGAAGCTGCTTTTCAAGGATGACGTGTCTCATGAAAGCTGTAATAGCGCAGTTTACCGTTAAATTCGCTTAAAGAGACTGTAGATCGGAGTTTACGAGAAAGGCTGTTCCACAACATAGTACCTCTAAAGGAAAAGCTTCTCTGTACCGCATTGATTCCTGTGCCGGCCGAAACCGGCAGTGAAGAGCCACTTCTGACGTCATTACTTTTGACCAAAATGGGCATCATCTGTATTCATCTTTTGCCAAGAGGAAAGATCTTTCCAAGGATACTCAGATACTGTATCATATATTTTTTTTATTGTGTTGTATGGTAATTATGTCTTTTTAATGGCAAAAAGAAAAGAAAAATACTAAAAATATATATAATAATAAAATACTCAGATCGGAGTGATCGGCTCAGTGGAGTCTGAAATATGTCCGAAAATTCTCAGAAATTTGAGTGGAAAACTCGGAGCAAAATTTTCTGAAACGATTTTGTCATAGCTGAGAAACCATTAAAACTTTGACTGAGTTTTGTGATTCCAACAAACCATCCAACCCTCCTACATAATGAACCAAACGAGCTCCATGCCTTATCTTTGGCTCACTGCTGAGAGATAATGATCCGTTTCTTTACTGTTAGCGATAACCACAGCGATAACGATAATAATTGTTTTTTTTTTCTTGCATAGCGCTATTAAGAGGAGGATGTATAGCACTTTATAATAACAACAATAACAATAAGAATGAGAAGAAGAAGAAAAAGAAGAATAAGAATAATAAATTCTTCACTAAAATTTTACATGACTGGCGCGTAGGAGGTGGGGGCTCGAGGGGCTCGAACGAATCCCTTTGGAGGTCAATAATAGAGGACTGAAAACTGTTTATTTTCAGCTTTTAGCAAATAGTGGAGGAATGGAAAACAAACTGTGAAAGTTGCAAATTTTTAAATTACCCTGCAAGAAAACGCTTAAAGTATAGGGAAAGTAAATTGTTAGGAGAATGGGTACAAGTTAAATTCGAGAACCTTACATGAAGTACGTATAGAGTTTAAAAATGGCGTCTAAAGAGCATATTGACGCTTTGAGGTTGCTTTTAGTACATTTATGACGGAGCCGGCGGATGGGGGACTTAAGCTTTTACCCTGAGATTCCTTTTCAGCACAAGTCAAGCTTTTGTAAAATGTTTAGTGTACTAAACCGGTATGTATGCACATGTATGAATGTATCAAGTGAACAAGTATTAGAAATGTTTTTATGACTAAAAATACCTGTTATTTTGCACCTCATCGAGTTTGAAATATTGACGTGCACAATGCTGAAAATCGCATTTCCGGGCCTCTAGATTTCAAAATTTTCTAGGGGGGTGGGGGGGCATACCCCTAGACCCCCCTAGAGGCTCGCGACTTCGGCGCTCGTATTTAATAATCCCCTATGACAACTTTTCCTGTCATTACGAACACCCTCCCAAAAACCTCAGCTATGCGCCTGCTCGCGGTGGGGCCAAACCACCGCTAAAATGAACGTGCGTTTTGCAATAGTTTTGTGAAATTTGAGGATTTGTTCACGAAACTTGGCAAGGAGGTATGGGACATCGACCCAATCATTTTGAGTTTAAATGTGACAAAAAAAATTAAAGTTATGACGTCACAATTAATGACGTCATAGAAAACTCGTAAATTCATTTTTCTATTTGGAAAAGTTTTTGCCTGTGTTCGAAAGAAATCGTCAAGGCAAGTTAAGTGCCACAAACCGTTTGTCTATATCACAAAAACTAGCTGAGATATGACATTTCAAAGTTTGAAGTGAGAAAGGAAAGAAAAAAAAGGAAAGAGAAAAAAAACCCCCCCCCCCCCCCCCCCCTCGTATGGAGTATTTCCAAGTTAGAGTTGTTGATCTGGTGCCAATATTTCCAGTTATTTTGCAGATGAGGTTTCTCAGACGATAAGAACAAATGTAATACAAAAAATCACGATGGAAGATTTTCTTCTCCCTGCTAAGGCCGCAAAACTGTGTTTGTGACGTCATAAAATGTGACGTAATCAATTCTTAAATCTTTTATAACATCGCTAGAAAACACAAAACTAAAATTCTACACTCGTACGATTTTTGGCCACTCTAAGCATTATATCTTAGCAAAATATTAGCTTTCCCAGAAAAGAGCTGAAAAAAATTACCAAGGGTTTCGATTTCTGAGAAAGAGTATGGTTGGTTTCCGTGGGGCCAAGGATTTTTGTTTTAATCAGTAAATAAACCCCTTCAGGCGGCTGGTATGTCGGCTGATAATGTCCCCGGCTGAGAGATTGTCCGAAAAATGAACACTTGGCCGAGAAGCGACTTCAAATCACGCGAAAATTAATGGGGGGGATTATAACTTGCCATAACTTACGAAACTTCTGTCATAGCAAGGAATGGTTTTCGGCACTTAAGTTCCTCTCGTCAAGGTCTTTTAAACAGCTTGATTATTTTCTTGAAAAAGTACTTTATATTAAGGATATTTGTGAGGTCATGACTTGTAACATCATCATTTAAGATTTTGTGTCGGTCTCGATGTCGAAACAATCGGGAACACAACGCAAGTTCATATGCCAAGTTTGGTGAAGAAATATACAAAGAATACCAAAATAGCCTAAATGACCCATTTTTAGGCCTTTTGGCCTCACCGTGAAAAAGCTGCATGATATTATTTACAGCACACAATTATTTACAATGACAAATGTATTAAAACTATTTTAACTATTTTATGATTATTTAACTCTGTTATTATTATTAAAAAAGGAGGCAAAATGTAGTTTACAATAAAGGATAAAATTGAGAAACGTAGCGAAAGTTTTGTGTAGTCGATTTCACGCGAAAAGTAATCAAAGAAACAAAAGAAATTACTTTCAAAGTTTTCAATACCCGTTGTACTATTTCTGGGGTCTTACTCGTCCTCGCATGAATACTACTAATAGTAATAATTTGTAATCTTTATTCCACTATTCACATGCTATAATTTTGATGAAAATAGAAATATTAAAAAGATCCTTAAACACTTACAAGCTCACGTCATTTTTCACTTTTCTAAACTTTGCGGGGACACGCCTAGGCAGCGTTTTAGCTGTAGCCATCAATGAAGTCCGATCTTAAAGTGCCCCTTGGACGAAAATTCATATCTTTTTTTCGCCCTTATTCTCCTACAGAATAAATCTTTGGGTTGATTACTATGTATAATTGACAAAGAACGTTGCCAACAAACCCTCTAATGTAACAATTTTCGGCTCTAAAGTGTCTTAAAATTTGGCCGCCATTACCGAACTTCGTTCCAAATGAGCCCGCAATTGAAAAGCAGATTTCTTAATCATGACGTCAGAGGCTCAACATTCGAGTTGTTTTTAGTGAGATTTGTATGAGAATTTCATTATGGCTAGCGTCTCCGAGGTCGAAATGTCCGATCATACCAGTGAATCTAGTGAAAGCAGTCAAGAACAATCATCCGAGGCTTCAGAGGACAGTTTTGTTTCAGCCAACGAAGACTTCTTGCCTTACGACGAAAATATTGAGCCGATTGCCACGGAGAAAGAAGCGGCGGAATACCAGGAACAAATAGCCCAAGAAGAAGAGGAAGACGAGATGCTTTGGAGTAGATTCTCTGGGGAAGAAGACGTCGAAAACTGGTTTGTAGTGCTCTTAATTATATTTGTGTCGCTTGTAGACAGGAAACGTTCTTTTTGGGCCGGTTAACTTGTGGAAAGGCTGCCTACACATTTACATATCCATGTTACAAAATTCCACTTCCAGACATGTAAGCTTTATATGGGCATTGAACTATCCACCGAAATTTGTGTGCCTTGTCATATTAATTAGATCATTTTCCCACTTTTTCCTCAGGTGCAAATGCTCCAACTGCTCGCTGGAGTTTGTTGTAAAACCTGAAGAGTGCAGATGTTGTATCGAAGTTGATCGATGCGTTGAAAAGATGGAGGAGTTAGAAAGGGAAGGTGACTGCATCATTGCACATCCCGGTTTCGATGATGTTTGTTTAAATCGTTGGGTGCTACACACTGCGGGAGTTGGTCTTAAAACAAAAACAAAAAAATCCTACACCACCATGTTGGCTCGAGGCGACCCGGCCGAGCATGAGTAAGTATGTTTAACTTTATACTTTCATTATCACCCAGTTAAAAACAAACAGAAAATACTAACCACTTGAGGGAAGTTATACCTAGCTGCTTATCACATTCATTTAGTTGTGAATGCAGTAACATGCATGTATATCACAAAGTGCAGACAATGTAAGATGTTTGGAATAGAAAATATGTAAATTTACATTATTACAGGTCTGTAGCAATAAAGCGATGATTACTCTTGAAACCTGAACTTCTCTGAAGTTATAGTTATAAATTTACACAGCAATATTTTATTGTCCCAGATTCCTCCGAGCTGTTTCTTACAGGCAATTTGTTAGACTAGCGTGGGAATATGTTGGAGCTTCCAACAGAGTTCCTCTTCCCTGTTGTGTTTACAACAGTATTCGTAAGACCTTTCCTACAACGGGTGAGGATTTTCAGGGCTATGAGGAAGATGATTAGTGTGAAGCAGTGACAAAAAATTGCTTAGGTCGGTAAGTACGTGTAGATTAGATAGCAGGTACATTGTCAGTTAAGTAATTATTATTTGGCAGGAAGGAAGATAGCCAGGTAGTGAAATTGGTCATGATTGTGATGCAATTTCCCCACAATATTTTGGCATTCATTTCATTCAGTGGACCTTCTAAGGGCCTGATTACATTAGCCAGACACCAGCCTGGCAAAACTAGCCAGGCTGGTCTGGTTAGCCAGGCTGCCTTGGTGTGCCAAGAACCAGGCTGATGACGATGATGATGATGATGATAAACTTTATTTCAGTGTCAAAGCCTTCTAGCTGGTCATATAAGGCCTACTAATAGGGGACACTAAATCAAAATACTATCAGCACTAACTAATCAATATATAAAAATGATTGCTAAAAGTGAAATTTACAAAAATATACATCCTTAAAAATATCAGTAAAACGTAGTTGAGTTATCATATGAAAAAATACTAATTGGCCTGGCCCGGTTGTCATGCAGGCCTGGTTGTCATGTAATCACAAAGTTGACTTTTATTGCATTTAATGAACATGCCTAGATCCCGTCAAACTGACACACTGTTTATTGTAATTACTTTTTCCAATGTGCCATAGGTCAAAGAAGTGGTCGATGAGTGGCTTTCCCAACTCTCTGCACTTCTTGGGACGTTCCTCCCTCATCCACTTTGCTATGGACTGGTGGCGATCAGAAATGAAGGACTTAATTACCATTCCTGTTCCCAGCAAAAATGCCAAAGCCTCTTGGTGGCCCACAGTTTCCATGCCAGAGCTGCTACCTGCTTCATTGGCCTGACAAATAAATGAACCAAGAGTTAAATTGATAATTATTGATAACAAAATTCTGGCCTTTGCACATATGAGGAACTAGTGGCATCTTTAGTGGTATTACTGGTAAGTCTACAGACTGTGCATGGGCTGATTCATAAAGAAGGGGTTTCATAAGAAGAGTGTGTATGGGCTTATACAACCCAAATGTTTAGTTTGTGACTTTACCTGGACAAGAACAATATGAATAATCCGGCCAATGGTACAGCAAAATATGGTATAGGTACCATATTTTGCAGAGTGGCTCATACTGTCATGTCGGCCATCACCAGCAAGCACAATTTCCTTTCCTTTTAATGACTGTAGAATTCCATCCTGATAAGAGCGCCAAAACTTCACAATGCTGGGAAAGAGAAGGTGCCGCTGATGACAGTAGTAGGTACATTCGTTGTAACAAAGCAACCCCACGTGCCTAAAAACCAGGAGTACTTTACCCACGGTTGCACCAGCACAAATAATAGCAAAGCTTAACAAAATATTTACTGCAGGAAACTTTCCAAGCAAGTATGGTTGGCTTTTCCAAATGTATGTTCCATCACAGCTGCTGCACTTGGACACAATAGAAAGCATGGTGCCTGTTTGG
>CM042750.1:25465333-25478969 GCA_022496165.2 Catalaphyllia jardinei | reverse complement strand
GAGCTGCAAAAGACAGATCAAACTGTTTTCAGAATAGAAAAAGTAATAAGGAAAAAAGGCAACAAAGCTTTAGTTAAATGGAAAGGTTACCCTGAAAAATTTAACAGTTGGATAGATATAAAAGATTTAGAAGATTTATAGGATTAGATTTTATAATGACCATATGCTAGTGTGCTTATTCCATCATCTAATATATATCTCTTGTCATCATAACATGATAGGCTAATTTTATTTATATCATAATTATAGATTTCATGATGATCTGATCGCATAGTTTTCATTTTTTGGTAAACTATTTTTTCCCCAAATAAAATATCTTTGAAATGATCTATTTTTAACTTGCTATTTTCAGGGTTATAATTATCTATTAAATATGACTTTACTCCCTTTGCTTTTTTCTTCTCTTCTTTCTTTGATTTATAAGCATACATCTTACTCTTTAAACCAATAAATTCATTTATTGGTGATTTTGGTGATTCATCTTTCATTTTTCCAATCTTTTTTAGGTTCTTATCACAAAATAATTCTTTATCTTTATAACCACTGTTATCAAACTCCACATCTCTATATTTATTAAAATCTCGGTATACATCCTCAGTCTTTATATTATAGAACAATGAATCAGTATCAGTAAATAATAACTTCGCATTATTTCCGTAATGTTTTTTTATAAAATTGTAATGAAAATCAAACATCCGAACTTTACTCAAATCAAGAATACTAACTCCAACATAGATTGGTTTATCGAGAATTATTTTTCGCTTTCTCATGTTAACTGCTGCAAAGTTTTCTGAAAATATTTTGCTTCCGTTAAAGTAAGGATCCTTTGTTAACTTAAGTAATCTATCTCTATCATTAACTAATCTTACATCACATCTCTTTCGCACATTTTACATCGTCTTTCCAAAAACACTATTATTCAATAGTTTGTGATTATTACTCTTTACTTTATTACCTTCTTTCTCTGCTTTTATTCTCTCTTTTGTATTAAAATCAATATATCCTGCCAACCATGGCTTCTCATTAAACTCAAGAATTTTATGGACTTTTTTTAGTTTTAATCCTAAATTTAAGTATAATTCAAGATTTTTCTCATGAAGTATATAATTTTTCTTATCATATAATGTAGTTACTAATTTCTTTACATTTGAATTTGGTAAATTATTTGCTTTTTTTATTTTTTTACAATAGTCTGATAGCATATCATTAGTTATCTTTATCTTTTCTGGAGCAAGTGGGTAATCATTATGTAAATCATGTAACTCTTTGGGATATTCTAAATCTACTTCATAAATCCTTCCCTTTCCCTTTACTTTAGGCAATAGTTTATTTTTTATGTAACCCTTTACAAATTTAAATCCTGAATAGGGTAATGGCTGTGACATTGCCCAACCATAAAGGTTATTCACATCTAAATACTCTAAAAAACTAATTTCACTCTTAGGATCATAATCATCTTCAAGATATTTATTATTTGCTGTTGAATATCTATGTGATATAAAACTCATTCCTCCTCTCTTTGCTAATTCTAAAAATGTGTGAATTTCTGGATCATATATTAAATCTAATTCTATTCCGCTATATTTTAGCGCAGCATCCCAAGCAAGACTTGGTGCAGTATAATAGTGCGCAGGATCAAGACCAAATACATTTTCTAAGCATGTTTTTCTGAAATTCTCAAATACATCAGTTAGTAATAAAACATCTGTTATCATATAAATATCATTATACTCTCCCATATTACTAATATTTAAGGTTTTCCATACTTTTTGTGCATGTTCATAATCTTCATCACTTATATCTTCTTCTTTTAAATCATTATAAAAATATTTCTTTTCAGGTAAACTTGTTTCAGTAAATCGTTTAAATGAATCCATATATTTGTATGGATAGACACCTTTTCTATTCATTAATTTAAATACTTCTGGATCTTTGAAATAGTCATTTGTATACTCAAGGCTTCCTTCTGCTTGACTATTAACTAATTTTTCTAATGACTCACCAGGAAAAAAACAACAGCTATCAATAAATTTTAATTGTCTTCCAATACTAAATGATAAATATTTTTCATCATTAAAAGGAATTATATTTACTTTTAACTCAGATTTCTTTTTCTTCTTATACTTCTTTATTTTTTCAAAATCTTCTGGATTTTTATCATAGTAGGCTTTGTTTTTCATATAAAGCTCGTTGTTACTCCTATCTATTCTCTCATTCTCTGCTTCAATTTTTTTATTCAATGATTCTATCTTTTTATTCTCCTCTTGAAGTACTTTTCCAGCATCCTTTATTATTAGGTGTCCATCATAACCTTTCAGATTGTGAAATATAACAGGTATCTGCATTGTATAGGGATAAATTTTATATTGAAGATTGCATTCGTTATGAGCTGAACCTCTATATTTTCCTGTAATATGACAATGATCTCTCACAACCTTATCACCTTCTTTGTATTCCTTTTTGCAAATATGGCATGACTTTGCACTATAAAACTTTACTTCATCTCTTTCTGTCATAATTAATTCTTTTTTAAAATTTTCTCTTGCAACTTCTTTACAATCTTCTAATTCACTAAGCATTGCTCTAATAAAGTTTGAAGCAGCATCCTCTCCTCTATAGTATACAATAGATTTGCTGTATTTTTTATCATAGCAGCAAACAACTTTATATGCATATGAGCATGCTGTATTTTTATTTGTCTTTACTGTATATGATTTATCATCACTTTGCATTACTGTTGATATTGGCTCAATTATTGCTTCAAAATCCGCATATATTACAAATGGAACAGCTAATTGTCGATTATAATTTTTAAAAGATAACTTCTGTGGTAAAATTTTACCATCAATTTCATTTGGTTCTGGATATGATGTTTTTACGTAATCACCAATTTCTGAACAGTATTTAATGTGATCATCTAATATTCTCTGTGATCTAAAACCATAATGGCAGATTCGACAATGATACTTTCTTTTTTTATTATTTTTTGTTAAATCAGATAAAAACGCATCTATCTTTTTTATAAGAACAAAATGATATTTTTCTTCTTCTTCTTCTTTTTCATTACTTATCCTTAAAATATCAACAGTATCGTTATATTTTTTACTCGGTGCCCATAATGGATATTTTTCACCATCGCTATATGCTAAAGTATTTATATTTAATCTAAAAACATCTTCTATCTTACGAATATCTTTTTCCGCTGATGGAAAGTTAATACCCTTTAGACTATACCCTTCTAAAAACTTCCTATCAGCTTTTGTTATTCTTTCAGGGTGGACTTCTCTTGGATTTAAATGTCTAACTACACACCATACTACACACATATCATCATTATTCTTAAGGTTAATAAGACCTTTACTTGGATGTTTTAGCTCTTTTTGTAAATCGATATATGATCCTCCTCTTAGAGGCACATATTTTGCTATATTAATGTAATGACCTAATATTTTATCAACAAACCAATCTGATCCATCTCTCATCCATAAAGCTATTATATTAAATATTTCTTCTGCTGCTCTATCTAATTTTCTCTCAATACTATCAACACTTGTAATAATAATTGGTGTTTGGTTAAAAAATGAAGGAGTCTGAATTATAAAATAATTCTCTCCACTCTCATCTTGTTTCTTTTTCTTCATAACAATTGTTAGTCCAATTTTGATTTTCATTCCAAGAAGTTCTTTTAACTCATTTTTTAAAAGATTAATTACATTTTGTTTTGTAACATTTAATTGCTCTTGTGCATCTTGAGAATTAACAATATCTACTTCAAATGTTTTTAAAAACCCTCTAAAAGCCGAGTCACTCTTTTTTATCTTTATTGGTTTTTCTTTTGGGATTATTCTTAGCTTTCTTTTTTGTTTTACTCTTGGAATTACTTTTGGTTTTACTTTTGGATACTTTCTCTTTCTCTGTGGTAGAGCACGCTTAGACACTTTTGGGGTTGAAAATAATGTCTTTAATACTTCTCCTTTATTTTTTAATGTTTCTTTTGCTGATTTAATTGTATCTTTTGCTACTGAAAGTTTTTGTATTGCTACATCTAGTTTACGCCCTACTTGAGTTGATTTAATTGCTTCTTTTGCTACCTCTACTTTTTGCTTTGCTACATCTATTTTTTGTCCTGCTTTTGTTAACTTATTTTTAATGTTATTTAATAATGATTTTACAAACTTTACCATCTATATATTATATATATATTTATTTTTCATTTTTTTTCTAAATTGTTTTTTTCTTAAGACATTTTTTATTATTTTCCTATTGTTTTGTCCCACAACCCATCAGGCTGGAGGTTATCAAATGTATAAGCAAATAATAATAGCACCTATCTCCTATGTTTTGGTTCCTATTAAAATCCCTATTGTAATAGGAGTTTTCCTATATTTTGTCCCAGAACCCGCCCCCCTATATACTACTGGTGGGGATGTTCGCTGGGGGGGGGGGGAGAGGGAAGGGCGACAAGGGTTGGGGGGCGACTAAGGTTAGGAAGATAAGACAATGTAGTAATATCGCAAGCCTGAACGCTATACTCCATCCATTCAGAGCTATAAATTTTTACAAAAGAGTTCTTAATAACTCGCTTACGTTACATGCTTAAACGAGTCCCCACAGTGTTAAATGTAAGGCGAACAATATTATAAAAATAGGAGTGAAGGCAAAGTCACGAACATTCCCACAGTCATATAAATGTAGGTATTCAAGTACTTAATTTACTTTCCTGAGTTTATTGTCGATCCCAATAAGCTCACTTGCTGGGAAATAGTTTAAACAGAAGCTATATTGATGATCTCTTCTAAACTACTGTTTGGCATAAATATCTCTCATACAGATTGTTGGGCATTTGCAGGAGAAAGACAGCTTCAGAAAAGAGAGACCTACTAAAGTCTTACCGTTCATTTCCCCATACAAAGCTTCCAAATTGATATCAGTTCTTTTAAGATACATTTTAAGACAATAGGGTCCAGAATTTCTAAAATTGGCATCTGACATGTTGGAAGTGTTGTTGCAAGCTCCGTCGGCCCCCAAAGACAAATCTTGATCGCTTTGTACGTCATGCCCAGCTTTATCGATCTTTGTCAAAGCGTTTTCAGTCTTTAAAGATTCTGCATGACAAATTTGACAATCTAAATCGTTTGTCTTGTGCACGTTTGCAGCTTCTGTTTCGCCTTCATTTGAGGTGTTCCCATTAGACTCTTTGGGAAAAACGGATAGACGATTTCTCTTCATGATACCCTCGTCAAAATTCGGAATGGAATGTTTTGATTTGTCGAAAGTTTGGTCTGCTGTTGATTTGAAAAGTAACTTCAGTTAGCTGCTCTGAGTTAGCATATTAGTAAAAAGTATACAGCCATGGGATATTGGTGTAACAATACGATTAAAATACACAATAAATGTTAGAGGTTGGGATGTCCGGGAGGGGCCGACTAGGGTTTGGAAAAAAGGACAGTGTAGTAACACCGTGGGCCTGAAGGCCGTACTCCAACCATGCAGAGCTGTCAATTGTTACAAAAGAATTCTTAGTAACTTGCTTACGTTACATGCTTAAACGGATCGGCTGTTAAATGCCATGCGAACGTTTTTATACAGAAAGAGTGAAACGGCAGAATCAAGAACATTTTTGCAGTAAATGTAGGTATTCAAGCACTTAAGGACGTTTGCGCGAAAGTTTTCCAGTCGATAGAATTTTTTTAAATTTTTACTGCAGGCAGATGATGAGTTACTTGTGTCGGCAATGCAAAAAATAGGGGTCACCGTCTTCGTTTCAGAGATAAAGCGTGTGGTAAACTATACTGATTTCGAAAAATTGTGCCACATAATTCAATACGGTCTACAGAGGTTTATAGTTAAAAATATCGAAGGTGAGTCAACGGAGGCAAACGTTCTTAGTCATATTTTGTAGAAGTGGGTCGTTGCGTAAATAATTCCAAATGTTACTAACGTTTTCACAAAATTTGACCCTTTAAGAGGCATTTGAAACCGACGCACGATGCACAAAGAGCTAATAAGAACGGAATTCGATAGTGCATTTTACCAAAAATTCAAACTTCTAGTCGATAGATTTTCTTCATTTTTTCCCTAAACGTAGGAAATGAGTAGAGAAAATGATCCATCGAAAGAAAAATTGGGGTCACCGAACGTCCAAGATCGTTAAATCCAGGGAAAGCTCTAGCAATGGCCATCTGCCCTATCATTTGTTTATTTTATTACTTAGCGCGCCCGCTCATGCATGACGTGGCATGTGAATTTGCGTGCGCAGTAAAGATGCGCAGTAACAATTACCACGATTGTCCTTAATTTACTTTCTTAACTGTAAGTTAAATATGTTAAAAATGGGAAATAGTTTAAACAGAATCTAAATTAATGATCTCTTCTAAACTACTTACTCTATTTGACATCAGTGTTTCCTAATCAGATTGTTGGGCATTTACAGGAAAAAGACTGCTTCAGTAAAGACAGACCTACTAGAGTCTTACCGTTCATTTCCCCATTCAAGCCTTCCAAATCGATATCAGGTCTTTTAAGGTGCATTTTAAGACAACTGGGTCCAAAATCGGCATCTGACATGTTGGAAGTGTTGTTGCAAGCTCCGTCGGCCCTCAAAGACAAATCTTGATCGCTTTGTACGTCATGCCCAGCTTTATCGATCTTTGTCAAAGCGTTTTCAGTCTTCAAAGATTCTGCAAGACAAATTTGACAACCTAAATTTTTTGTCTTGTGCACGTTTGCAGCTTCTGTTTCGCCTTCATTTGAGGTGTTCCCATTAGATTCTTTGCGGCAAACGGATAGACGATTTCTCTTTATGATCCCTTCGTTAAAGTTCGGAATGAAATGCTTTGATTTGTCGAAAGTTTGGTTGGCTGTTGATTTAAAAAGTAACTCCAGTTTGCTGAGTTAGCATATTCGTAAAAGGTATACAGCCATGGGATATTGGTGTAACAGTACGTTTAAAATGCACAATATATGTTAAAGGTGGGGATGTCCGGGGAGGGGGGGGGGGACCAGGGTTGGGAAAATAGGACAATGTGGTACCACCGTGGGCCTGAAGGCCGTACGCCATCCATGCAGAGCTATAAATTGTTACAAAAGAATTCTTAATAACTCGCTTACATTACATGTTTAAACGGATCGGCTGTAAAATGCCATGCGAACGTTATTAAACAGAAAGAGTGAAAGGGCACAATCACGAACATTCCCACAGTCATATAAGTGTACGTATTTAAGCATTTAATTTACTTCTTTAAAGAAACCTAAATATGTCACGTATATATGAAATAATTCATATTTGTACTGCGGTTGTAGATGAAAGTGAAGAGTGATCATCGCAGTAAATTTCCAATTTAAGCAATTGGAAAGAAAAAGCCTGAAAAAAATCAGGGCTTCAACATTGAAGCCCTGATTTTTTTTTCAGGCTTCTTCTTTCCAATAGCTTAATTTAGAAAATCTACTGCGATGTAGATCCCAATGAACTCACTTGATGGAAAATAGTTTAAACAGAAGTTATATTGATGATCTCTTCTAAACTACCGTTTGACATCAATGTTTCCTGCACAGGTTGTTGGGCATTTACAGGAAAAAGACAGCTTCTTTAAAGACATATCTACTAGAGTCTTACCGTTCATTTCACCATACAAGGCTTCCAAATCGATATCAGTTCTTTTAAGGTACATTCTAAGACGATTGGGCCCACAATTGCTAATATTGGCATCTGACATGTTGGCAGTGTTGTTGCAAGCTTCGTCGGCCCTCAAAAGCAAAGCTTGATCGCTTTGTTCGTCATGTCCAGTTTTATCGTTCTTTGTCAAAGTGTTTTCAGTCTTCAAAGATTCTGCATGACGTATTTGACAATCTAAATCGTTTGTGTTGTACACGTTTGCAGCTTCTGTTTCGTCTTCGTTTGAGGCGTTCCCATTAGATTCTTTGGGACTAACGGATAGACAATTTCTCTTCATGATAGCCTCGCAAAAGTTCGAAATAAAGTGCTTCGATTTGTCAAAAGTTTGGTTGGCTGTTGATTTAAAAAGTAACTCCAGTTAGCTGAGTTAGCATATTCGTAGAAAGCATACAGTCATGGGATATTGGTGTAACAATATGATCAAAATACACAATATATGTTATAGGTGGAGATTTCCGGGGGGGGGGGACGAGGGGTTGGGAAAATAGGACAAAAATGATGTGGTAACACCGTGGGTCTTAAGGCCGTACTCCATCCATGCAGAGCTATAAATTTCTACAAAACAATTCTTAATAACTTGCTTACGTTACATGCTTAAACGGATCGGCTGTTAAATGCCATGCGAACGTTACTATACAGTAGGAGTGAAAAGGCAGAATCACGAACATTCTACAGTCATATAAGTGTTGGTAATAAAGCACTAATTCACTTTCTTAAAGTGACCTTAATATGTTGAACATTGTAGATCCCAATAGACTTACTTGATGGGAAATAATTTAAACAGAAGCTATATTGATGGTCTCTTCTAAACTACTGTTTGACATCAATGTTTTCTACACAGATTGTTAGGCATTTACAGGAAAAAGGACTGCTTCGTTAAAGACAGATCTACTAGAGTCTTACCGTTCATTTCACCATACAAGGCTTCCAAATCGATATCAGTTCTTTTAAGGTACATTTTAAGACAATTGGGCCCACAATTACTAAAATTGGCATCTGACGTGTTGGAAGTGTTGTTGCATGCTTCGTCGGCCCTCAAAGGCAAATCTTGATCGCTTTGTACGTCATGTCTAGTTTTATCGATCTTTGTCAAAGCGTTTTCAGTCTTCAAAGATTCTGCATGACAAATTTGCCAATCTAAATCGTTTGTGTTGTGCACGTTTGCAGCTTCTGTTTCGTCTTCGTTTGAGGCGTTCCCATTAGATTCTTTGGGACGAACGGAAATGCTTTTTCTCTTCATGATCCCTCGTCAAAGTTCGAAATGAAATGCTTTGATTTGTCGAAAGTTTGGTTGGCTGCAGATTTAAAAAGTAACTTCAGTTAGTTGCTGTGAGCTAGCATACTCGTTTCAAATCCTTTAGAGTGTGCTTTAATACGGGAATTTGAACTTAAAATATATTGTGTTAGGCAACCCAAGGATAAGAGATTCAGTTTTATGAGATTCGGAAGAATAATTTCCATTGCGACGCAATGGGACTTGAGCTATGACTTTAAAATGGTCGGGTAACATTTACTAAAGACAAAAAGTAGCGCACGACAAAACAATTCTATGCATGGAGACCCTTTTGATTCTTTTTATAGTTACTATTGATTTTGTTGTTTCCCGTTTTTTTCCGAGATGTGTGATTTGAAACCTACAGCATTCTCGCGCCAATAAAAGAGAGCGCATTGACAACTGGATGCAAAAAATTACTCTATTCTAATGTTCTCACATTGAAATTCCTAAAGTTGATTTCGAAATCAACATTTTTTAGTCGTTACGTAACAGAATGATAATTAAAGGCGAATTGCATTAAAGCAATCTTGTAATCCTACAAATGTATTTTAAACTTTTTAAGTAAACAAGTGCGAGAAGTAGCTGTGCATTGGACCATTTTCGATATATTAAAATTTCAACTTGGCTCTGAGGTTTGGGGGAATAAAACAAAAGAAATCACATCGAGGTTCTGTGATGAATAATTAATTTTTTTTTTTATTATTCGTCCAAGCCTCAGAGCCATGTTAGAATTTTAATATATTGAAAATGGAAAATTGAATTTGATTAACTTTAAGTACCGGGATAAATATATAACATTGAAAGAAATTATTGACCGTTATTTTAATACACTGAATGAATTGTATTACATTTGTTACTCATTTTAAGGCAATAAAAATAGGACCGTATTTGCGAGTTTCAATTTGTTCCTAGCGCGCGCGTTCTCAGAATTTACAAAAGCAGACCAGCAGAGGCCCTCTGAATATCAAAACATTTTGCCATTAATTACATATAATATCCTCCCTTTTCCTCGGTTCCTCTGTACTGCTCTATTCGTAATTAGAATTCCCCCTTCCTTAATAAATGTTGCAGCCAGAAGTTCTTCTCTACTTCTTCCTTATTAACTGAAGTGTTACGTACCTCACTGTTTCTCGCATGTCACTGTTGCTGGTGTTTCTGCTATTTCCTAGTAAGCTCCACCAACTGCTAAACCGCCACCTGTACAGCAAACAAGATTCTTTACATTTTTGCATTACGACAGTATGCATGGCGACATGTTTGCTTGAAAGCTTTTGTGTGCAAACACAGTGCATGTAGTATGATGACGTAATAATGACTGAATGTACAATTAGCGGTAATTAACACTTTAACAATTTCTGAGTTGACAACTTGTGCCCGGTGCTCTCAGAGGAAGGCGCTAGTTATTTCTGTTGAGGCGCTGGTTCGTTTCCAGTCTCTTTTGCGCTGACGAGAGGTTGCTCAGCCAGAAATAGACCCTAAAATGTAGGTTAACTAAATAAGCCATTTTACAGTTGTGTGCTTAGCTACCTGGCCATGAATGCAAGCGAGGCTGCAGGTGACCTTGCTTTGATACAGACCTCTCTGCTTTTCTCATGTAAATGTCAACTAGTTAGCATAAGAATAACTTGATTTGCACAATAAAAGTAGTGAGGTCTCTATCAAAACAAGGTCAACTCCAGCCTCGCTGCCATTCAGAGGCCAGGTCACTAAGACGACAACTGTAAAATGGTCTATTCCTGTTTCGTATTTTCAAGAAATAGCAGAATTCGGATGCCTTTATTTACCTTTTTAAACGAAAAGGGGATTGCCGAGTAAGGACTGAAAAAGGAGAAAAAAATCTTCGAAGTTCAGTAAAGTCTTAGAAGACGGTCAAAAAGTCTAGCGGCTATAAACGGTTATAAATGATGTAACAGAGAATTAACTCTGACGTATAAATTTTAGTGCTAATTTAACCCATGAATAACCCACTGAGCGTTAGCCCTAGTAAAGGGAATCAGGGAACCACACGAGGTAAAGAAAAAATCTTTTTGACCTCGGTTTTTTACCTCGGTGGGAATAGAACCCACGACCTCCGGATTAGATCTACCGTCAACCGAGGTCAAAATTTTTAGTAATCTTTAAAAAATTTATTCGTGCTTATGTACCAGTCAAATCGAAGCTTCAACACCCCCCCGGGCAAGCCCCCGGGCATTTGAATTTTTGGAAAATTTTTGTTCAAATCCCCTCCCCCCCCTCCTCGGGCCGAAACGCTGTTCAAATGCCCCCACTCTCGGGACAATTACCAGATTACTGTTTTCACTTTTCAGTAACTTTTCAGTAACATTTCAGTAACTTCTTATGCAGTCTGAAGCTGTGTATGTGTAAACATGGTTTATTAGACAACACCGTTACATGTCACAAGATTCTGGGCATATTTCATATAAACAGCGTCGAAGAACTCACTATTACCTCACAAGTGAGCGGCCAAGATCATTTTTACAAACAGAATTCATCGTAGGTTTTACGTTGTTTCATGCAGCAACAACTTCAATACAGCCCATACATTCATATAAACCTACATATGCATCGTCGCAAAATGCATTAACACATTAATAAATACACCGGGTCGGTGAAGGCAATTGACCTCTATGAATCACATCCATATCACACGATGTCGGTATTGTATTGAATTATTGTTTATGTAGTAAATACAATTTAATACATTTATATAGCCGAAGATAAATGTAAATCGTCCTTAAACACCTTCAAATACGAAACAAATTAAGCTTCTGTAGGCCTCTGATCTTCAACCAATCCGCAATCTTTTCCTTTGAATTCATCAAAGTTTGGCTCCGCCGTCTCCGCCGTCTCCGCCATGATTTATCAACCCATGTGGAATCAGCGTGACTCGTAACATAAAATCGAGGCTAGCGATCGAATTCCCCAAATGCCCGGGGTATGCCCGGGGGGGGGGATGTTGAAGCTTCGATTTGACTGGTGCATTATTTATAACAAAAAGGCGCTCGAAATCATTTGAATACCTATACTTATAAGTTAAGTGTCTGGCAGATCGATTTTGGAGGCCACCTATAGGGTGCGCTTTGTCACAGCTACCCAATTTTCTAGAGCATATACTAAATATAAATGGCCATAACAACTAGAAAAGGTACTGACAGCTTAGCGTGGCAGGAGAAAACAAAACATGTTTTGTTTCTGTGCTAAGTGGTCGCTCTATAGTTTCCAAGTAGACTTTGTGATTAATTAAATTAATAGTAAACGTCTGGATGAACCTTAACCCGAAAAATTACCATATTAATGACGATACTGTTATCATTAAGGTTACCGTGCACCTTCAGATCGACAATTTTCTTCAAATCTAGATTTTACAGTCAAAATATTGGTCGAAGTGTGATCTTTAATTTTCTGAAAAAAATCATGGAAAAAGGCGACATTTTGGCGAAGAAATCGCAGTTTCACGTTTACGCCGGAAGTAAAAGTTTACCCCTTGATTGACAGCCATGTGATGTTATGCAATCAAACGAGACGACTTTCGCGGGATTAGAACTGACTACTCAGTTGATTAGCCACCGCGCAAGCATCTTGGTGTAATTATTTTAGGTATGAATAAACCTAGACCATGGAAATGTCCGTGGACCAGTTCGAGGAAGCGAAAGAAGCGAACCAAAAATGAAAATACAGCAATGAACGAACAAGCAAAAGTTGGCGGAAAGTTGACTATCTGGGATCAAGCCTGCAAAAGATCGAGTCGAGGGTTTTAATTGACAAAGGTGCTGTAATGATAGTACATGTTTTTTCTGGCTGGCTTGCCTCTTCACATGTCTCTTCTTATCCAATCCGACGTGCCTTTCTCCAACATATCAGCCGAAGAGTTTCCGTCGAATCTGTCATAAATAAACGAAAAAGTTCTTGCCAATTCGCATGAAGGAATGGCTCGATTGCTGTATGGATGTTTGTTCATCCTAATGAATACGGCAGTGGTATTATTTCTATCAACATTAGAATATCACCATTATTATCAAGGGAGAAAGTGAAACAGGCCTGAATTTCTGAAATCGCCATAATAATTCTCTCTCTAAAGTTTATCGGTTCATTTTGAAGCTACCGCGTTTTCTTTTACTACTGAACTTGTTTTTTCCGCCTAGTCGCTCTAGTTTGCTTTCTAGCGGTCGTTCCCTTTGTTATCTTCCGCATTTTGCTCCAACAGCTTCAAGAAAAAAACGAGCAGCCAAAAATATTTTCTTCGCTTAAATGCGAAACACTAAGGGTTGATTGAAGATTACGCGGGTAAATTTCACCAGGAAGCCAATGGAAGTAAATTTTCCAAGGGCTGATTGGCGGAGTTTGTTTGCGAAGCAGGAAAAGTTTTTCAGCGCTGTTTTCTTGAAACATTTTTTTCACCAGAAGGGGACACTTTAAAGCACTACAAATCAAAGGGAATTTGTTCGATTGCTCTCAAATTTTGACAGTATCTAGTTTTACATATAAACAACAAAATCGTGTCTGCAAACTTTTTATTTCTAAATCCTTTTTTTTTTCAAGAGCGATTTTTGTACGATCACTCCATATTTTTTTTTAATCCTATTTCAAAAAATGTTCTGTAACTTTTCAAAGAAATTGAATATGGCAAATCGCAGACACGTTTTTTTTTTAGCGCTTTGGCCCCGAAAACGGAGGAACACATTTAA
>CM042750.1:25427978-25458871 GCA_022496165.2 Catalaphyllia jardinei | reverse complement strand
ATTACCATCCCAATCAAAAAAAGTAGTCTGAAGTTTATCTTTTTTATATAGTAGTGAAAATTCCATTTTAGATGGATAATCTAGATATTCTCTCTCTTTTGTATCTTTATCTACTTTATAAGGTTTTTTACATATTCTTTTCCATAATCCACCTTGACCATATTCATCATAACCATCTATATTACTTTTAGGTATATTTTTTGCTAATCCCCATTTCTTTTTATAAAAAGTGTCAATAAAATACTTATCTAATTCTTTTGCTTTTTCTAGATAATGTTCATCTAAATTTATTTGCATACTTGTTCCAAGATAATTACCATCTTTATCAATATTTTCTTGTACACCAAATGGTGAAACACCTTCATATTGAATATACATAGTATTTCCATCATATAAAATTGGTATTTGAATACCATTATAATTATTTTTCTTTGGAGTTCCAAAAGTAATCTTATTTGTATCAATATCTAAAAATTTAACTACAAAACCACTGTTGTTTTTTTCTCTTTCATTTTCTCTTTCGTTTACTTTCATTCTATATGATTAATAAATATTTTTTTTTTAAATTATTTTTTTTCTTAAATATTTTTTCGTGAGGGTGTTTTTTGTACTTATACAATAACTAATTGATCTCCTACTTTATCAACAACAACATCTTTTTCATAAAGAACAATAGCATGAACCCTAAACCTATCACCATCATTAGTATTAATCATATATTTAAGTATAAGTTGTTTAGGATCTCTACTTACACTATCAGCTTGATAACTTAGATCAAAAAAGATAAGAGGATAAAGAGACCCAAAATTAGCTATATTTAATTGTGTTCCAGTATTATAATCATTCTTTTTCCATGAATAACCCATTAATGCATTAAATATTCTATTTTTACTCTCACTATCAAAGTCTCTTTCAGGATAAAACACTCCATCACCATATTCTAGTCTACAACTAGTTAGAGTACTATTATTATCACCTGCATTTAGTTTAAATGTATCATATATATAAGGATTTTCTCCAATTAAATTATTCTTATTTCTCTGTAAATATACAAATACATATCTTACTTTATCAATAGATGCTGATATTCTAAAATCTCCACTTGTATTTGTTTGAGCTGATCTCTGATACATTTCTCTTAAGTAATTCCATTTACTTGGTTTTTGAAAATCAGATATAAATTTAGTCATTAGAGCATCTTTTGGTTGTAATCTTGGAACCCATAGGTAAAATCTATCTATTACTAATCTTACATTTGCATGATTGGCACCTGCACCAAACAATGCTTCTGCATCAGGGTTTAAATCTATTTCAAATTCAAGTTGCATTGGAGGTAACATCCTTCCCTCTAATTCTTCAAAGAAAGAGTATCTGTTTAGTGGGATATTTACATTAACTCTTTTGTTATCTGATGTTAATGCTCTTCTTGCTAAAAAACCTCTATTTTCAGCATCTACTGCTGTTGCACTAGTATCTAGGTACCAAAAACTATTTTTAGCAACACTTCTAGCATAATCATCTGAATATTCTAATAGATTTTTTGCAAAAGTAACAAGATGTAGATTATCAGTATCATAGATAATTTTACCAGCACTCTTAATAACAAGATGTCGGATAAGTGAATGTGAACCACATAGAAGTGTTGTTGTTATAGCAGCATTATCTCCTCCATCTGCTCTTAGATCTAGATGAAATTGTACTTCAAAATAAGCATTAAACCAATCAAAAAAAGAGTTTCTATCATTTATTATAAATTTATAACCTCTCTTATGTTGCTCGTTAGTATTATCTGGAGCTCTTATATTGCTTTCAAGAAGAAATCTGATTTCTTCATTTCTCTGAACGTTTTCGGATGAACGAAATGACATATATATTTTTTAAAATAATTTTTTTTTAATATTATTATTTCTGCTAATCAATCATATATGAGATTATTAATTAATGTGTTAACTTCTTGTTGTGTCATTTTAGTTTTAGCTCTGCTAGGTTTTTTCCTCTTTGTAGCTGGATGTGGTCCTGGAGCTATAGTGTATGGTTTTGTCTCTTGAGATAACATCTTTCTTATAACATCACCAGATTTTTCTTCTATTGCTTGTGCTGCTTCTTTTTTCTCTGCTTTAGTCTTTTTTCCTATTGCTTTTGAAAATGTAGAGGCAACTTTACTACCAATAGCACTTCCAAGTTCACTAACACCAGCAGTAATTGGTTTCATAATATTATCAACTATAAGACCATTTCCTCTATGAAAGTAAACATATCTTCCTAGAGATGGATGATACATCTTTCTAAATTCTCGTGATTTTGGCATTGAATTGTTAATCATATAATATTAATTACTTATTTTTTTTAATATTAATGAAAATGCAGTATCTGAATTATTAAAAAAGATTGGTCTTCTTAATCCATCAGTTACATAGATACGTATACTTGAAATAATTGTTGTATTTATTGGACTAAAAACAATACGTTTTGGTTCAAGTGTAAAAGCATACGATTGACTTAAAGTTCCTGTACCAAAACTGTAAATAATATCTGATTCACCACCATCAACTAATGAAGTGCTTGTTAAATCACAATGTATATTTAAAATATCAGTGTCTTCTGTAAGATTTGGTACTCTCTTTCCAATATTTTGTTCATCTTTTAAAATCTCTTTATCAAATCCTATAAGCTTATTGAAATTAGATTTAGTTAAATCAAGTTGATAACCAGTGTCTAAAGTTATAATTGTTCGAAAAGTTGGCTCATCAAAAGTTAGTGAGATTGGATAGTTTGGATTATTACCATCTCCATCTTCTACAGTCTTTGATTTAATATAACTATCCATATCATTATATGACCAAACTCCTTTTGGAAAATCAATATCAGTCCAACTATTACCATTATCTTTACTAAATGATATTTTTTGATTATTATATTCTGAATTAACATTTGTCCATGTAAAAAACATTGAGATAATTCTATTTAAACCAATATAATAAGTTGAGTTTGAATCTAATATGATTGTTGGTGTAAATACTGTTGTAAAGTCACCTGGTCTATTTCCAGGTTCGTTTTTTGCAGCAAAACTACTTAATGTTATTTCTCTTTCCATATATGATTAAACAGCAAAATATTTTTTAAGCAAAGTGTTTCTTTATTATTTTTTGGTATTGACTTTTATTGATATGTTTAGCATGTAAAAGTGCATCTAAGATAGTTACACCCATGTTTCTCATATCTAGACTTGTATTTCCTGCTTTCATTTCTGCAATAATTAGAGTTAATTTATTTAGCATTTGTTTAGCATTATGGAAGAAAAAAGCACCACCTCCTCTCTTTCGCATACCAGAACCAGATTGTGAAGCCATTTTACGTTCATAATATCTTCTGTATCTTCTTATCTCCGCTGTTGCGGCATCAGTTATTGCATGTATTCTATTTTTTTCATTTAAATCTATTTTTTTATTTTTATAACTTACTGTTGCTTGTGTTTTTAAAGGTGTAATAATTGTTTGCCTAAATTTTTCTGCATTTTCTTCTACTTTTCTAAGATACGCATTTCTTCTTTTAACACTATTTTTCATAATGTCTTGATCTAACGTCTTATCAACATCATCATAATTTTGCAAACCAAATGCATCAAAAAGACTATTTGGATTATTAAAATCTACTTTTTTTAAAATATCTATTTTTTCTTTATTTCCAAAAACTATTGGTTCTTCATCATCATCATCATCATCATCATCAACCATTGATTCTTCAGCTTCTGCTAATGGAGCTTCATCTTCTTCTTTTGGTTCCTCTATAGATAAAGGTTCTTCTGTTTCATAAAAATCTGGTGGTGAATAGTCAGGAGGTGGCTCATTTGGAATTTTCCAAAGATTAGGATCCATTTGGTATTGAGGTGGTTCTCCTGGTATTTTAGCTATTTGTTTTTCTGCTTGTGGTCCCACATAATCTTCTAGATTTAGCAATCCCTCTACATCCATATCTTCATAGGGATCTACTTCTGGTGCATAATCAATACCCCCATCTCTATTTACTCTAGGTACTTGAATTCGGACTCTCTTTTTAGGTTTTGTTTGTTCAGCTATTTGATCTAGTTTATCTAACCTAAAAGTCTTTGCAATAGCTTCATCAGTAGTTTAAGTCTTTATCTTATCTTCTGTTATTTTATCAAATAGTTTTCTCTTCAATATACCAGTATTGGTTCTTTTATCTGCTAATTCTTTCCATTTACTTAGACTCATATATTAACATAATTTATATTTTTATAAATTCATATAATGATTGTAATATTTAATTATTTAATGAATTGAAAAAGAATATATTCATATAAATTATAGATGAAAATACCAAACTATGACTCTACATCCAAATCTAAAAGCAAATTCAAAAGGCTTAAACCTTTTATGCCATCTAACACTTTTAGAATGTTAATCTGTGGACCAAGTGGTTGTGGTAAAACTAACACTCTTATGCATATGCTATACAACCTTCTCTACTTTGATAAAATTTACTTATTCTCAAAAAATCTAGAGCAACCAAAGTATCAGACACTAATAGATACATTCCAACCTATCTCTGAAGAGGTAGGATATGATGTTATTGAAGCTAGCAATGATGAAATAACACCTATATCAGAACTAGATGGTGATAATCAAAAAATAGTTATATTTGATGACTTTGTTTGTGAAAAGAATCAAAAACCTCTTGTAGAATATTTTATTGGTGGTCGTCATAAAAATTGTAGTGTTATCTATCTAAGTCAATCTTATTATCTAACTCCAAAAGATATAAGACTCAATTGTTCTCATTTTTGTATATTTGACTCTCCATCTTCTGCAGAGACTTCAAGAATGTGTAAAGAAGTTAATGTTAATAAGGGTAAATTTCTTAAAGCAACCTCTGAACCTTTCAGTTTTGCTTACATAGATAAGATAAATAAGAATATTAAAAAAAGTTTCAATGAAGACATTTAAAAATAAAATATTTTTATATTATATATGGAATGTTCAAAAGACTTTCAATCTCAAGACTCACAATCACAAGAATCGCAATTTACTCAATCACAATCTTCCTTCTCGGAGGACTCTTGCTCGCAATCATCTTCATCATTTGATTATAAAGATTTTTTATTAAATGCTAGTTTAGAAAGTACTGATAGTGAAGATAGTACTTATTACCCTTCTCAATCTCTTTCTGATTCTCAGTCTCTTTCTCAATCTCTTTCTGATTCTCAATAAAAAACAATTAAAAAATAAAACTATCTATTAGTATATTATGGGATATATTAATGGATTGTTAGAGCAAAATAATTCAAAAAATAATAGAGAAGGTGAGAGAGGTCTTCCTGGAATTGGATTTAATCTTACTGATGATGGTGATTTTGATATTGATGAAAAGAGATTAACAAATGTTGGAAAACCAGTAGATGATAATGATGCAGCAACAAAAGCTTATATTGATAATATTTATAACACTCATTCTATACATTATTATTTACAACCAAGTTTTTTAGTTTATGAGGGACTAGTACCTTTAACCCCAAGTGATAGTGATGGTTTTAAAGATTTATATGTCAGAGTAGCATCTGGAACAGATGATGACTTTGGTGGACAGACTTTTTTAAATTTAACTTTGATTAATGATAATCTAGATATTGGTATTTATACTGTTATTTTTAGAATAAAGGCTAGAGTTGGTAATAGTTTTGCTTCAGATTATACTCATATATTTAATGTAAAAGGAGATTTAAATTATGGTTCTAACCATTCTGGTGAAGTTACAAAATCTTTTATTAAGTTTCAATCAGATGGAAATAGAGTTAAAATTAGTTTGCAGATTGTAATATTTAAAAAAAATCCACTTATGCAATTTGAATTTTTAAGTAGAGTATTAAAAGGTTCACATGGAACTAGTTTTTCTGATGATATATTTAAAGTTGCAACTGAAGAAGAAAACCATAATATTCTATACTTTGAAGATATCAATATGAATCAAAATAGGATTAGAGGTTTAAGTTTTCCTTTATATGAAAGTGATGCAGTTAATAAAAAGTTTTTAAAAAATGAGACTGATAAACTATTGCCTCTAACTGGGGGTATTATGTCAGGCCATATTGATATGGATAATAATAGAATAGAAGATTGTGGTAAATTAATTATGAAAAGAAATGGAAATAGTGTAATAGATTTAAATTTAAATAAAATAGTTGGTGTTGGTAATCCAATAAATGATAATGATGGGGTAAGAAAAAAATATGTTGATGATGAAATAGCTAAAATCCCATCAGTAGACACTTCAAATCTACTAAAGTTAGATGGTAGTAGGTCTATGACAGGTGATCTAAAAATGGATACACACCATATTCTTCAAATAAAAAACGTAGATGATCATAAAGATACTGACTCATTAACTGTTAAGAGAAAAGATTTATATAGCGCTGTAAATAAAGAATATCTAAATGAGAATTTTATTAAGTTAAAGAGCAATGCTGATGGTACTGAGGCTTTTGACCTGCGAGGAAAAAAAGTTCAGAACACAGAGCCATATTCTGATAATTTATTTAGTGATAATGATCTTGTTAGTAAAGTATATGTAGATAGAAAAATTGCTAAAATTCCTTCGGTAGATACTTCAGATTTATTAAAATTAGATGGTTCGAGAGTTATGAGTGGTAATTTAAATGTGGGTAATAAATACATAGATAATCTCGCCACAATTATTGAGAGAGATGGTGACCCTGATAATAGGGCAGAAATATTAAAGAGTGCAGTTAACTTTGATTTTTTTGAAAAAGAGAGAGCATATCTTAGAGTATTAATTTCTAATAGAGTATTAACAAAAGGTGATAATATGACTGGCGACCTTAATTTTCAATACACTGTGCAGAGTGGTTCCAATGCTGGTCAGATAGTAAATAAAAAGGTAAAGGGATTAGCAGGCCCAACTGATGGGAGAGATGCGGTAAATAAAAGATATGTTGATAATAGAGATTTTATAAATAAAAATTATATTGATTCAGAAATAGCAAAAGTGCCAACACCTGATGTTGATAAAGCTTATGTTGATGCTGCAATACAAAGCTCTGAAGAGAGCGCAATTGAATCAATTGACAGAGAAAATGTATTCAAAAAAGTAATGGATGATGACCTTTTCAAAGAGGATGATAGTGATATTCATAAAATTGGACTCATAAATAAAGATTATCATAAAGTAAATCAAAAAACATACCATTTTCAAATTGATTATGACTCAAGTCTAGGTTATTATAGTACTCGACTAAGTATTGATGTAGTTTATTTACCAATCGGAAACTATACTATAGTTTATGAAATGTATATTAGTGATGGACTCTCTGTTGATGAAATTAATGCATCTAGTGGCACTCTCTCTGTCAGTAAAATTAATAGCAAAATAGTAAATAATAACACAAGAAGTGTGATACATTTCCGTAAGGGTATTATAAATCCTAGTTTTGATGATTTAGATATTGATATTCGTCTTAAAGGTAGGTCAGACCCTAAAACAGATATTTATGTGGTAGTCTATGGTGTTAGAGGTTACCAGAATGATGTTTCGATTCATCTCTGGGACCGATTGTATTACTTCCATAATGATGTGGTCAATTTTGAAGCTCCTATCGATATGAATAATAAACAAATTAAAAACCTTCCAGAAGGAAATGAAGATAGTGATGCTATCAATTTTAAACAGTTAAATGATTTTAAAAATTCTTTCCAAACTTCAGTCGCAAATTTGCAGAGTTCTATAGGGACAGTCCATTCTGATCTACAAACACAATTAGACAAAAATGGTAATTTAATTTAAAGTTATATATAGAAATTTAATAAGAAATGATGGAAGATTTTCATTAATAAAAGGGATTTATTTCCCTGATTCTACTGCATCAAAAACTCCAAATAATTTTTCATATCAGACAAATGGGGATAACGAGGGAGTTGTCACTTTTTATTTAAGCTTTCAACATAAAGCCACTGTAACTGGCGCTATGATAATAACTTTACATTGGAAAGGGGGCTCTTATCCTATCTATATTTTTATTAGCAAAGATAGAGTAGTAGTTTCCAGAAATCCCTTAATGAATGAGCCAAGTTTAAGAAGTATTAATATTCCCAATAACGCCAAAGGAAAAAAATTCTATTTTTGGTTAACTGTCCAAAGAGAAACTATGAATTCTATTTTTAGCGGTAGTACTAGTTCATTCACTGTAACACATCCACATTTCCAGAGCCAAAATCAAAATTTTTGGACTATATATGTGTCAGATTCTCCTTTTAGTATTAATAGAGCTTTAATAACTAAAAATTTATATAATACTCGTAGCGATGCTTATTCTGATGTTACTAAATATGAAGAGAGTGAAGGAACAATTATTTAAAAATATTTAATGTCTCTCTTAATATATGGGTTTCACTAATGGAGAACGAAAACAAGAGGTAAAAGCAGTGAAAGGCGAAAAGGGAGATAGAGGTATTGGTTTCACTTTAACAGCCGACGGGCATTTCCATATTAAAAACCGGAGATTAACTAATGTATCTGCTCCAGTAGATAACAGTGACGCGACCACTAAAAAATTTGTCACGGATTTATTAAAAAATAAAGCTGGAACTACTTATGTAAACAATGAATTAGCTAAAAAAGCAAACGTGACAGATGTTCAAACAGCCTTAGGCGATAAGTTAGAAGCGAGCGATCTAAACATTATCAATAACACTTTAACTGTTCATCAAAACTATAAAGCTGAAAAGAGCTATGTTGACAACCAATTAGCCAGTAAAGTCAACTTAACAGATTTTAACACAGCTATAAATCTGAAAGGAAATGCTTCAGACATAACAACCCTATCTAATACAATAGATTCACTCAAGAGAAACAAAACAGACAGTGCAGATTTTAACGCTCTAATTGCTAATATAAATGACTATATTACCTTTCCAAAACCAAAAATCGCGATCCATGCCGAAGAAAATGGACCTCTCTCTATCAATGCTTTTGAATGGTCTTTCGGAAATGGAGCAACTGGTCAAAACTATGGCTTTCCAATTCCTATTTCTTCTAGAATTTTATATGGTGCTTTGTCATCTACTTTAAACAATAACGCTCCTGAATTAATTGTAGTAGCAGTAATTGTAAATGGTAATGAAGTAGGAAACGAATATTATATCACAAAACCTTCTGGACATTTCTCAACTACGGCCGCTTTTAATCATCCTATTGAATTAAGTCCAGGCGATAGAGTTAATTTTAAAAGTAAAACTAACAGCAATGTCACACATACTATAATAAGTCTAATCATAGAACTTGACTTATAATTTTGTAGAAGAATGAGCACAAGAGATAGTAAGAGAAACACGTTTCCTTTTGTCTGTTGCAACAGACAGTGCGTGGGTAGTAGGGAAACACGTTTCCCTTTGTCTACTGCATCAGATTGTGTGTGGCTAGTAAGGAAACACGTTTCCCTTTGTCTGCTGCATCAGATTGTGTGTTGCTAGTAAGGAAACGTGTTTCCCTTTGTCTATTGCAACAGACAGTGTGTGGGTAGTAAGGAAACGTGTTTCCCTTTGTCTATTACAACAGACAGTGTGTAGGTAGTAAGGAAACGCGTTTCTTGCATTTATAAATAATTTTCCCGTAATTATTTATATATGAGTAAAAAAATTTGCGATTTCAATCACATTTCACCAGACTTGAATAGCGATCAAATCGATGAATTGATGGGTTATTACAAAACAATTCATCTAAAATGGTTTTTATATAAGAGAGCTCATAGGTATTACAGAAATATTAAATATGCAGCAAGATTGTTTTCAGGTGCCATTGCCGGAGGCGGTATTGCATCAGCTATTGTCTCAGGATCTATTTTGACTATTATTTCTCTTGGTGGTTCTATGTTAATTGAATGTTTGCTTGACTATAAAAACGTTAACGAAAACATGAATAACTGTAAGTATGCCTATCAGAGCTATGCACATCTATTAGTGCGAATAAAGAGAGCATTGAGACTTGGTTCATTTAATAATGAAGATTTGATTAATGATATCTGTAATCTTGATAATTTCTTTATTGATATGTGCCCCTCTGTTGAAAAGTATAAAAAATACTATTGGAAAAAATATTCTGAATAAATTATAATAATTATATTATATGCCTGATAATATGCTAGAATTTTATACTAATCATTTAAAGAGACAAATTTCTATATATAGAAATTTTCTTATAAATACTCTAAAAAAATTCTATATATATAATGAAGTTGATTTTAATTCAAAAACAAATGAAGAGCTATCTATTATGTTAGATAAATTTAGAAATCCTATGATATTTAATCAAGAGAGCCTCTTGATAAAAAGAATTAATGATGCTATTAATAAAATATTAAATTATTATAAAAAAATGACACCCTATTATATATTATATGGATTGTGAAGCAGAAGCAACAATAGTAAAAAGTTATTATAATTTTCAAAATAGAAAAATTCCAATGATTAAACCAAAAGTTATTCCAAGAAAAAAAGTTTTAATAAAAGATGGAGTTATTGCTACAAGAAATTCAAATTATAATAATATGGATAAAAAATTTAAAGCACAAGAGCATTCTAATAGAGAAGATATAGGACAAAGCATTATTATTGATGAAATATCTGAATACTCAATGAGTAAAGATGAAAAACAAAAAGAATATGAAAAACAAGAAGCATTTGAAAGACAAGAAAGAGAAAGGAAAGATAGAAAAGAAGCCATTTATTATGAATCTGATGATTCTTCTGATGATGGAACTAGACTTCCATGTGGTTGTTTTAACTATTATGATGACGAAACAAATGCAGAGTTTAATTCAGATTGTTTTTATTGCGCTAAAAAATCATTTTTTGGTTTATAAGTGAACTCTATTAACAGTGTCCCACAACCCATCAGGCTGGAGGTTATCAAATGTATAAGCAAATAATAATAACACCTATCTCCTATGTTTTTGGTTCCTATTGTTTTGTCCTACAACCTATTCCCCTATATACTCAAATGTATAAGCAAATAATAATAGCACCTATCTCCTATGTTTTGGTTCCTATTAAAATCCCTATTGTAATAGGAGTTTTCCTATATTTTGTCCCAGAACCCGCCCCCCTATATACTACTCCCACCTCATATATTGTTTATTTTGATAGTATTGTTACACCAATATTCTGTGGCCTTATAATTTTTACACATGAAAACGGAAGGAGCTCACAAGTTATCATATTATTTATTTATTTTTTTCCTTCCTGTTCTAGAGTTCTTCCCCAGTTTATCAAAAGAAGGTACAGTGTCCCACCCTGATAGAGAGCAAACCGCAGTAGAGCAGGGACAAGTTTTTGAGGCAGGACCATCTTCCTATTCATCATGTCCGTCCAGTTCCGGATTTCAACTTAACGGAGATGGGACGAAGGAAGCCTCCAAACAATTGGCAAATAGACCGAGCATAACAAGGAAAGACAACACGAACTGAGACTTATTACTGTGACTTTACTAAAACAAACCTAAAAAAAGAATGTTTCAAACTACTTTATTTACTTCTATCCTGTCCACAAATCATTTCAAAAACGAGATCATTATCTCATTTGGGGGCCTCTCAGTTGGAATATATACTCCCACACAGTGTTGAAGAAAAAGCCCGTTGAGTGTAGCATCATTTAAAAAAAAAAATAAACTTTCAAATATTGCATACTAAATTAGACGGAGCGTTGGAGCTGATTTTAAAATAATTATTTCTCAAAAGTCCAACGCTTTTGAAAGCAATCGCAGTGATTAATCAGACATTGGTGGGATATACATCACGTTTCCGAAAAAAACCCACATTTTTTCGCCAAAGTATTGTTAACCATGCACAAGGCGTTCAAAGTTACCTAGTTTACCCGTTATCCTGCTACTTCGGCGAAACACTTCTCTTTTGCCAGTACGGCCGTGGATAGCGTTGTAAACATCACTTCAAACCTTGCTAGGCATTCAAAGACGCAGAAAAAGAAAATAACTCGAATTTACAATCTGCTAACTGTAGCGACCGCCTTTCCTTGTGGCCGCGTGAAACCAATCGTACCAGCCATAAGTCTAACAGTGTAATCCGTTTATTTCCAACCACGATGCCGCGATCAAATCAACCTTACGGTGAAAGTTAAGTATTACAGGATGATGCTCACCAAACTGTCCGGGTTAGGACTGTCAAAGACTGTAATAGAACGTACTTGAGAGTGGCTTCGAGTGAAGGTTGAGTAAACCGGTAGCGAAACTACAAAATTCACTGACATTACGACAACGTTTTTTGCTCTCATGCACGAAGATACTTCTACTACAAAGGTCCCATACGGAATTAGGGAATGACGGGATGCGTAAAGTAATACAAACGAATGGGAAGACGTGGACGTTATATGGCTCCCCTCATACATTATAAGAATGTATGAAATTACAGTAAGCAAATATCAAACAAAACAAACTCTATCAATATCAATCCTTCTATATGAAGGATCAGTTCAGGATCCCCGACGGGGTCGTACTCCAGTAATAAATGTTCCTTTATCAGCATACTGAGTCAGTTGTCACTTTCATCTTCGTTTGGGCGGAAAATCAGGATCAATTTATGGATGGGTCTTTCAAATAACTTCTTCTTTCCAGACTGGGTGACGAGGAGGAGGACCTTGCGAACAAGCCCATCTTAACTGGGATAGATCTCTGTCACTCTGGCAAGTGGCCACTGGTTCCTAGGGAACGACCTGTCGCAAATAAAGACAATATCATCGACTTAGCTGTTAGGACTGACATCATTCCATTTTTGACGTTTCTGCTGTAGCAAGAAGTATTACCGTTGCGAGCGACGCCAAAACTGGTCTGACAGGTATTGAATTCTTCGCCAACTTCGTCTCAAGTATAGATCTGGTCGCGAGAAATTGCCCGGAACTGGGGTAAGACTACTTTTGCCTTGGGAGTTAGCAGGTGATTTGGTGTGATTGGCTCGGATGTCCCTGGATCTGATAAATTGTGGACGGTGAGCGGGCAGCTATTCACGATGTTTTCTGCTTCGGTGAACAGTTCGAAGGCCTCATCGTCAAGTTGTTAAGCGTGGTCCTCAAGGAGACCAGAGAGGACAGCGCACTGTACGAATAAGTCGCTCCTATATGCCACCCATATGGGATGCCAAGAGAAAATGATGGGACAGAGGGGAACATTGAGGGTGTTGGCTATGATATGTCGATTCCACTGAAGTTATTTTTAGCTTTAGGCGTAAACGGAAGTCTATTTCCCCAGACGTCCGCACGATACCTTTCATCCGTTGATCTGGGAATTTTGAAATGGGGGTCTACGTGGAAATACTTTTCGTCAGTAGAAGCGGCTTAAGAACCACAACCTCTTTGGAATAAAAACGCTAGGGGGCATTAAGGAATATCAATGTTTTTTCTCCGAGAACTTGAACCAAAGAAAACAGCGATGAAAACAATAAAGAATTTAATTGCTTTCATTTGTTAATTGTAAACAACATGCAGAGAACTATCGTATTTTTCGATATTGTAACATAACATGAAATACTGTTTCAATCTGTAGCGATCCTGATACCACTGAACGCATCGACAAAAGAAACCTTAGCACACCGAACAAAAGTAGTTTGGGTCCCACGGAAAAACTATTTTTGAACCGAGCGACAAAATTGCTCTGAACCCGGCTGGAGGAGAAATCATGGTCGAGCTGCAAAACCATTCGGAGGGTCGCTAAAATATTTTGAATCCAGGCCGGAACCAAAACAACTCGAAGCTTAGTGATTAGCGACAGAAACCAATTTGAATACTATCCATACCTCAACCATGCGATAGAAGTATATTTTGAACCTTAACAGCGCGGATAAAACAACTGGGAGCCTAGAAAATAACTCAACACAATAACAGCTCGGAGCTGGAGGAGATCAACAAAAGAAATAATGTTGAATAACAGTACAGTGACAAAACATCTCGCAGCAAAGCAAAGTGGGACGACCAGTGACAGAAATAATTTTGATCAGGAATACAATAACAAACACCTTCGAGGGTCAGGCTTGCAGAGTACAGTGAGAGTAGCGTTCAGCGAGAGAAATGATGTTATAATTTTGAATGCCGGCACAGGGACTAAACTAAAAGCATGGCGATCCTGGGAATGTAAGAACTGACCTAGTTGTGAATATTGTGACGGCGACAATAAAACTCCTGTAGCTTGGAGCGAAGCGATCAGCGACAGAAACCCGTGCAGAAATAATTTTGAATTTACAGAGAAACAGAACAACGTTGAAGTAACATAATTTTCGATTCAACGACAAAATATACTCCCATGTAAGCGGCAAAAAAATGATTTTGAACCAGGAACCAAAGTACACTGAACTGAGCGAAAGGGATAACTCAGTTCTTCTGAATGCTTTTCTAACAAAGGAAACCGGCAAAGACTGAGGTGTCATCTTCCATTGATCATGTTCATGCTTTAACCTTTCGTTAATCTTCACTAGAGTAAGCTTTTAATCTTCAATGTGAGGAGAAAATCTCATTGTCGTTGCCAATATCAATGTCTAAGTCCATGGGCTCGAGTAAACTCCATTTATAGAAGTCACAGTGCATCACAGCTGCCACGACCTTTATAACATGTCCAGCCGAAACGTTTTGTTGTTTTTGTTGACCACTCAGAACTGCATTTCCGCCCGTCTGCATAAGCCATTTTATTCCCAACAAGTTGTGACATTGATTTATCCATTCAGAAATACCATCTCTCTCAAAAATACCTTTAAAGGGCACATCTATCGCGGTATTTCCCAGGGGACCGCCGTTTCTAAATTGCGTGATCACCAAAAGAATGGTATCATGCGGACGTGAAAGGAAGTGCACCGCTGTTTCCGGCAATTGTACAATAACATAGCCCAAGGCTAGGACTGGGAGTGTCCCTCTCTGTCCCATCATTTTCTCTTTGGGATGCGCATGGCACGTTCATTTTGAACTCGATGAAGTCGCAATCTTCGAATAGAAGGAAGTTCTTAACAGAATCGACGTTTACTTCTTTTAAGGCGGCGTCGACCTAATTTATCCCTCCTTCGAAGTTCGATCCTTGATCGCATCTTAATTCTCCGAATTTTTTTTCTTTGGTTGACGAATCGTCTGAGTGGGTTTATAAATGCATTCGTTTCCATTGAGTTTAAGGTCTCCAAATGCATGGCTCGGGAGCTTAAGCAAGTGAAGATTGGCCCCCATAGCTTAAGTTCCTTTTGGCCCTCTTTAATGTACCAAAAACGTCCATACCAGAGTATTTGAAAGGTGCAGCGGGAGTTGTACGTTCTGCCGGAAGGTTCGCCATCTTCTGGACTTGGGCAGGTCCACGATGCTTGCGGCAGATGGTGTTCTTACGGAGGTACCGGGAAACAGAAGAACGTCCGTTTATAATGTAGAACCGGCTTGTCTAAGTGCATTGTGTGTCATATCGCTGCCTTGATGATGTTGGTCTTGACTGTGGTACTGTCTGATCAAAAGTTCACTTATGTGACTCTTCTTGGGCACAACAACGGGATGCTTTACTCCGTACGTCAAGATAGCCTTCTGGAGTCAGCCTCCAATTCTGAGCAATTCCTTTTCATCAAGAAATGGATCAAGCCTAAAGAGCGAGCTGGTTTGCTTCAGTTTTTCATTTCTGGTGTGAACATTCTGGCGGTTCTGGAACATGGGACCCTTGTCGCTGAGGTTTTGGAGTACTTTTAAATCTACTTGTCAAAATACCAAAACTGTACTGACTACAAGATTACTTCTTCTGCTAAGCGCATTTCTTCTACAGTGAAGGGTCAAGCAATGGGTCTTGTGTTGTACTGTTTGTTGGGACGATTCTTTTTAATCATTCTCTGGATGCCAACCATGCTTCTTTTCAGGCGACCGAGGGATGAAAAATGATTAAACCGATCCAACTCTAAAACTTCTGGAAAGGTAAACGCCATAGAGTGTACTTGTGACTTATGGATGCACTTGGAAGGTTTGCTAAGCACTCAAGAAGCTAGAGTCACACTCGGCTATCGCCTCGTGCGACTCTTAGGCTTCTTTCGTGCTTAGTAATTGCAACCTCCCACGTGCAACCATTTAACAAATAGATTCCATTTTGCCGTGCGTCTGTTCAGTAATAGATCACAGATGAATTCAAAATATAATAAGAACGAAAAAGTGGCACACGAGGCGTAGCCGAGTGTGTCACTGATGTTCTTACTTTTTTTGTGTCTCCATACGCATGGTGATGTGAAGAGAACAGCAAACGTTGAACCCTACGTTATATTAGCCGAGACGTAAATGTCTCACCGTACCATCTCCAAACAAAAAAAAAAACAGAAAAACTTACACACATAAACATATGCTAAAGTTGACATTTGTCACAACCAAATTGTTAAGAAAAATGTAGATAAAATAATAAAATCAAAATAGAATAGATCTACAAGTAAGAAAAAGTTTATTTTAACGGTTTAAAAGTAAGTAGGACAACAAGTACGAGATTTTTGTAACTTTTATTTTATTGTAAAATGTACATGTACCTAAAGTACAAATGTAGTAAGTAGTTCTTTCCTTTCCTTTTCTTCCTTTTTTTTATTTCTCGTCCTGTGTGTGCAATGTGTGTAAAAGTGAAAGAAAAAACGTAATATAACTGTGTTGTAAGTAGTGCGAGTAGTGTAAGTAATGTACGTGTATTGTATATCTTTGTAAATTGGTTGTGAGTTTGAATAAAAGAAATGCATTTAAAGGTCAACCTAGAGGCCATTTGATTCGAGTTTTGAATAATGACGGTGGAGATTTTTGTCTTCTGTGGTTGGTTATTATCAAATTAGCTTGATATAGTGTCGGAGACACATTTTAGCTGCGATACTGTTGACCGTGAGCTGTGGTTAGCTATACTTAGCTCGCTGCCGTGCCCTGAAACGGACAGGAGCATTCGCATCGGAAAGCAAGGTTGTGTATTTTATTTCAAGTTACCGATTTTAAGAAGTGATGTTTTGATGTTTCATTCCTGACATCAATCAGTGTGTCAACAGTTGTTTTGACGCTGAGAAAAGTTGAATTTTTTAAATAAATTAATCTTAGAAACATTTTGTTTATTGGGTTTGTTAAATTCGAGATAAAGCAATAGTGCTCGGCTTTCCAAATTTGTGCGTGGTTTAGTTTCGTTCGACATCAGACTGAGGCTGCTAGAAAATTATTTCTGTATCATTTTCTAAAAAGAAACGGCTTCTCGAACCTTTTCAATGCCTCGGCAAGACTTTTTTGGTAACTTATCTTTTGCCCAGTCACGTAAAATATTATCCTAATTCTCAAAACTTTCCGCCATTTTAAAACGGCAGAGGGAAAATCTTTGTAATGATGAAGTCAATCGTGCATCTCTCCTCTAATAGATCGTAGGCGAGAACCAATCAAAATGCGAGAGTAACTTGGGTTATTATATAAAATGTGTTAGGCCACTCACAGACAAGAGTTTCAGTTTTATGAGATTCTGTTGAATAACTTTCATTGCAGCGCAATAGTTTTAGAACTTGAGCTACGATTTTAAAATGTTTGCATGCGCTGAATAGGTATCAAACAAGAGTAATGTACAAAAAAGCAATTTTTCGAGACCCCTCTGATTTCTTGTGTTGTTCCTTTTGTTTTTGTCCTTTCTATTTTTCTGTTTATATTGTAACGCGCGTGGGCAACAACAACTTTCACTCAAAGAGTCCAACAGCCTACGGTTTAATTACTTGCCTTCTAACGTTCAGCTTAACTGCACATGTCGAGTCTACTAGAGCACACACACTTCTACATAACGTGAGTCTCTTATATATCCTATATTACGAGTACAATTCGCGTTCATCACTCGCCATAACCGTCTTAACATTTGTACGAGTATCACATTCAAATGCAGCCGTTAAACATTTTAGCACGTGCACTGTAGCTCGTGCAATCACTCTGTCGATTTCATTACAATATGTTTGTTTGTTCGTCTATATTTAATTTGTTCTTGTTATTATTGTTGCAAAATTACGCTTTGTACCATCATGGCAACAGATGTGTGATTCAGAACTTACAGCTTCCTCAAATAGGTGCTTGATGATCACATGAATCTACGGCCATACGTTGATAGACTAGGAATCTCTGGACATCTCCAGAATTAACAAAAACTTCTTTTCTGAGAAGAGATAGCTCTTATTACCAAACAAATCGGACAAAAAATTGGATAGCAATTATATTTCCTTCCAGAAGACCAATAGTTTTGATCGAATTTTCTTTTGAAAAATCGAGTAAAAAACGACTACTTTATGAGCAAGCCAGGCAATCCAAAGTTTACAACTGGTAGCCACAGTGAATAAAACTCGGGAGCGAAGAACGACTGTTTTAGCAGGATAACTCTAGCTTCATAAAGCTTTTCATAAAACCAAAGACATCCCTTAGAAATAGTATAGAAATACTATCCTGTTAAGATTAAATGATGGCGAACAGACGACAAGGAACTTTCTCTTCTTTAGTGACGTAAAGCCAACATTCCTGATCTGTCTATATTTAATATTAAAAGAATTTCAGAATTCACCTCACGGTGAAAAAAATAATGTGAACGATCTTTATATTGACCTGGTTCAGATTGCGTTTTGCCAGCAGAGCATTTAGAATCGATTCTGTTTGTAGCTGAATCAAATATTGGTAACAAAACAAACATTATATTGAGTTACAAGTTGGACGAAAACAAAACCGTGATAAAGAGCAATTCGCAAATGCGCGTTTCATTTGCACGATAGCTGCTTTGAAGGCGCAAGACGATAGATTCATATTTCCAATCAAAACCTTTTGGAAACCGCTCAAAATCATGCAAGATCATTCGAGAATAATTTTGGCACATCCGGTGATAGCTATGCCTGGTGATATGGGAAACAAATAGGTCCGCAATGCGTACATGTGTGGCTTACGAGTCCACTTGCTTGTAACATGTAATTAAAGTAAAACTGAAGGGAAGATTATGAGCTGGAAGTAAGTGGTAATAACTCTGTCGTAACATATGGATTAAATTTACCATAATTTATATTGAAAACTTAATACAGGAGAATGGAAGAAGTAACTGTCAGGATATTTTGGTCAGAGGGAAAGTATGAATTGACAATATCTCTCCAGAGATGAACACTTTTCCATATGATGGCCAATAAAAATTGACAATTGTACATATGGTTAGCAGCAATACTGTGTGCATAAAAAGTAAGTGACAGGGTGGGTTCATGCACTTTTTCAGGTGAAACGTTCGAGGCCTTTTCAAGGATTTTCCAGGATCCTACTTTGATTACATGAATTTACCTTCAACCAGGCGAAATGTTTTTGTTGAAAGCTATGTTTTGGGTATAAACAACTTCACATGCAGAAATCCCAGACAAGGAGAGGTTGAAAACACATGCAAACCAGGTTTTCAATTCGTTCAATGGTAAGCAAAGTGCATTCCCAAATAAATGAGGCATCCCGTGCAAATCAATGGAATGAGCATAAAAAATGTTAAAGCTTTGTTCTAAATTCTTAATCACTGCAACTGTACTAATTCCAATGGTTATCAAACAATAATTGTAGTTAAGTAGAAAATTGGAAAACACTTTTGTCAGAGAATTTTGAAGAGACGTGTATAGCCCATTTTATGATTATTTGATGCCATGAACTTGTCAAACTTCCTGTTAATGTCTATTCTTATGTGTATAATTTATTGAAAATTGAAACGATACATGGAACATCAGTTAAAAGAAAATAATCATTTGTCTGGACAGAACATCTTATAGAAATGTACATGTACAGATTATTTTCAATGGTAAGATTATTATTCAAAGTGGAAGAAGTCCAAAAATTGATATCTTCTATGTGATGATAAATAACAACAGTAATTGTCATTGTTACACATTGCTTACCAACATTTTCACCAAAGAGTACTTGATTTCCTTGACTGTAGTTAGCACATATTGTTCTTGTTGCTTGTGGAAAATCATTTGTGAAAACTAAAACATCACGTCGTTTCACATTTTGTATTGTCCAACAACTTGTTTCAATACGGGCAAGTAAAGTACATTTAAGTAGAACATCATAAGCATTACACTCCAAAAATGATCCTTGAAACGTGACAAGATATTCTTTGTTTTCACTAAATTGTCACGAGAGCCAATCCTTGACAGGTATTGTTCAATTAAGATCCCGCATACTTCCTTTTGTCGTTTTGATCCTGGACAAGCAACAAACCCTTTCAAATTCACAACAATGCAAGGAGGATGCAAGAACAATACAGTCTATTTCACTTTATGACTTTCAGGTGGCTTGAGGCACTTTGAAACACTTCCAACTTGAATGTTGTCTTTTGAGAGCGTAAAAGCTCTTGCACAAGCTGCACTTAGAACACAAGCCGGGTCTGGGTGTGTTGGCTTTTGGGAGAACTTACTCGCGAAACGATCACCTAAAAAAAATTACCAGGGATCACGCTAAAAACCAAAATGGCTACGACACTAGACCACGTGACAGGCGCTCCACTCTCGTGGACAAATAAATAAATAAATCAGATGACGCTATAATGTGGCCCATCAATAGCTCAATTCCGATATCTTAAAATTCCAACCTGGCTGTGAGGCTTAGGGGAATAAAACAAAAGAAATCGCATGGAGGATGAGAGATGAATAATTCATTTCTTTTGCTTTATTCCCCTAAGCCTCGGAGCCAAGTTAGAATTTTAATACATCGGAACTGGCCTATTTGCGTTACTTCGAAGGGCGTGGGAATACGAGTCTGCCATGTCCCACGTGCGGTCAGCGGTTAAAGGCCATGGTCATTCGTAACGCTCCATAACACTGTGTTTTCTCTCAGTAAATTCGCATTCTTTTCTCCGTTTTGACAAGTAACTCCCTCTTATGAACATCGACAGGTTTGAATAGCCGAAAGTCAACTGAAAGTATACCGACAAAAAAATCGTGACTAATCTATTGTTCCTCTTAATCGCACATTCGGTCGTTCGAGCATCAATCGGGAAGCGATCTTCGCACATCCGAAGTTGGATAAAGTACGAATATTCTTTTGTTACACAATTTTAATTTGGTTAACGAACAAGCTCGATGAGATAGAATGTTCGGTCCTCCAGCTGAAACGCACTGAAAATCGAGGGCAATAAAATTGCTGTAACGACTGGATTCTAATAATTCCTGAAGTTTATTCCGTAATTAATATTTGTAAGTCGTTACGTTTATACAGAATGATAATTAAAGGCTAATTGCGCTAAAACGATCTTGTTATCCTACAAATGTATTTTAAGCTTTTCTATAAACAAGAGCGAGAAGTGGGTGTGCATTTTGCAGTTGTAGAACTCCTTAGAATACAGTACAAGAAAGCCTCTTTTCCATTCAATAACAATTTTAGAAAGCGAACCCTTTTTTGTTTTTGAAAGAGTAGATCAGCGAAGGGCTAGGCAGTTACACGTTCCAGCGCGAGCTCGGTAAAAATCAAAATCGCTTGAGTATACTTGCCCGAGTGCTGTTCGAACATCCTGGGTCTATTAATTGTTTATTTCTTCCCATTTTATAATCGCTCGCACAATAGTGAACCTTAACCAGATTTCACTTGAAGCACTGTGTAGTTCACTACCATTAAATTTGATTAACTTTATGAGCTGGGATAAAGATCAATTTGAAATGACATTATTGGCGGTTATTTTAATGTACCGAACGATTTTGTATAACATTGTTTAGTCATTTTAAGCCGATAATTAACAATTATTCACCGAAGTGGAGGTGAATGATTGTTTTAGTATATACCACACAAGCTGAATAACTAGCGAAAATATACCGAAAAAAGCCGTTTAATTTTTCTTCAGCTGCTCGGAGGTGAATAATACTTGGCTAATCACCTCCGAGCTAGCCAATCAGCGCGCGCGAAAAGTACTATTCACTTGTGTGGTATATTTAACAAATGGTAAACGCCATAGCGTGTACTATGGATGCACGCGGGAGGTTGCTAAGCACGAAAGAAGCGTAAGAGTCGCCCGAGGCGATAGCCGAGTGCGACTCTAGCTTCTTGAGTGCTTAGCCAACCTCCCAAGTGCATCCATAGTACACGCTATGGCGTTTACCATTTGTTTTATAACATAACATTGAGACATGGAACAACAGAAGTCCTTTAGAGTCCATAGCACGTTGCTCGCGTCAATGTGCCACGCAATGCCTTTTTCAGCTCGCGCTCATTTTCGTTCACGTTGATATTGTGGTAAAAAACAAATCGAAATGTGGTTTATCGTGGTCTGTACTCTTACTGACAACGAGTACGTATCATTACTCGTTTCCCAATTGTTTCTGCATATTAAGCGTGTTTGTAAGTTTTTGAAGGGGAAGTCTGACGCGTACAGGCTGCTAATTTGCATAATGCAGCGCATGCACTTTCAAGTCCAAGTCGGTGTCTTCAGTTGTGAAGACAAATATTTATTTCTTTACCTTTGATATTGGTAAAAAAACAAATCGAATGTGGTTTAGCGTGATCTATACTCTTATCGCAACGATACGCGTCATCACAGTGGTCAAAATGTTGCGCACTCACGAGGCGCAGAGTGAGTCCGCAACAAATTGAGCTACATCACAAAGCGCGCGCTTTGCTTTAGCATACACCCATGGGCAAATAGTAGATGCTTAATTAGCCAATCAGAGCGCGCGCTTTGCTTTAGTTATGTTATAAAATTACAATGAACTACTTATATTACAATAGTTGCAGCAATAAACTTACGTGCAGTACATTAATTGCAATAAACTACTGACAGTACATATAGAATAAACTAATTAATGTATACATGTAATTCTTAGAGTAAGCTTATCACCGTACAATACTTACGTGCGTCTTTCGTTTGTTCAGCACGGTGGCACCCCGCTATAACGAACCCCGCTATAGCGAAGACCCGTTACAACGAACAACATTTGAAAGCCCGGCAGAATTCCCCGCTATAACGAACATTTCTTTCGATACAGTGGCACTTTGTTATAGCGGGGTGCCACTGTAATAGACCACTTGTGACGCCAAAATGTGGTACAAAGAACACAAAGGTGATACATGAGCCATTAGGCGACTGTATCACTGATGTTCTCTGGTCTTGCGGAGTTCTTTTGTGAATAGCAAGAATAGTCACGGTGAATTTCTCCTCGGGAAAGCGGTCATAACACGGCTGAGAAAGGAAGATTACTCCAAACCTTGGCGGGTATTCTCCAGAGAAAAAGACATTCGAAAGCGTGCTGTTTCAAGGAAGCCGCCACAAACTATATGTCAATAGGAAGGTTATAAAAGGTAAAATTCGATAAAATTATGTTTTGTTTCACACTGCTCTCCTAAGGCGGAAGAACCGTTAACTCCAAAACGACCGACTGAATTGAATTCCGGCGAAATAATCGGTTATCAAATGCGATCGTTGATGCAAAATAACTGTGCAGTGTTAATCACAAAGCATCAATCTCAGAAAAGATGTCAGCATTTTCTTTTACATATATTGATTATGTTTTTATAGATCTGTGAATTTGAACTATTGAATAAAATTCGCGTTAAGTGTTACATTAGTTTTAAAATAAGAGAATTCGCCAACCCCTTCTTGTTCCTTATAACTATTAGTAAACGTTCTGGCCAAAAATCTGGCCAAATTTTACTGAAAACCCATCGATTTTAGATACCATATTAAATTTAAAGATGAGGTATTCTTTTGTATAATGAGTGCACAGTTTTGCCATCTAAAGACTAAAAAATGCTTCACGCCTTCTCTGAGCGATATGTCAACTTAAAACGCTACTAGCCAAAGGAAAACGGAACTCCCGGCGTTCAAAGTATACAAAGTTGAACTTCGCGGTAAAGCGATAGTGTTACAGTCTCTTAGGGCGGTGGTCAACAAGAATCGACAAAACCTAACAGAAAGAAAGCGATGTGCAACAAATAAAACGAAACTGAAGAGCAATTGCCGAAGTGTGATTACAAGGAGGCGGTCCTGACGGATATGACATCTTAGACCGAAAGTATTTGATATAGGATCTCTGGGTTGAGCCGTTTGCCGCAAAAAGGTCGCGGAGAGGTCCATGCATTTTGGGGATTTTGACACCTTGACAATTTATTAACTTTTGTTAAAAACTCCACTTTTTCCCAATAACTTTCTTTTATTGGGAAATGTTACCTTTAACTAATGAACTTTCAATTGGTTGAAAGAAAGAAAATTTGGCAAAAGTAGCCCCTCTAATTGTTTGAAGTTAAACAATCAAACAATTAGTAGTGGCAATGGTAGGAGTGAATGATCCGATGAAACCCAAATAACAAGGACGTGGGTGCTCGACGAAAATGTTGAAAAGAACCGCTAAGAGTTACAAAGATCAGGTTTTGTGGGCGTGGTTTGAACAATATTTCTTTCACTCCTTCTAGGATTTACCAACTCGATCTGAAACAACACATTATCTCCAGTCTTATTTTTTGGGATCAATACAGTGCAAGCGGGAGCGGGACTGGGCTCGATTTCCACCCGTTTTGGGAGTGCAGTTGTTTATCCTCCTTCCAATGTGGATCCAGGAACGTGGGCTCAAAAACGGCTGGAAGTCGAGTGTGGGGCGGAGATGAAAATTTAAAATTTTCGTATCAGAATAATCCAACAAAAAGTGATTTCAAATCCAGTTTAAACTACGCCATGATAAAGCGATGATATTGATGATAGATGTTGATGATGTTACAGGCAGGAGTCATACTAGCAACGAAAATTCAACCAAATTTTCGTTCAATTTTTGCAATGATTTGGTGTACAGACAAATCAATCCAATCACTGGCTAATCCTTGAGTCTAATCTTTGTCCACAGAAAGAAATAGTACAGAGTATAAGAATAAAGATCCCGAATAAAAAAGGTCTCAAAGTAGATGAGACGAAATTGATATTTGTTAACCCTGAAAACAACCGCAGTCATGTAGCTTACTAGACGTGCGGACGGGCAGGCCATAAGGTGACAATAAACCTCACTACTTATAAAGCAAAAGCTGTCCATTATATTAGGATTTCTAAGTTGAAATTTATTCTCCTCGGTAGCAGACGATTGGAATACACGTACATTTTCAATAACATGTTTAAAATGTAAAAACTTTGAGTCAGTTTGACAATCATTGTTATAAGACAAAAAAATTGAAAATGAAAACTGAGGGACTTCTAAGCACGTCGTTTCGTCCAATTTGATTAAAATAGAAAACATGAAGTCCAAATTGGTGCCCCCCCCCCCCTCCCTACCAAAGGTACCAAAACCGATTTTTAACCCTTAAAAAAATACGACGAGGACAAGTGTCTTTCTCTAAATATGGGAGTATTCAGTCCTCATGGAATAATCACGCTGACTTTTCCTTTAAAAAGTGTATATAAGTTTCCTCCCTAAAGATAATTCCTATTACATAGAGGGTATGGAGTGTATTAAACATAACATAATTTATATAGCGCTAACTCCACTAATTGACCAAAGCGCTTTACAATTCATAATATTAAAATAATTAAAAAGATCCCTCAATTCCACCATGTCAAGCAAAATTTGCTTTCACTGAGTTTTATTCGTTGTAACATCATCCCGTAAGATGATAGGCTCCCCCAGGGGATGGAGGAACACGAGATGTTTCGGGGGTAATTTGGGGGAGAAAATGATTCTTTCCGTTCTAGCTTGAGTAACTAAAAATATAGACTTCGGATTGATTTATAATCTGTACTCTTAAATTAAGGGCACTTTCGAAAAAAGAAATGCCAGAAAACAGTCGAATGCAGAAAAGGGGGAAACTCCAAAGAATTCTTAGATGGCGGGAATATGTATTCCAACTAAGATCACCTCAAATGAGGTGATTATCTCCTTTTTAAAATTTTCTGTGGAGAGGATTCAAGTGAATAAAGTAGTTTGAAATATCTTTTTAGGTTTGTTTTAGTGGAGTCACAGCCATAAGTCTCAGTCCGTTTTGTCTTTTCCTGTTCTGCGCCATCTGTTTGCCAATTGTTTAGAAGCTCTCTTCGTTCCATCTCCGTTAGTTTGAAATCCGGAAGTGGACGGAGATGATGAGTAGGAAGATGGTCCTGCCTCAAACATTTGTCCCTGCTCTACTGTGGTTTGCTCACTATCAGGGTGGGACACTCTATCTGCTCTTGAAAAACTGGGAAAGAACTCTAGAACAGAAAGGAAAAAGAAACTATAAATGGTCATTTTAGCTGATAAAATGGTTATTTTTGTTGTCCCTCGGAGGTACACCAACATGGCGTCTCGACACTGGGCTCAGTAAATTTGTGCAAAATATTTCGACAAATATTTGAAGATCGGGAAAACGTACATACCTAAAACTTAGAGAAGTGTCTTAACTATTTATCTCCTATTACAAGATAATTTTTTGAGTTTATTCACTGAATGATTTTTGAATATTTTTTTAATTGCGTGACGGTGCAACGTAAAAATAAAGAAAGGGCGAAAAGACAAAATCACGAATATTCCCACAGTACAATCATATGATCAACAATTATCCTGCTCAATCGCGCGGAATATCGTCTGATATTTAGCCGACTCGGCCTACGGCCTCGTCGGCTAAAATCAGACGATATTCCGCGAGATTGAGCAGGATAATTGTTTTATTATTCAACAAATTGATAACAAAACAGCGTAACATTTTTAAATCTCTCTGTTGACATTTTCTCACTTCACTTTTTCTTCCCACGTACGAAGCTACGTATATCGCCGGATATCTGTTACCTACGGATGACAGATATCGAGAGCATCATGACCATATTTGGATAGTGTTACAATTTGTTGAATAACAAGTGTAGGTATTCAAGCACTTAACTTACGTTCCTAAAGTACCTAAATATGTTGAAAATTGTAGATCCCAATAAACTCATTTGATGGGAAATAGTTTAAACAGAAGCTATATTGATGATCTCTTCTAAACTACTATTTGACATCAATGTTTCCTACACAGATTGTTGGGCATTTACAAGAAAAAGACTGATTCAGTAAAGACAGATCTACTAGAGTCTTACCGTTCATTTCTCCATATAAGGCTTCCAAATCGATATCAGTTCTTTTAAGGTACATTTTAAGAAAATCGGGCCCAAAATTGCCCAAATTGGCATCTGACATGTTGGAAGTGTTCTTCCAAGCTCCATCGGTCCTCAAAGGCAAATCTTGGTCGTGTTGTACGTCATATCCCGTTTTATCGTTCTTTCTTAAACCGTTTTCAGTCTTCAAAGATTCTGCGCGACAAATTTGAAAATCTAAATCTTCTATCTTGTGCACGCTTGTTGTTTCTGTTTCGCCTTCGTTTGAGGCGTTCCCATTAGATTCTCTAGCACAAACAGATAGACGATTTCTCTCCATGATCCACTCGTCAAAGTTCGGAATGAAATGCTTCAGTTTCTCTAAAGTTGGCTGCTGATTTAAAAAGTAACCAGTTAGTTGCTCTGAGTTAGCATATTCGTTTCCCATTGATCTCTTCCTTAATTAAATCCTTTAGAGTGTGCACTAACACGGGAATTTCAACGTAAAATATATTGTGTTAGGCAACTCACAGATGAGAGTTTTAGTTTTATGGGATTCGAAAGAATAATTTCCATTGCGACGCAATGGTTTTGGAACTTGAGCTACGACTTCAAAACGGTCGGGTAACATTTTCTAAAGACAAAAAGTAGCGCACGACAAAACAATTTGTGCATGGAGACCCTTCTGATGCTCTTTTATTGTTACTGTTGTTTTTGTTGCTTCCATTTTTTCGAGAAGATGCGTGATTTGAAACCTGCAGTTTCCTCGCAACAAAAATAGAAGCGCATTGACAACTGGGTGCAAAAAAGTACTCGATTCTAATGTTCTCATATTGAAATTCCTAAAGTTGATTTCGCAATTAATATTGTTCAGTCGTTACGTAACAGAATGATAATTAAAGGCCAATTGCATTAAAACGATCTTGGGTGTGCATTGTACAACTGTAGATCTCTTTAGAATACAGATACAATTAAGTAGTTTTCTCGTTCAATAGTAAGTTTAGAAAGCTAGAGAATAATTTTTTTTTTGTTAAGATGTAGATCAGCGAAGGGCTAGGCAGCTACACGTTACACTGCGAGCTCGATAAAAGTATAAATCTTAGTGAGATTAACACCACATTAAAAATCGCTTTAATACACTTTCCCGATTGGGTTTCGAGCATTGTGTGTCCAGTCTATGTCTTTTCATTTTTTAATCGCTCACGCAATAGTATTAACCTGATTCATTCAGATTTCACTCGAAACACTGTGTGTAGTTCATTACAACTGAATTTGATTAACTTAATGTACTGTGATAAATATACAACCTTGAAATAAATTACTGACGGTGATTTTAATATACTGAGTGAATTGTATTAAATCTGTTACTCATTTTAAGCCAATTAAAAAGTTTAAAGCCGTAGTTACGAGTTTCAATTTTTTCCTGGCGCGCTCCTTCTTTGAATTTAGAAAAGCAGAGCAGCAGAGGTCCTCTGAATATCACAACATTTTGCCATAAATTGCATATAATATTCTCCCTTTTCCTCAGTTCCTCTGTACTGTTCTATTCGTAATTAGACTTCCCCTTTCCTAATAAATGTTGTAGCCGAAACTTCCTTTCTACTTCTTCCTTATTAACTAAACTGTTACATACCTCATTGTTTTTCTCTTGACACTGTTGCTGGTATTTCTGCCATTTCTTATACAAAAAGTAAGCACCAACAACTGCTAAACCGGCACCTATACAGCCAAACATGATTTCTTTCATTTTTGTATTACGACAGTGTGGCAACGCGTTAGTTTGAAAGCTCTTTTTCCCAAACACAGTGCATGTAATATGATGACGTAACAATGGTTGGGTGTATAATTCCTGAGTTGACAAACTTGTGCCCAGTGCTCTCAGAGGAAGGCGTTAGTTAGTCCCCAATCCCTTTTGCCGCTGACGAGAAGTTACCTAGTCACAAATAGACCCTAAAATATATGCTAAAGAAATTCTTATTTCGTATTTTTTAAGAAATAGCAGAATTAGGATGCCTTTATTTAACTTTTTTTAATCGAAAAGGGGATTGCCGAGTAAAAAGGAGAAGGAATAAAAAACTTCGAAGGTTAGAAAAGGTTCAGAAAACGGTAAAAAAAGCCTCACAAAAATCGGTTATATTTGACAAATTCCGCGACGACCGTCATTGAAAAGGACTGATAACAGAAGCTGAAATGATTAAGCTGTCTTATGGGCGTTAGAAACAAAGAAATTCGCAGTGTTTATCGTTATTTGTTCACATTAAGACAGGTATACATAATTTTTCATAAACGGATTGTCCGTCTCTAACGTCAAAACAGCCAATGTCTTCCAGTTTCATTTATTTTACAAGTATTTGTTCAAGCCCTCATCAACAAAATTGTATCTGGAACTGCAATGTTTTGCAATTCCAAGGTGGTGATCTTTACCATCCTAATGAAATGCATTATATATGTTTGCACCAATTGAATTGACTGAACTACACAATGTAGTTATCATAATCGGTGGCATTAATATCTGCAGCGAGAGCAAACGTAGTACAAGGATACTTCCTGTAACTATGGCAACAAAAATTCAAGTAATTTTGCCTAATTTGTTTTATTGATTTGGTGTACAGGCAAGAGTAAGTCAATCAAACTACCGCCTTGTGTAATAATATACTTATGCTATTCTACTTTTGGAGTTTTGAAAACCGGCTTTCCCCAAGTCTTAAGTCGAGCCAGCTCATTGCAGGCAATCCTCCTGGGCATAATTTGCTTAAAGCCGTGACACTTTAAGGGTAAAAATAAAAATCATTTTCCTCAGGACTAACCAGCCGCAGGTCTTAACCGTGCATTCCAAATAACTTCCTGGATATTGTCAGAAATCACTGGAAATTCCACAAAACATGGCTGAGAGGTCTGTTGCCCCCGCTAAGCCCACGAAATTTTTTTGAGGGGGGCTTCCGTCAAGCTAAGCGTCATGTTGTTGCACAGACACAAGGCTATCATCTGGTGAGCATTTGGGGTAGCTAGATTATATTCCAGTAAAGGGGGGAGGGGGGGGGGGGGGGTGTTATCTGTTAAGAGATCTAACTTAAAATATGCACTAGGCCTGAGGGAGATGAGAAAATATTAAATTACTTGGTAGTCAATGAAACCATGTTAACATACAGGAATGTTTGTAGCGTGCACTGTCATTCAAGACGCTTGCCTCACGGAAGCATTTGAATTACACGAGGCCTATAGGGAATAAATAAGAGCGCCGTCCCGCATTCTTCGTCAGCACTTGATCTTGACGAAAGTACATGTATATTGCTGTGATATCTCGCTCGGATCCGTGGTCTCAGGTTCCAAGGAAAGGTAAGAAATAAAACAGCGCTTGTGCATTTCAAGAATCTTTGAGGTTATGCACAGAAGTTGCCAAATGGTTCTGGTATGATTTTTTTTCTCAAGGATCAAGTCATAAATAAAATTTCTCAATTTGTTTTTCTTACGCCAGTTGTTCTCAGTTATAAAGAAAGCTATGGAAGCTAAGCTTTGTTTGGTGCTGATGCTAATTATTTTGGTGACTTTTACCGTACAAGGAGCAATTCCTAGAAACAACAAGAAGAACCCCTTGGAAGTGTTTGCAAGGCAACCTCGTGAGTGGTTCGTTTCATCCATTGTTGGCGACTGTTTGTTATTATAATTTCTTTTAAACTGCGTAGTTGGACAAGGTAATAAGAATGTGATGTAATTGTTAGTTTGTGTGTGTAAGCGACTCCTAACAAACGAACGACCTTTAATTTTCTTGTTTTACCTACAGCTAGCTGTGAGAGTGGCGGATACTGTACCCATACTCTACCCTGTATTCCAGGTTATTTTCCTTGCGATTCTCTGCTGCTGCTGCTGGT
>CM042750.1:25403857-25419128 GCA_022496165.2 Catalaphyllia jardinei | reverse complement strand
TTACAAAATCAACTATAACAACAAAGTGGCCAACAGAATGTTAGAATGTTAGAATGTTAATTTTGGGAGTAGATAAAGTCAACAAGCCTAATGCGGTAGTAGTCTTATGGGTTAGATTTGACCCTAACTTTCGCTCTGATTGGCTGTTGCGATTTAATGATCTCAAGATCGTGGCCCTAGCCCTAATCCTGAAACAAAGATGGCAACCCTTAACCCTAATGATGTCACCTTCCCAGTCCCTATCCCTAGTCCCCCTATGATGTCATCCTTTAGTTCCCAGTCCCCTTTCCTCTCCCTTAGTTCTCAGTTTCTTGGGCCCCAGGTCTGGTCCCTAATGAAGTCATTCTTATTAGGTCACGTGACCTCCCTAGCTCCCAGTCCCCTATCCCCTAGTTCCCTTGTGACCTCTTATCACATCGTCTCTAATTTATATATCCATCATGGCACCCTAAGAAGTTGGTAACCCTCATTACTAATCTACTAAGTGATATGGCTCTTATATATAAATCTTCGTATCTCTGTAGACCCATGTGGGACAACTTACTCTGTCCCCCTACTGTCGAAATGTACAGGACACATGCGCAATACCTCCTAAGTGGTCCATAGGTAATATAAGGGTCATGAAATGTCCTTAAAACCATGTGGGAACTGTTACTCTGTCCCCTATAACCGAAATAGTACAACACGCACGCAGTAACAAACATTACAAGTTTAGGGTGAAACAACATTTTATTGAGAACAAATGAAAAATTACAAAGTTGCATGGTTATGTAAGTGAGAATCCAAGATATACGGAGGTTATTTTCAACCAATCAGGAGCGGAATTAAGAATTCATAATCGCGGCGCCCATGAAAGTGCGACCACGTTGGAAAACAGCATTGATGAGGACCTGGGATCGATTTCCATGGTGCCAAAAATGTCACGCAACTTCAAAATCGATACATTGTTTTGTAGTCCTAAACGGTCATGGTGAAGTTGGCTGTCCCAAAGCATCATGGGCCAATGACCTCATCGAGAACTACCAATGAATTAGCTGGGCTCCCAAGTCCCTTTCTCTTAAGGAGAACCAAACATTTATATCAAAACGTTTGTGCTAACAAGATATGACCAGTGAAAATAAGCGGTTTCACACAATTTTAGAATTCAAGCTAAAATCATGTTATTCTCAATCAAAGGAACTTCCAAATAAAAAACTGTCAAGTTCTATCATCATATTTTAAGTGTGTTCAATAGTACGTTGACAGTCTCCTTCAATTTCTTTACCGTGTCTTCTCGTTTGTATTGTTCGTTCGTACCAGCTAATTCGAGCCCTTGTCCCTTCCATGCAATCATTTCCTTGCTAAGTTCAGTGATTATTTTACGCATTCTCTTTTCTTGCAACATTCTATCTATCCTCCTATTGATTCCATTCTCATTATTTCTTCTTCTTCTCTCCACTCGGAAAAGTGCTGGTGAAGTCAAATCTTTGTTGCACTCCATCGTCAACTTGAGTTGTCATACGTGGAACCCTCCACGGAATTTCAAACTTTATGCCCTTGAAGTCATTTACAAACACTGAAAGCTAATCGCTTCAACAGCCGCTCGAAATATAAGCAGTTTTGAAATAGCAACCCATGCCTAAACTGAACACTGATTGGTTTTCAGAAAAGAACAAACAGGACCCAGGGATTTAAACGTTCAAGAAATGAAACACCTCTATCAGTGCAGGAAGAGAAACATAATTGTCAAAGAAAAAAATTTAAAGATGAGAGGAAGTGCCAGAGATCACATTTCCTTCCGAAAACAACCCTGAGATACCTAGTGGAATCGAGTGGGGAAACGCATTTCGGTTTAAGACACCCTCTAGTATCTTGATTGTGGGTCCCTCTGGCTGCGGAAAGGATTGTTTTACTGAGCGTTACTCTTGGCCCATTTGGAAGAATTGTTTGTGAGCACCCCGCCTAAAGTTCATTATTGCTAAGAGGCGTGGCAAGATGGATTCCGAACCATGAAAGAAGCGGGTGTACAATTTCACGAAGGGGTTCCTACCACCTTCCATTTGCAAAAATGGTTTCCGAAAGGGGGTTTCCTCGTGTTAGACGATCTGATGGCAGAGGAAAGTGAAGACAAAGCGTCACTAGACTTATTCACCAAACACTCACATCATCAAAACATAACCGTATTGTACTTGTGCCAAGACATGTTTCCACCGGGGAAATACGCCAAGAGTATTTCCAGAAATGCCAACTACGTCATAGCCTTCAAGAATCTAAGAGATCAGTTAGGGGTCAGGAAATCACTGCTTCAAGCTTTTCCCACTTACTGGCAAGATGTGATGGACATCTATCAAAAAGTGATTAAACGACCATTCGGGTACATGGTTCTGGGTTCTGGATTTACATCCCGCCAGTGATGACAGAATAGGCGTTTTAAGTCACCTCTTGACGAATGAAGGATTCCTACGCTGCTACCTAAGAACGAGAGATCAGAAATTAGTATATCGACTCGGCTCATTTGAAGCAAACTGTCTTGGGTAAAAGGTTGACAAGGGAATAAAGACCATGCGTAAAACAGATCTTTTTCGTTTTCCCTTGGAAGAAAACTATAATGAAAACGTAGAAGAGAAAGAGGAGGAAAGTAGTAGCTCCGAAGAGGCACCTGAAAAAGACGAGAAAGAAGAACGGGACAAAAAGGATGAAAGTAGTAGCTCCGAAGAAGAAAAAGAAGAAGAAATGGACGACGATGAACCATATCCATGAAAGCCATTACGTGAAAAAGTCGGGGAAGATCCTGTAAAATCCAACCTAAAAGAAGTGCAACACTTCCTGGATAAGGGAAAAACCCAAGACTATGCCGAGACTGCCGCTTTCAATACTCTATTACCTGTAAGTAGAAAGAGGCTACGAAGCACCTATTTAGAGCGCCTTAAATGGACTCATCGTATCAACCTCGATGCAATACACCGTAAAGTCATGAAGACCCTTCGACGCTTTATTGACGAAGATGACATGGATTTTGACGAGGCAGCCGAGTCAGCAGTAGCAAAACGGAAATTTCTGATCAACAGAGTCATGAAAAATAAACCACTCCCCGACGAGTCCGATGACGACTGTAAAAAGGTCTACATTATGCAAAGAACAAAGAGCGAATCCTAGCTCACAAGAAACGATGGCGAAAAGAGAACGTCGAGATTCTAAAAGCCCGACGTAAAAGAGGGTATGAAATTAACAAGAAATGACTCGTCAACGACCGGAGAGCCTATTGCCAACAGAACAAGGAACACCCCAGAAATTACCGAAGACAATACCGTAAAAACAACAGGGAACGGATCAACGAATATTGGAGATATTATTATGCCAAGAATAAGGAAGAGATCAACCAAAGACTTCGTAACCAAAGAAAAAGAAAAATAGGCGCCTGGGACCAAGACTCTGAGAAACCAGAAACGAATTCCTCAGTGAAGAACTGATCTGGAATGCATCATGCAGCTTTGCTGAGAGACTGTTTTGAAGAGACAGTCTTCAAAGTCCCGATGTTTTGATTTCTCGATCCGTAACATTCTTCTTCACCCCTTTAGTTGTACATTTTAGCTCTTAAATCAATAAACTCTCCAAGGGTTTCTCCTACAGTCTCATCCTTAAATTTTCCATTGACTTTCTTGTTGGTATTGGAATAGAGCAGGTGATCTTGAGGGTAGTCAGAAGTATCAAAGAGGTCTTGTCCTTGTAGACATCTTCCGTTTGGATATGACAGCAGAGACTTTCAGTATCCGTGAACAACAACTTAGCTTGGCCACCATACTTAGACTTGACATACTCATAGTGGAACTGGTCCAATGAGAAAATTGTAATCAATTCTCCCTTTGGAGCTATTCAATAAACGTTATAAAGACTCAGACTCTTTGTTTTGTTTACTGTTACAAATTTTAATTTCCACTGTTGTACCAATGCCAAAAGGCGCTACATTCCGTGACTGGACAGTGATGTGTGCTGTCGTCGGCATGAAAACCGCAACTGGGTATCAATAGTTGAAAGGGGGTTTGATATTTCAATACATCGTATTTGGGACACCCTACTGTTTCTAGATTGAGCGAACGAATGTTCAGCTGTGTCAAGACATCTTTCTCCATGTGATCTCCTTTGTAGCCCACCACGGTTCTCTCGGCAGTACTGTAATCTTGGTACAAGTCCTTGATCAAAATACCTTGGATCCGTGGGTTTTGCGCATGCTCGGTTTGACTGGGTTGATAGGAGAGTCCGTGAATTTTGCTGATGACGAAATTTACCCTTCGTTTGTCTTTGTCACACAAGGTCTTGTAAGGAACGGGAACGAAGAAAGCATCGCGGCCGTGTTCTTGGTTTCAAGTGAAATAGCCCAATTCTCTTGGGTGAAACGTCTTGTTGTTAAAGAACCCTTCCAAATCCAAAATGAAACAGAGATCGTCCTGAAATACTTCCATGTTTGAACAAAGCTCGTCCTGAACTGTTTCTATGTTATATCGTCATGAAAAGTTCCTAGTGTTCTTCCTTCGCTTCTCCAAAATGACCGTCAATGTCTCAAGTTTCATATACCTAGTTTTGACCAATCCGTTTAGGTCTAATTTTTAGCCATTGAGAAGTGAGTATAATACCCTCTTGCTTAAACTTGTCTAGTTTAAAAATCTAATCATGTAACAACATAAGGGTGGGTGTAAATTTAAACCAATGAGAAATAAGATTCAGCGACCTTGTCTAAACATGCCTAGTTTTATCAACCAATCAGAAACAAGTTTGAACGTTACTTCTTTTCTGAAAACCAATCAGTGTTCAGTTTAGGCGTGGGTTGCTATTTCAAAACTGCTTATATTTCGAGCGGCTGTTGAAACGATTAGCTTTCAGTGTTTGTAAATGACTTTCAAGGGCATAAAGTTTGAAATTCCTTGGAGGGTTCCACGTATGACAACTCAAGTTGACGATGGAGTGCAACAAAGATTTGACTTCACCAGCACTTTTCCGAGTAGAGAGAAGAAGAAGAAATAATGAGAAATGAATCAATAGGAGGATAGATAGAATGTTGCAAGAAAAGAGAATGCGTAAAATAATCACTGAACTTAGCAAGGAAATGATTGCATGGAAGAGACAATGGCTCGAATTAGCTGGTACAAACGAACAATATAAACGAGAAGACACGGTGAAGAAATTGAAGGAGACTATCAACGTACTATTGAACACACTTAAAATATTATGATAGAACTTGACAGTTTTTTATTTGGAAGTTCCTTTGATTGAGAGTAACATGATTTTAGCTTGAATTCTAAAATTGCGTGAAACCGCTTATTTTCACTGGTCATATCTTGTTAGCACAAACGTTTTCATATGAATGTTTGGTTTAATGGTCTCCTTAAGAGAAAGGGACTTGGGAGCCCAGCTAATTCATTGTTAGTTCTCGATAAGGTCATTGGCCCATGATGCTTTGGGACAGCCAACTTCACCATGACCGTTTAGGACTACAAGACAATGTATCGATTTTGAAGTTGCGTGACATTTTTGGCACCATGGAAATCGACCCCAGGTCCTCCTCAATGCTGTTTTCCAACATGGTCGCACTTTCATGGGCGCCGCGATTATGAGTTCTTAATTCCGCTCCTGATTGGTTGAAAATAACCTCCATATACCTTAGATTCTCACTTACATAACCACGCAACTTTGTAATCTTTCATTTGTTCTCAATAAAATGTTGTTTCACCCTGAATTTGTGTTACTGCGCATGTGTGTTGTACTATTTTGGTTATAGGGGACAGAGTAACAGTTCCCACATAGTTCTAAGAACTTTTCATGACCCTTATATCGCGCATAGACCACTTAGGGGACAGAGTAAGTTGTCCCACATGGGTCAACAGACATATGAAGATTTTGATATGAGAGCCATGTCACTTAGTAGATTAGTAACGAGGGTTACCACCTTCTTAGGGTGCCATGATGGATATGTAAATTAGGGATGTGATAAGGGGTCAGGGGGGCTGTGAACAAGAGGATGACGTCACAGGGAACTAGGAGATAGGGGACTGGGAACCAGGGAAGGGGTCACGTGACGTCATAAGAATGACGTCATTAGGGACCAGATTAGATCCCAACAGCCAATCAGAGCGCAAGTTAGGGTCAAATGTAACCCATAAGACTACTTGGGGTAAAGCATGAAATATTGCATGTCTTGGTTGCTTAACAATGGCCCATAACCATGTATGGAGAATTTGAGAGTAACATGCATTCGCCAGCTCTCTTCCACGGAGCTCAAGAAAACGTTTTGATACAAACATAACATAAGAAAAGTGTTCGAAAAGGTATTGCCAGGCAGTTGTGCTTTTTTTACGTTAGCCTAGAAATAAAATTCGCTCACAGATGTAAAATTTAAAATTGTTAAACTTGATTTTTGATCTGGATTGTCTTTTAAGTGAAACAAAACTTAAGACAAAGCTTTCTTTTCTGTCCAAAGCATTGTTATAATCCTGCCGCATCTATCAGGTTTGGATGGTCTCAGTGAATATAGTTACCTTTAAAACCAACTAAAGACAATTAAAGCTATTAAATATCGGTATATGTTGTGGAGTTAAACTGTTTTTGAGAACGAAAACTTACTTTTGGCAAGCCAAGAATTGAGAAAGTGTAGTTAGTATTATATCATAGAAAACACATTAGTTAGGACAATCATACTAACAGACTGGCGCACACGTCATTGATTTTAAGGTGGCATGCGGATAATTATTTGCAACGTTTAAAGTTACTATGAAACGAAAAAATAAGTCAGTGCTGCTTATTTGAAAGGCTTTTTGATGACGTCATGAAGATTGCAACTAAATGCTAAAGTACTGAATAAAGGTTATCTCTGGATATATTGAAGCGGTGTTCTTCAAACTTGGGGCCAGAAATGTGCATAACAAAAGATACAAAATGACAACTATAGTGCCCTTGCCATGGAAACTCTCTTAACTCCAGTCTCTTTCTGTTAAAAACCAAATATCCCCATTTTTAACAAATTAAAGTGGGACAGACGGTGCTGCTTAAAACAAACATGGTTCCCATATTGTCTTAAATCTCATCATTAGATTAGCGGGAGTAGACGGCCCTTGGTTAAGAGAAAAACTGTTTTAATAGGGCCAGCGGCAAAACTGTTGTCATGACAAGGCAAACACTAGATCTTGCTAATGCATAAGTATTTGTGTATGAAACAACGCCGATTAACGATAACTGCGTTTTTTTCTCAAGACTGTTACCTATTAAAAACTCAAGGTGGTCTCCACTAACCTCCTTCCAAGCCAAACGATTTCAAAGTCCCACTGTGTAACTTGCTTACCAATATATCTAATTTTGTACCATGTGACTGGGTCTTGCAAAGGGCCTACTTCATGGCCGCCTATTTCATGGGCCATAAAATCTAATGATACATGTTTTGGCATGACCCATTAAATTTATCTTTGATTTTTCGTGAATTTTTATGGCCATGAAAACAGATTGGCATGACCAATAATTTAAGTTTTGGATGGTCACCAACTTTTCATGGCCATTAAAAAGTTTTTATGAGCGATAAAATAATTTTCATGAAAATTAATGGGTTTCAAGGAGGCCATGAAAATTGGGAAAAGCAATATTCATGGCCCTTAAAAAAGGATCATGGGTTTTTCATGAGTAATTTATGGGATTTTTATGAAACACTAATTGGCAGTAAATTAACTTTAATTTTGTTAATTCATCATTGCGTCGACAATGCCAGCTGGATTAAACCAGATCGGAGCACAGACTAGACCACGCATCGCATTGGATCACGGATCGGATCATGGATCGGATCACGGATCAGATCACGGATCGGATCATACATTGGATCGTAGATTGGATCAAGAAAAAAATGTTTTAAAAAGGTCTATTTAGGGATTTGGCTCTCCTGTCATTCATTATCTTCCCTTGACTTGAATAATAATAGTCCAGGCTTTAAGTGCCACTAACCCCCAATTTTCTTTGCTAATAAAACTGTACTTTTTCTCCTGATCACCACTGCGAAAAAAATTATCGTTGCAGCTATCTTCGTTCATGTTCTATGGATTTTCAAAGTTTGTAAATTTGCCTTCATCCATGTTCACGACCGAGGAATTGCGGAGAATGAGGCGAGTTGGCTTCTGACCTCATTTTGGGAATAACAAGATTTTGTTTCTGAGGAGAATATTTGCGACCATGCCATAGTGTGTGAAAATCGTTGCAGATTGCAAAGAATGTGTTGTTGGAGGCTGTAGAAACAAAGGATGCGTTTTATGTATTCCTCTTTATTCAATACCTCTATCCCGATGAAAGTCGACCAGAAACGAAAAAAAGACCAAAGAAGTGGGCTGATCCTTTGCGAAGCTCCCCGGGAAGCCCATGATGCATCAAGTTGATGCATACAAGGACAGATTTCAAATTACACACCACAATTTGACACTACTTTAAGAAATAAAGGTTATAATGTAAGACTTGGAACACGCAGACAGATTAATTGTTTTTTAATTGTTAATTATTAATAAAGTTTGTTGTTGTTGTTGTTTGACTACGTAAAATATGTCACTATCAACAGAATGTGCCGCAGTATTACTATCTTTTAGCTACTCTAGTTAAATAGAATAAATACCAATAATAACTTAGAAACATGGCAAAGTTCTCGGTTAAAATTACAAAGAATACAACTGTGATCAACGGTTTATCTTTACATGTACAGTCATGCTGGTTGTTATAATTATCGTCAGTGACTCACTGAAAAGAAAATTAAAAAACACTCTTGAATTTACAGCAATACCTGTTTAGAACTCTCACAATTCAAATAAATCATTATTTCCTTTTCCGGCGAACTTTCTGAAAACTTTTCTTTATGAGATTAAGCTGCTTCTTCGTAAAAAAGTGTTTTTCTTTGCTTAATATCTCCCTTTCCAATGTATCGAATAGTTGTCTGGTATTAATCAGTTGTCTGGTATAAACCTCAGCCTGAGAAAAATACCAAGCAAGGTCAAAGAGGTCCCTTGCTGTTAAATCCGAAAAACTGCTCTTTAAGAAAGAAATCTGTAGACCTTCGTACAAGTTTCTACTCCCAGTTTTTGCTACCACGTATCCTCGCAGAAGCAAAAACTTTTCTGACTTTGAAAACTGCTGCAAACCACGCTGAAGTACACTTTCTTCGATCACATTAAACATTTTACTGTTTGCCTTTCTTGCTCTCCCGAGAGACCAAACCACTTGACATAAAGCGCTATTGCCAAATAGCTCCACATCTCTTGTCAGCAACTCACTTTCAATTTCTTCAACTAACTTGTTGTCCTGTCTTTGAGCAACAACAAACGAGTAGAGGATAAGAACAAGCTGATGAACCTGAAACATGCCAACACCACGGTTAAAAACCTCGCCCTTAACAAGATCAAATACTTTAGCATTTGTCCCATCTCTCGTTGCAAAGGACCAAACAATTTGTGATAAATCGGAATTTTTGAATCCCTCTACACCTCTTAAGTTAAGTTCATTATCCATAACATTGAAAAGCTGTTTGCCTCCTTTTCTAGCTTTGCTGAATGCCCAAAGTATCTGAAAAACATCACGTCTTTCCAAGTTAGCTGTTCCTCGTCTCAGAATCTCTTCTTCCACTCTTTCAAACAACGTGTCTGCATTCAACTCCTTCTTTGCAAAGCACCACACAAACAGAGCAAGATCACTACTGCCAATCACCAAGAAGTCTCTTGATAAAATTTCTTCCAAGAAAATATCAAACAGTTCAGCAGCACATCCATCTGAATTGGTAAACAACATCAACATTGCAGCAAGTAACTGACTGTCAAAGACAGAAACTCTCAAATGACCTTCACGAATTGATTCTTGTAACATGGAAGATATTTCCGTAGCTGCCAAGTCCAGGTTAATGCATCCACTGACAATCTGGCTAATATTTGGGTTGCCAAAGGTCTCGATATCACAAGACAGAATAGCTCTCTCACAAACTTGAACTAGCTCGTGATCTTTCTCTTCAAGGTTTCCTAAAGACCACATCACATTGGCAAGACCCCTGGGCTGGCATTTCGCAATGTCTTTGGAGATGCTGTCCAGCAATTCCAGGTATACACTGTTTGACGCTTGGCTTGATTTGCCTTTTTCTTGTTCCAAAACTCGCCTCTGATTTCCATCTCGTCCGGTGATCTTGGCAATGCTATAAAGCATGGTCACTCTGTTCACAATGTTTGCTGAATTCTTGATACTTTCAAACAACTCAAGTTGTTCTGATTGTTTTAAGTGACAATATTACTTTGTTCATTTTAATATCATCTTCAGATGGGCGTGGTCGATGAGAAAAGTGGACAACTGATGGTTTTAAACAGTAGCCGCCAATTTTTCTTGGTTTACTTTGGTTTAGAATCTTGAGTGATGACCACGAAGTCTGGGACAAGTTTCTAAACCCTTTAAATGCTCGTGACGGGAAAACTTTAGTCAGATAATGACCATGTTGCAGGGGATACAGGCTTGTAAACATGGACAGAGCTCTTATTCCATACATTGTACGCATAGTTACTTGGCAGATCTTATGCGTCTAACAGAAGGTTCCATGTGGTCTGTTTTCTGTGTTAAAAGTAAAAAGAGTTTAAGGTAACGTTGAAAAAAAAACACGTATTGGCAGAAAGGAGGATAATATTTCTCATTTCAATATCAGTATCATTGATAATCAGGTTTAGATCTAAGCTACAATAACGGACAAATCGTGTTGGAAAATTCCAAACATGAAATCATAACGGTAATATACCTACAGAATAAGTGTCAGCACCCCTACTCTCCCTATCAATGTTGGAAAATGGTCAAATGCAAACTTGTATAAGGTGAACGTGGTTTCCCAGCATTGCGCCGGAGTGCGGAGGGACAAAGTATGTGTGGAATGATTTCGTTCTAACCCTTGCGACCAAGATTGTCTGAGGGGGGCAACCAAGTAAACGCTTTTTCGTTTGACCAATCACCGCGATATTTGGCTTCTGTGACAACCCGAGGCAGAAAAACAGACTCTCGCTGACTGTAACATAAAATGCACGATCTACAACGGTTTACAACTGCTTTATGAAGTAGAGGTAAAAGAAGATTTCGTTTATATCCAAGGGTTTACCTTTTGTAAACCGTCCGAAATTCGTGACAGACAAGTTATAAACGCAGCAAAAGATGTTTTAAATAGTTTTGTATCCCGATGTTAATTCCTCAAGCAGTTCAATATTTTTCTAATAATATCTGTGACGTCAAGATTACGTCAAAACCTCTTGTAACTCGTTTGTAAACCACTGGAAAACCGACGTAAACCTTCTGGCCCTAAAGGTTGTTCCTGGAATGAAAATAGGCAAGAGGAACACGCTTTCAAATATGTTAAAGAATTTCTACATACGACCATCGTTTTAGTAAAAAAAATGAGCCTGTCTTGGGAAATTTTAAGCAGAGACATTTCATGTTTTTGGCATTTTCCAACACAATCTACCCATGATTGTAGTTTATAACTATACCTACTTATAAGCCGTTGCTTTGGGTATAAGCTACAATCATGGACAAATCGTGTTGGAAAATGCCAAAAACATAAAATCATAACAATAATACCCACAGAAGTGTCAACACCCCTACTCCCCTTTTCAATGTTCTAAAATGGTAAAATGCAAAAACAATAGAGTTTATGTTCGCACGCATAAATATGTTTTGGGCCCGAATCAGATTCATTTTAGTGGCAAATAAAATGAGCCTGAGAAGGGCTTAAATCATATTTATGCACAAGAACGTAAACTCTATTACTATTAACATCACTTTGGAGGGCATTGAGAAAAAATCGAAAAAAATGACAACAAAGCAGTCTGAACAATCACGCGACCATTTGCAAGTTGAATGGCTTTTGTTTTTCCCTCAATGAAAAAGCACAATAGCTGGCTAGAAATTACGAAACCTTGCCATTCGAGTTTTCAAAAATCATGGAAGACATAAAAGGAAAGTTGGACAAATGTTGAAATTAATAGTACAATTGCTAAACTGACAGTTTGACATAATTGGTAACCAGAGTGCGTTTATCTTGAAGCTGCAAAACTTTGGACTTTGCCACTGGCCATGCAGCCACTACACGCGGCTTTTTGGTGTTTACTGGCAGGAAATTAGACTAACTAACTTTTGTAGATCTTTCTCCTCTCATTGAGAACACTGAGAATTTAGTTTTTCTTTGTCTGTTTAGTACTGTATTTTCAGCCATGATTTGGGAATGAAAATGGCGCCATCATTTCTTTCACTAACGCTGCAAGAAAACGGCACGAACATTCTAATGGCTTCTAGATTTTGATTGGCTGCTTACTAGTATGACTGTTTGATTCTCACTTTTCATTGGTTTATTTCAGCGGGCTAAAATACATTTTAGCTCGCAAAATGCGTTACAACGCCCGACAACGTTGAATGAACATGTTTTGTCAACATTGCACAAGGGGGGGAGGGGCAAAATGTGTAAAGAATGATTTGTTCTAAACCCTTCTAATTCTAACGAGTGGTAGTTGAATTTTAGCAGTGATTACATTTATGCAAATGAGCAGTGGGTCTTGACTATTTGGTGTAAATTGAAGTTAGCTGCACAATATTCAGTCCATTGATAGTTTTGATGATTTTAACTGAAGCTTTGCCAAAAATCATGTGTGCTCGAAAAGTGTTTTACTTCCGCGTACAACAAAACTGAGGAGAAGCCAATTGGCAAGAAACGTGTCCAAGTTGTGAACCCCAGAAATGAAAGAAAATACAGTGTGGAATTTGTAGTTGTAAAAGGAAAAGGCAGGCCGCTGCTTGGTTTACGAGCCAGTGAACAAATGCAACTCATATCTGTGGTCTGACAAAACATGGGTATTCAGTCGGAAGAACCAACGCAGAACAAAACACCACTTACAACAGAATCTATTCACAAAGAATATGCTGATGTATTGAGAGGAAGGAAAGTTACAAGGTGACCTCCACCTAGAAATGACCAAAACGTACCACTAGTTCAACTCCCAACAAGAAAGGTGCTGATCGCCACTAATGAAAACCTAAAAGAGGAAATGGGTCGCTTGAAAGGCCTTAATATCATCACACCAGTGAATGTACCTACCTCCTGGATATCAGCAACTGTTGTCACCTTGAAGAAAAATGGCAATGTTCGACTGTGTGGGCCCCAAACCACTTAACCAAGCTCTCAAACATAATTACTACCCTCTGCCTACTATCGAGGATGTCCTTCCTGAGCTATCAAATGCAAGATGCTTAACTGTGTTAGATACCAAAAATGGGTTTTGGCATGTGTTCTTGGACGAGGAAAGTAGCTACGCAACTACATTTGGCACTCCATGGGGAAGATACAGATGGCTCCGAATGCCATTCAGCATCTCATCGGCCCCTGAAGAATTTCAGCGAACACTGGATCAGGCATTAGCAAGGCTAAATGGATGCAAGGCGATTGCTGATGACAACCTTGTATTTGGATGTGGAGCTCATGATGATGAAGCAGTAAAAGACCATGATGAAAATCTCATTGCATACATGGGCCACATGCTCTCCGCATATGGGCTACAACTTCACCCTGAAAAAGTCAAAGGAATCAGAGAGATGCCAGCACCGCCTGACAAACAGAGCATCCAACATCTCTAAGGGATGACTAACTACCTGCAGAAGTTTGCCCCGAGACTTTCGGAGAAGCAAGCTCACCAAAAACGACAAGTTCCTATGGGACAAGCAGGTTCATGGTGCAGCCCTGGAGGAGACAAAGATCCTTTCTACGACTCTAGTTCTAAAATACTTTGACACAAGTGCCATGTCCACACTCAAGTGTGATGCCTCATGTATGGGCTGGGAGCATGTCTAATGCAAGATGGACATCCGATCGCAGATACATCCAGGTCCCTGACCCCCACAGAGGTCCAGTATGCACAAATCGAAAAAGAGTTACAGGCCATTGTATTCGGAATGAAGAAGTTTGAAACCTACCTGTATGGAAGGAAAGTGCTAGTCGAATCTGTTCCCGGTTCAAATAAGAGCTGAGCTCAAAAGAAAGCTACACTTCAGTCATCTGGGAGTACAAACATGCCAGCGACAAGCATGGGAAGCATTCTACTGGCCTGGTATGTACAAAGAGATTGAAGAATATGCCTCCAAGTGCCAAGTCTGCAATACATACCACTAAGGGCAGCAGAGGGAGCCCATGATCTCACACCCAGTACCATTAAGACCGTGGCAGGTCCTTGCTGTTGATCTCTTTGAGCTCCAGGGCCAGGACTACCTTGTCACCACTGACTATTACTCAAATTTCTTTGAAGTAGACAAGCTTGTTAGTAAGACATCTAAAGAAATTGAAAAGCTCAAGCTTCATATGGTAAGACATGGAATTTCCGGACAAGATACAGCTGTAGTAAGCGACAAAGGCCCCCAGTTCAGCTCACAGGATTTTAAAGTGCCCCTAACCCCAATTTTTTTCTTTTTATTTCTAAAAAAATACATAATTTGGTGCAGATTAAAAAAGAATCGAGTAAATCCATCAAATCCTCATGAAACTACGAATGTTTGAAGTTGAGATGTTCTGGTTCACGGCCGCACAACAGCAGATCTGGGGCTAATGCACTTGTGACGCTAGTGGGGAAACTGGTTTCTTAGCTTTTGAAGTGATCGTGTGTTCAGCTGGGATTCATCTGAAATTTTCTGGCCTTCAAATCCTGTGAAGTTTGATCCCAGCCACTGAAATCATTGAAACCTCCAAGAGGTGGCATCAGACAATACAGATTAGGATTATTCCATTGAGTCCGAGGTCTCTGACTATCAGTTCTCTCCCGGAGAATAGCATCGAAGACATTGAAGTGACACCAAGTAAAAGCGATCTTTGACCATTTTCTGCCGACTTTGTTGTATGTGTAATATGGTCCCGGAATATGGTGAACCCTACTTAGCGTTGAATTCAGAACTTTACTTGAAAATAAATTGACTAAAGAATTTCACACATAGTGACAAGACAAACAAAGAACTTGCTCGCCTCGCTTGAGAAGTGGGTCTGGCAAGGAGTTCCAGAAGTGGTCGAATTCTGCTGTGCTAATTGGGCAGAAAAACATTTTTCTGCCCAATCAGTGATGAGTTCTAGCCGGGGTAAGTCTGCCGCCTTCTTACACAAAGCAGTTTTCTTCATCGATCGACCTACTTGCTTGGCCCGTACAACGGGAAGGTTCTCGTGGAGAGTTTCAGAAAAAAAAATTCAACCAAGCCGAGGAAATTGTTAGCGTTAACATGGGAGCTAGAAACCAATACT
>CM042750.1:25376542-25390160 GCA_022496165.2 Catalaphyllia jardinei | reverse complement strand
TTGAATGTTCGGAGCTATGTTTGAATGTTGTGAGTGGATTTTAAACTCCTGACTTGAATGTTGTAAGTGAAGATTTGTATGTTTCAATTGAATATTTGAATGTTATCAGCGAATGATGGTATGCGTGAATGAAGGGCAAAGTTTGAATTTTGGCGGTGTTGGAACGTCATAGCTGTGGGAGGCGCGGTGGCCTCATGGTTAGTGCGCTCGTCTCAGGATCGAGCGGTCCGGGTTCGAGCCCAGGCCGGGGACATTGTGTTGTGTTCTTGGGCAAGGCACTTTACTCTCACATTGCCTCTCTCCACCCAGGTGTATAAATGGGTACCGGCAAATTTAATGCTGAGGGGGTAACCCTGCGATGGACTAGCATCCCATCCAGTGGGGAGTAGAAATACTCCTAGTCGCTTAATGCTAAGGAAACCGGGATAAGCTCCGGCCTGATGGGCCACTTGGCCCGTATGCAGACTTACCTCCCGCGCTCCCGCAGCCCCGCAGTCCCGCAGTCATCTTATTTGCATATGGTTTTCATCAAACTGTTGAAGAGTTACTCCCGCCACTGTCATCTTATTTGCATATGGTTTTCATCGGACTGTTGAAGAGTTAGTCCCGCATTCCCACAGTTTTCTCATATAGCGATCATAGAGCTACTCCTGCACTCTTCAAAGATCTTTCAACAAGTTTTAGAATAATGTCTATATTTTATTCAAAACCAGAACTAACTTGCATGCATCTTTCACTATTTATGTGCCTCCATAGAAGAATCAGAACAGCTGTTATATTATGTACAGGTAATTCATTAAACCACTCATCCAGGAAAAAAGCTAAAAGCGTTTTATCAACAAAACTTACACCGCGTAATCTCTATCAGTTTTATTCTTAACAAGAACTAATGCACGCCACAAGAAAAGGCACGAAATTTGTAAACTTACATTGCGTATTCTCTATCAGTTTCATTTAAAAGGAGAACTAATGCGCGCATCGCATATCCAGTTCTTCTAACTACAACACTGTTCCAATACCACAAGAAAAGAAGCAAAATTTGTTTAAATTACTCACTATATAATTTCTTCACGTCTCTTAGGAAGATTTCAAATACATCGTCTTCCCCGTTCTTGTATCTCCACATGAACTCAGCTAAGTAAGAGGAGAAGTGTTGCTTTCTCACACCAAATGGGGGTAGCTTCACCTTCGCTTGTCTCCAATGACCTTCTATTTTATTCGTATTGTCTCCCTGTTCGTTTACAAATTCCTTCGAGTGATTCACTGTTCTGTGTGCATACCCATGCTTTTCAAGATTGCAGTACGCTTTCCAGCAGTCGGATATTATGACTGTTCCGGGTTCAATCCACCTTTCTATCAGCGGCAACAAAGTTGCTTCGTCTCTTTTGTCCACTGCCATCATAAAACATTTTCTGCTGTCCTGCTCGATCTCTCCAAATACCCATTGTCCTTCGACGTGATGTCCTCGATGATATTTTCACTTGCCAAATTTGCTTTCGTCAATCTGGACAATCTTTCCTTCCCCGCCTATTTTTTCACTATTGTCGAACATTGTAATTTCACAAACTTCTCGACAAAAACTGTCCCAATCTACGCCTGTACCACTTGCTAGTCGTAGTTCTTAAGTGAACTTAAGTATTTCTTCCAATGTCATGTTGCTTTGTGCAAACCAGCTTCCCCTTCTTATTGATAACTCCGTCCTGTGTCTTTTAGCGCTTGACTGTACTCTACACTCCCATTTTAAACCATCTGATCGGTCGTTGCATGTCACTATTTTCATTTCATTGTTGCATTGAGGACACAGTTGTGACTTTCTTATTAAGCCTTCCGACATCAGCCACTCAATTAGAACTTGTTTGTCCAACATTAGATGAAATAAGTCATCATATGTCCACTGCCTGCTGTCCTTCTTGCGCCCATAACTTCTTCGTCCAAAACCACACTGAGTCCTGCTGTGTTTTGTTTCAGTTGAGGGAGTTTGTGTTGCCTGACTACATAACCGTGGTCTTTTAAGACCTACAGCAACTTGGATTCCCTTATCAGCCATATATGTTCCTTCTTAGCATTCGAAGAGTTAATTCAGTGAGGATCAACTCTATCGGTTTCAGTACACATTCTAGTACAGGTCACTTAATGTGCATCTTCAAATACTGCTCCCGCTTTCCCGCCGTGACCAAATTAACATAACAACTGGATATAAAAAACTCGTCAAAACTTTATCGAACGTGTTGTTCCAAAACCGTACAAACCAATAAAAACTAAATGAATGTGAAGGAAAACTTCATATTTACCCGGGATTTGTCACGAACTAACTTCCAAATTAATTTTTCTCCAAACATATTGTGTTCCATTTCACGTTTCACTTTCCAAATGTATTTTTTATTTTTTCTGTTGAGCGATTAATCATTCATTACACTAATACTCCCCGCATTTTGTCGGCTTTAATCATCTCACCTCTGACAAATTCTCACACATCCTGCTTTTGAATAGACTGATTTCGCACCCATTCACTTTTCGGAAGATAAAGAAAGCAAAGAAAACTTTGAATTAAGCGCCTGAACTCCCATTGGTTAAAATTAGCTTGCAGGCCGATGTATTCAAAATAAATTTTTTAGTGTTTCCCTTAACAGAGCGCTATCAGTCTTCACTGCAGTCTTTTCTAAACGGTCATCAAGAGCAAAATCAGTATGTACGCCTTGTCAAAACTCAACAAACAACAAACCTGGGTGAATCTCCAGAAGCGTTTAAATGGAGTACAATTTTCATACCGAAAATTATTTCCAAAACCTGAAGTCTACGAGTTTATAAAAAACAAAGCGGTGTCCGTTGGAAGTTGCGAAGGATATTTTGTCCCTTCACTCCTGACCACAACTGCGTATATTCTGGCCTGTAACCACGCGCGAGTACAGGCCTTAACGCACGATCAGCCCCTAAACATCTACACCATATTTGTGGGATATCCTGGAACAGGTATGTTTAATGTGCACTATTGGACTTTAAAGATTGTGGACTTTCAACAGTATATGTTACATGCGGAACGGTTAAATTTTATGATGACTAATACTCTTTGTATAATTTTTTCACAGGCAAATCATCGGCAATCCAGCATGCGTCCCAAGATCACCTCGAACAACTAGATTACACCGCATCCATCATTTGCAAGACCACGTCCTCGGGTTTGGTGAAGTTGCTATCAACGCAAAAAAAAGGAATCATCCTCTCCCCAGAAGTTTTCGATATCTCGAATAAACTGATGAAATCGGACGAGGACAAGTAGAACTGCCTTAAATTCAAAATATATGTATTTCAGTAAAGAGGTGATAGATACCCTCCACCAGTTTTTATTTAATATGCTATAAAAGAGCTTTCTTGTATACACAATAAAAATAGTTTGCTTGGGTTCGACATGTGTTGAGTTTTACCATTTGACAGCGGGAGCACTCGATAGATACCCCTCTGAATTCCACTAAGCATTTGACTATGTGACTGCAAGACTGCGAGAGCATTAGTTCTCCGCTCATCTCAGTCATATTTGTCCACTGCGGGAGTGCGGGACTGCGGGAGCACTAGTTCTACATCCATTTAATATTCATATTTATCCACTGCGGGAGTGCGGGACTGCAGGACTGCGGGAGCACTAGTTCTACACCCATTTAATATTCATATTTATCCACTATTTTTTCAACTTTTATCATCATTGACCTGACTGTGGGACTGCGGGTGCAAGCGATTAATGTCACGCCATCGAAGCGGGGTATTCTGAAATTGCTCCCAAAAATTCATGCAGACCGAGTGTCACGCAGTCGCTTTTTGTCATTTTTCATGGACATTAGCATAATTGTGGAATATTCCTTGCTCTTTTCTTTAATCATTCTTAAATAAAATTTGATCTACAGGCTGACTTGTTGATCTCCAGTCAAGGGCATCATGCTGCTGAATGCCAAGACAGTGGGTCACCCCATTGTCTCGCAGACCATGCAGACTGTGCAGACTGAAAACTTTTTTTCTTATTCTGGTTTTTGCATTTAATTCTGACTCGCACATTTTTGGCTCCGGTCTCAAATTAGTGTTTTCAATTACATTTCGGAGTATTTGTTATGCATGGGCCGTGCTAGCTCAGTATGTGACTGTCGGTTGACGTGTTACAGACTTTGCAAGGGAAACTCCATTTAGTCCTAAATATCATGCTTAAGTAAAGCTATTTTAAAATTAGAAATCAACTTCACTTGCAATTTGCATGTATTAAATGCTACATGTACATGGCTGTTGGAGCATGACCACGATCACATCAAAAAAGTTGAGCAAATGGAAAGGCCACAGAAAACCGGATAGCATTTGAAATTCTCAGCGCAGTACAGTTGCCGTGATGAGTTGATGCGATGGAAAATTTATCTTGCTTTCATATGGCAGTTGTGTTTTTAAAGCGATTTAGACTACCAGTAGCCCGGGTTTTCGCTTGGGCTGTTGTGCATGACGCATTAGAAAACCTCAAGAAAAAAACTTCACACAAGCATTTTTTCCTCGTGATACGCTCAGTGTCCCAATCTAATGGCAATCTGTTCTTTGCGGAGCGAAAGCGATTTGTGGGACAACGTCACTTAAGTCACCGTCCATGCTTTGTTTTATGAATCAGGAGAACTAGGGAAAACTAAGGAAATCACAAAAAACAACAACGACAACAAATTGGACTAACAAAATAAAACTACAAACCACAAACCCGTTAAAAAATTGACACAATTTGCACCCAGAATGTATGGAAGTTTATGCTTATGCTTGATTATAGTGTATTTATTGTGGACCAGTAAAAGGAATTTTCCATACAAAGTCTATTGAACACGTTTGTCCATTCAGTCAACAGTCAGATGTTGCGTTCTTTGTGCGGCCTGTGGATGAATAACAAACATTACGACATATTGAACAATACTTTGTAACTGTAGAACTGAAAAAGGTGAGTCAAGTGTTAGAAAAAAGTGCTCAATCTGCACGGTCTGCAGTCTGCAGTGTGCATGGTCTGTGTTTTGGGGTGACCCCAAGCCAGTGGATGATGTGCTAAGATGGTCATGTATAATATGTCACTTAATGGAAAATGGAAATGATGTCATAATGCATGTTACTGATATGACAGATTGTGCAAAAAGTGAGAGGAATGAAGACCATGAAGGTTTGAAATTGTATATAAGAACGACTGTGGCCTGGCTGGCAAATCTGTTGAAGACATAATATCTTAAAGTGGTACTATGAGAAAAATCGCATCTCTCCTAATGAAGCCATTTTAAAGCATAAACAAGTACGGTAGTCTGTATGAGAAGAAAAATGCAGTTTACTATTTTCAAATATCTGTTTTTGTTCTAGAGATATTCAGTTATTTTTAAAGTGCCCCTGTGATAAAAAAATCACTTCCTTTTTTTCTTGAGATTCTGAAAGTGTGTCTGCTTAACACTTGACTGGCAAAATTCTGTCCTTTCATTTTTATCCAAAGGCCGTTTACTTTGAGTGTAAGTTTTGGATTTCACGATCCGCCATCACTCACGTTCAAACCTGACCGATTTGACCTCAGAGGGTTGGATCCGGGAAAAGACTGATGTCAAAGGCTCACCAGCTTAAAATTTCAGTGTGTGAACGCAGCTTATTGTGTATGCAAAGTTCGAATTTAAAAGTGTGAAAGCCCAAAACTCCCGTGCTGCATATTAATTCTGCAGCATGCACACGCATCGCATTCTTAAACTAGTGAGCCTTTGACGTCATTTTCTCCTCGACCCAGCTCTCTCTAGAATTTAAATTTAGTAATGGCAGATCATTAAATAGGAAAGTTCCAGTTAAAATAAACAGGTGCCTTTTTTAAATCAAGGATTAAAACTTGGGTCACTTAACACTTAACATAGTTTTGAAATCTAAAGGAAAAAATAATTTATTTTTTGCCACAGGGGCACTTTAAATATGCCAATTAGCCAAGTGATGATGTCATTCACTCAACTAAATTTTGATTAAATATGAAGAAAAAAGATATCTCAGCTAAGTTGTATCAGAAATGCTTGATTCTGTGCAGTACGATTCTGATAAATGTGCTCCACAATACAAGCTTAACAGTTTTGTTACCATGGCAACATACTGGGTTCCAGACCTCCCTAATATAAAATGCATCTCTGACCATGTTTTGTATTTGCAAATGGTGCTTCACATGCATTATCCACCAAGCACACAGATATGTTAGCTCAAGTTTGGGGCCTCGTTCAATGTTTTTTGAGCTGAAAATCATTAACATAGTGAAATCAAGTGGGTGGGGACTGCAAAGGAGTGAGTTGCCATGGGAACAGAACTTTTCATAGCTATAGGTGTGTTTCCTGTAGAACTGTTAGCCTGTCAAGTTTCAATGGTCTGTGCTACAAGTTAATTTGCCAGGATATATAGCTCTATGTAAATACTTGATAAAATATTGGATTGAGTGTATGATGTCATCAGTCATCTCATTTGCATATTTTACCCTTTTTTCAAACTTAGTTATCTCCAGAACTAACATAGATATTTGCAAACAGTAAACACCATTCTTTTTCTTTCATGCAATTCTATGCGATACACCTAAAAGATCAAGGGGTAAAAATTTGATCACAGTACCACTTTAAGAACTGGACAAGGAATATTCTAGCCACAATAATGCTAATTAATGTTCATGAAAAATGACAAAAAGCAAATGGGTGACACTAGGTATGGTAAAACAGTTCTTTACTATGCGTTACTTGACATTTTTTTCTTTTTATGCAATAAGACTACAGTAAATTTATACTAAAACAATAAGACTACTCACCCCCATTTTCTACGAGTGGTAGTCAATATCTGCTCGTAGAAAACTTGGGCTCGTAGTCTAGTTAGTTTAGTAAATACAGTGCAACTACCTGTACATGTGTACCTGGTACTTAGATTTGATCTTCATTGTCAGAGCCAAAACCTACAAATATTTAAACACAAGGCCAGTGAGAATATTGATAGTTTTGCATTAGCCACCAGCCACTGTGCCTAAAAAATATAGAAGTTACTGTCAAAAGAAACAACTAAACCAACTTCTGTCAATTCAATAAGCACTGTTAAATTCCCCTCCAGAATTCTCTTAAACACGTTCCAGTAAATGCTAGCAGCATAAATTCAACTCAGTACTTTAATGTGCTACTATTATCAAAGTTTTACCCCTTGGTTCAGAAATTTTAGAAGGATCATATAATACTCAACAAAGGGTTTAAAATGAACACTGTTTACCTTTTGCAAATCTTAGCTTTGGTTCCCAAGATATTTAAAAATGTGTAAAACATACAAATACTGTAACAGAACTGATGATGTTATACTCTCAACCCAATTACCATATTGCATCAAGAAGAGGCCATGCAGCAAAGATCATCGAGACTTAGTAGTTCTACAGGCAACACACCCATGGCTATTAAAATTATGTTTCCATGACAACTAACTCTTTCCAGTCCCATTTAACCTGATTTCAGTAATTCAGTGATTTTCAGCTTGAAAAACATTAAGTGAGGCCACATTTTGGTCTCACTTATTAATATGCTTGCTGGATCAAGCAAATGTGGTACCACTGACAAATATCAAAATGGCATCTATCAGGGACAGTCTGGAACTAAGTATGTCATGACAACAAAATTGTAATGCTCGTTTTATGGGACGCATCTGTGAAGTCCATTATAATACGAAGCTTTGTTACCAGGAGCTCAATTGGTCTCTTGTATCTGGACAATAGATTTCAATAAATAGATGGTTTAAATAGTAACTATGTGGAAGACTCCCAGAATACTGAGAAGATTGAGTAGCAAAAACCAAGAAAATAATAATTATTCAAGCTTGTTTAAACTTAATTTATTTTGAATTATTCGTCTCCCCCTGGTCAGTTACATGATTTAAATTGTTAAATGAACTACACCATGTTGAATCTTGGGGCAGGATTTGTTGCATTTTTAGCCAGATCAGGAGTCCGATGATTAAATATCTCAATACAGCACACATATTTGCACATCTTTTATTTATTAAACAGGTATCTCCCCACCCCATCCCTCTGGAAATTCTAGCTTTAATTCATACTTTTCTTGAAAATGTTTGCTTTTGAGACCCTCCCCATCCTTGGAATTTCCAATAACCTCCTTGGAGTGGGTATGGACATAATTCTCTAGAAGTCAGTACACATACAGAATAACAACAGTCACAACCTTTAAGATGAGTAACTTGTGATTAAGACATGACTGATCATTGTAGTTACATGTATATGTTGTGGTTTGTTTGTTTTTTTTCTTGGTTTAATGTTTTTTTAAACCAGTTTAAATTTTTCAAACTGGGTTGAATTTGTCAAACCAGATAGAAATTTTCAAACCAGTTTATTTACTTATTTTGTCAACTATCTATAAAAAGGGAAAATATCTCTTTCCTTTTTTCTATCTTATTCTCTCCTGACTTATTCTATGCCCCAGCTACTCTACCCCTTACCCCAAATCTCCATTAAGCATGATTAATAATTAACAGCAAGGTTCACGGTACTCACCAGGATTTTTAATTGTCAGTTCATCACCCCAAGCTCCTCTCATACAAATTTTAATTTATTCATAAATACGTATAAATTTTAATTTATTCATACATGAAGTTTGTCTAAATAACTAAGAAGCTAACCAATTCCAAATAAGTGGTTAGGCCTAATCACTAACCTGAGAGCTCAACCCAAACTACTCAGTCACATGCAAAGTTCCCAGCCTAACATCAAAGCTGACCATTCTAAATAAGTGCTTAGGCCTAATCACTAACTTGAGTGCTTAACCCAAATTATTGTACTAAAACACATGCTCACATTCTGCTCAAAACTAAAAATTAATCTGGTTTAAAAATTTCAACCCAGTTTGAAAAATTTAAACTGGTTTAACAAAAATTAAACCAAAAATCAATTCAAACCACAACATATATACAGAGGTTAAGCAATAGTGAGATGAAAGCCTGAAGAAAGAATCAGGCGTGAACAGGATTCAAACTCATGACCTTTGCAATTCCAGTACAATTCATTAAAATTAGTCAATTAAAAGTTCTACGCCACAAGATGCTAAACTAATTTATATTATGAAGTGACATAGCTAAGGCAGAGCTGTCAAATTACCAACTGTTTAGTAATTTCTAAACAAATCAGTATAAGAATCTTCTAAACTTAACATTAATACCTAAGAGAAGACATTCAGTCGCTGGGCACTGTACTGTGTGTTTGCTCTCTACACACTTCTAGGCAGGATAGTTGCATAAATTATTTTATTAGTCATTCAAAACATTCCCGCGATTCTGCTTGGTTAAAACGACACGCATAATTTACCATAACCAGCTGCTGTTGACCAAATATTGAAACAATGACGTCAATAGTGCAGCCCGCTGCAAATTATTGAACCAATGACGTCAAAATGACATCAAAAGTGCAGCCTGCTGCAGATCATTGAACCGTTGACCAAGAAAACCTGGGGACACGGTTGTGTTACTTTTGGTGAGCTTAAAAACAAAGAGGGAAAGGGCGAAACTCCTTTAAGAATGGGGAAATATTTTGACTGAATAATGAAGCAATTATTGAATTCGGCTTTCGTAGGATATGAAGAATTCTGCAGATCTTAAAGGGTGTTATCCACAGAGGCCGAAGGCTCCTTGGTCTGCAGAATTCTTCATATCGTACTCAGCCTCATTCAATAATTGCTAAATATTTTGGCTTTTTTGGATATACTGTTACTGGTCAAACAAGAGGTTAACCTTAACTTGCTCCTGAGTAAGGTCTCAGTGTGTGTTTGCATTTTGTGACTAAAAATAGTTATGTGAACTAAATGCAACAAAATGTACGTGTATATTAAATCTGGGCCAGTTCAGTATGATGTAATACGAAATTTTAATCAGCCACCCAAAAACATATATTTTAACAGCTGATGTTATGCACCTATCAGTGTCAAGCCTGGCAGGAAGTGTACTTATTTGGTTTACAACTGGAAAACTGTTGTAACCACTAGGAAAATGTGTTTGATATAGTAAACATCACTGAAAATATCATTGCCCTGATAACAACAACAACAGCTTCACTTATCCCTTATTTTTTGTAAATTAAAGGAGAACTGAAGCCAAAATTGAGTCAAGATTTTGTTACTTATATTTAGGATATTATACGGTGGTGAGAAGATATGAATTTTCTGTTCTTGCCACAAGAACATAAAATTCATATCATTGAGCTAATGTGTAATGTTCTTTTTATTATATAGACATACTGATGACGGCATTTTTGATGATTTTCCGTAGATTTCCGACCACCTTCCGAAGATTGCCGAAGATTGTCCAAAATTGTTCCGAAGGCCAGATGAACGTTCCCGAACATTTTCCGAGAATTTCCGAAGATTGCCGAAGACTTTCGAGGAAGACCCGAAGATGTTTCGATGATACACCAACAAATTTAAGTACAATTTAAGAGACCAACTTGATATCAATAAAATAATCGATAAATTCACGTGTGAGATTATGGAAAATAAACCACTCGGGTGCCGGATGTAGTTTTTATGAATTTTACTAGTGGTATATTTTACAGTAAAACACTCGTGTCTATATAATAAATTTAATTATTGCACTATATGAGACAATGCTCGCAATTTTTTTTTGCTTTTAAACAACTTTTTTCACACCAAAAATCTAAGGTTTTTATTGCTTATTTGGTTTTTGCCTGTCAGCGGTTCCTACTGAGGCTTATGACGTATGATAATGGAAGAAAGTAAACAGCCAGAAAGCCTTGTATGCACCTGCGATGAGGTACAAGAAGAAGAAACAAATTTTGCGAAGGGAAAGACGGCTAGAGGGTCCACAAATAATATTCAGCTCCTTTTGGTATTGTGTAAGTTTAGTCCATTTTCAACTGACAGATCTCACTCGCCCACCTCGATGTAACATCCTGCAAATGTACTGAAAATATCACGTGTTTACTCTTTTGGACCGTTATCAGTTATTCACACTGAAGGGCTAATATATGATGGAGCTGTTTCAATTTTGTATAATCAAGCGTCGATAGTACATTCACTCTGAGGTTGCATGACTCCCAAATATACCACCATGAGATGTGTAGTTTCCCCGGGGCCAATAATTGGAAAGAAAAACAAAAAAAAAAGCACAAGACTTAATTATTTAAGATGTATTTTAAAAGGCGAGTTAACTTGTATTCTTCCTTTGAACTCAAAATTGATTCCCAGAAAATATAATCAACTGAAATTTAATCAAAAGAAATTAAATAAAGACTTATTCTTTAAAATAAAATACCCAAACCTTTGACTCTACTCTATTTCTATTCCTCTTCTCCTACTCTTACTAAAAGTTAGCGACGCATGAATAATTTAATGTATGGCTATACAGTTATATGAAAAATGTATATATCAAAATGTGCAAGTTCAATATGTTTATCACTGCTGTTTGTGTCTTATTTTTTATCAAACTACGGTCACCCAAGAACAAAAGTATTTACGATATGTATTTTGCCGAGTGAGTTTCTCTTCTTTGATACAAGCTTCTGCTTCAAGTCTCAAAATCGCCACGCCGAGAGTTGTCCCAGTTCGGGAAGCCAATCTGCTTATATGAAAAAAAATTGTCCCGTCTGCCATGGTTACTCTACCTGCCATGGCGAACAACTGAGTCGTCTCTCCCCCAAGACGGGTTTGCTATCCTCTTCTTGTAAACGCTTGGTTAAGTTTTGCAAGGAAATAAGTGAAAACGTAGCTCTGAATTACCAGGATCTATGGCTACTGATTGGTGTAGATTCACTTGGTTAAGCCGGGTTCATTATATCCAGCAGGTGGGTCAAGTGGCATGGGACTAGCATAACAAACAGGAGAAAGATACTGCAAACAAAACAGAATCCACTGTATATGTATATGTAAAATACACAAATGAAGACAAGACACGATTATAAAGAACAGGCTATATTTCGACCGACTTGAAGGTCTTCTTCAAGGTGAATGAAGAAAAACTGTTATACAAAATTTTCACTGCATCACTGAAATACAAAAGTGTACGCTACGACTTCAACGGTAAACAACCGTAACAATAGAATTCTAAAGTGTGACGTCACAAAAAATAAATCTGTGAAATTATGGGATTGGGCGCCTTTTTCGAATGAAGTATCCTTAAAAAAGGTTCCTTGCCAAAACTTAGCTCTTAATTGTAATTCCCAGCTGAAATATGAAGGATTGAAATTTGATACTGCCCCATATAAATCTCTCTAATTTTGAGTCAGTTCTAAACTGAAGAAGCAGAAACAAATTTTGAAGGGTTTGTATGGAATGCCATCAAACTTTGATCCCTTATATCTCTACCGGGAATTGCAATTCGGAGCTAATTTTTAGGATGACGACGTCTTTTATCTTTATCATGCTCTATAAGAATATGGCAGCATATCCCATAGTTTCAAAAAACTTTTTTGTGACGTCATCACTTAAGTACTCTATTCAAACTTAAGTAACATCCGCACGTGCCAAAGGATAACACACGCGCGTGATAAAGGACAGCACGCAAACGGATCGGAGAGCACATGAGCCACGCCAAAAATAACAGGGAAACAAGAGCAAAAATAAGTGAAACTAATTACAATACATACAATAAATTAAAATAATTACAAACATCACCGTGACATCTGCTACTAGCACATTTATGAGTACGTGGTACAGCCATTGGTACAAGGATGGTGCCTGCATATGCTAATTTATTTATGCACGACCTAGAATCGCAGTTGGGTGACATCGAGCGGCAGCTTGTAAAGGCGCCTGTTGCTGCCTATGCTCGATTCCACCGCTTTCTTGTGTCTGGTCTACCCTCCCCACGGGGCACCTTGACAAGTGAGATGCCGATACAGCTGTTTTCTAGGTGGAAGGTGAATCTGTTAAAAAAGATTTCTGAAAAGAAGAGGAGTTGTTTTGTTGAGGAGGAAAGCTGCGCTAGCTGAAAAGGCATGGAAGCTGAGACTCGAGTCTCTATTAAACCCCCCGAGATAAAGACAATGAAGAGGACGATATCTCAACGACAGGAAGGAAAACGTTGACCATAGAATCTGGTGTCAGTCCTCCTTTTCAAAGCAGCCTTAATCCTTTGACTCATGTGCGGGTCGTATAGGGTCTTGACGAACCTTGGCCTTTCCTCCACTTCTGACGTCATCAGTTTTATCCAAAATTGGCATCATCCATACCCAGCTGTTGCCGGAGGAAAAGATCTTTCCAATAATACCCCGGATCAGGGTGATCGCCACAAAAATGCGTAAAAAGTTGAGTGAAAAACTCAGAGCAAATTTCCTGCCACTACACATGGCTACTCATGGTAAAAATTGCCCGTCTCGATGACGCTTTCTTAGAAGGTTTTTTTTTTAACTGCAAGCAAGCCCAGTAGGAGGTCAATCACTGCAGCCAAAAGAACTGAAATAAAAGGCGAAAAAGGAAAGGCGAAAAAAAGTACAAAAAATTGAAAAGCCTAAAATTCTTATTTTTGCGTATGCCCAAGCCAAAATGTCGTAAAACTTGATGCTGGTGGCAAGAAAGGCAAGCTGTAATGTTGCAAATGCCTTTTGGACTAGATTAAAGCTAACTTGGCTAATTTG
>CM042750.1:25343456-25361542 GCA_022496165.2 Catalaphyllia jardinei | reverse complement strand
TTTCCAGGATATGGGAAATCAAATAAACAGAAGCGATTACGGTCAGGGATACACCTTATTTGCATTTGATCTGACCCCAGACCACTGCTCGGGTGATCATTTTGAGCTTATAAAGCAAGGTAACCTGCGGGTAGAACTTCATTTTGCTCAGCCACTCGCCAGCACAGTCAACCTCATCATCTACGCTGAATTTCAAAACGTGATCGAGATTGACGCGAGTCGAAACGTTTTGTACGACTACACAAACTAACATGGACACCATTCAGCTGACGGTCATCTTGAGAAAGGATAGATATACGCGCGGTGTGTTTCAAGGAGTGTACCCCTCAGACAAGCTACCTACAAGTGTTTCGTCTTACCCAGCCTTGTTCATTGCCAATGTGGATATTAGTGACAAGCCTGGATCGCACTGGGTTGCGTTTTATTTCACCAAGCAAAGAGAGGGAGAATTCTTTGACCCTTACGGATTACCCCCAAGTAATTACACTGGAACATTTTCTTCGTTTTTGAACAATAATTCTAATGGCTGGAAGTTTAACTCAAAGACTTAGCTTTGCAAAGCATTGATTCAAAAGTCTGTGGACATTACTGTCTGTATATTTCCTTATTTCGCTCTCGCCAAGTTAGCATGAGCACCATTGTAAATCGATTTTCTAGTAATAAAAGTCGAAATGATTTTCTTGAAAAACGCTTTATCGAAAAACGCTTTCCTTTTAGTCTCCCGAAATATCGCACTGATGTAAAGAAACAAAGAGCAATAGCACAACACAATAAACACACCATTTTAACGTATTTTATTGAGTGATCAAAATAAAGATGTATTTTACAGCAATAAAAACGTCTGTTGTGGTTATTCACAAACGCAACCAGCGCACCGCCTGAGGGCGTGGACTCTCAACCCTTCGGCGTTGCTTTGTCACGGGGGCTGAGCTTGTAGTGGGCGGTGTAGGTAACCAACGTGTGGGGCTCTCAGGTGTCTCTTCTCTCACTCTTGTCTTAAATTCTCGAATAGCACTTTGCCTCTGGGGGTTGCGCACAATATTTTCTGGCACATTCATTCGCGCCAGACCTCTCGCAAACACCGACCATCCCACGGGTTCAAATCCTTTACGGTGACGCAGCGTATCATTCACCAAATCCACCATGTGAGACCCGGAAATCGGCTTGTTTTCGTACACTAATTCTCCTTTATCATTCCAGTGTAACACATCTCGATTTTCCTTGATTTTGTCTCATAGTTGTCTTGCTCAGGTCCTGTAAAGTGTGGGAACACTTTTCATCACTTCTTGTTCGACTGCTGAAGTCGGAATAGTTTCTGCCTCCGCAGTGGATTCTTTACTAGTTTCTTCACTGCTCTCGTCTGGTTTTGGTGTTTCCACAGGTTTGGGAGTTGTTAATTTGACGTGGAGGGGTTGACCTTTTCGCTGATCATAATAAGTCAGATAACGCTGCAACACTTGATTATAAAGCGCTGCTTTTGCCTCATCGTCCAGTTGCTTGTTGGATAAAATGTCGCCCATTTGATTGTCCAAGTTTTTCAAAACTTGTGTCACGGGTGGTGTTAATATTTGTTGACGTTGTTGTAATCGTTCCAGTGTATTTTCTGGCACTAGAATCATGCGCCTGGTATGATTCATTTTAGGTGAGCATCGAACTCAACACACGCAGCACCGGTGGTAACAAGACACTTAAAAAGTTTCCTCCGTGTTGCACTAAGATTTTTTTCTTCCTTTCTATCGGTGTGCTTTTCTCGGCGAGAGCGATCAGTGATTTCTTGTGAGCTAGAAGTCTTCTTTTCGCCGGTTAACTGACAGGCACTGTCTCTTTAAGAACGTTTAAAACACACTCACAAATAGTTCTTACTGAAGCGTCGTCAGCGACTTTCAAAATGGCTTTACACTGAGCGGGCGTACACTTCACTAGGAGCTTGAGAAAATCGTGGTTCTTTCTCAGTCGCTGGGCCATACTCAACTGATTTATTTCGCTGTGGTTCACTCCTTTTTATACTTTTCTGACATAGGCGCATTGCGTCTCCCCGGGGAAAATGTTGCTACGTAACCGGAAGTTGCTCGGTGTTTCCGGTTTGAGATCGCATAATAAATAGCCGTAAGGCTGTTTTGTGGCGTCTTGAAACGCCTCCTGCATATATTTCACGTGGCCAGGAAACATCTGCTTGGCTAAATGATTGACCTGACTGCTATCTCTGGGAGACTTGAACAGTACCAAGTAATGACAATTTAAACTCATATCTCTTAACTCTTTTCCGCGGTGAAAAATATTTTGCAGAATAAAGATAACACTCAAGTTTCGGTGATGGCAGCCTTTAGTAAACAAACTGGTTATTCTCTGGTCGTTACTCAATTCGTGCATCAAATCGTCAATGACTACAAGATTTCTTATAGAAGGATTAATCATGGATTCTAAATGACCAGGGACGCCTTCGACAAACGAAATGTTTGGGATACTTCTCAGCATCTCGTGTTAAGCGGGTTGGTAAATACCATAACACCAAATGATATTTTCTGGGGCTCCTTCAATCATGTCTTCGCCGGTTTCTAGTAAACGTTTGACAAACTGACTCTTCCCACAGCAGGTCGGTCCTGCCACAAGAGCGGGAAAAGGATGTTTCCATCTCGGGTCCATGCTTACAACTGACTGATTGAAAAGCACGCTCGCAGATTTATAGAAAAATGGTTTTGGGTTCAACCTCTTTGTCATACACACGAATCGCATTGGTGTTTTGTAGTTTTGCAAATTGTAACCAGTATTTTCCGTCTAACTCTGTTAACTCGTGTACGCGAGTTAAATGATCTGCTAACCGAACTAAGAATTTCGAGCCGCAACCGGGAATTGGACAATGTTTACATTTCCTCCGCACCATGTTATCTCTGGAAAGTTCGATTCCAACTGAGCAAAACTATTTGCGATATGACATTTATGGATAATTTAATACGCAACGACAGCCAGAAACGCCAAAAGCGCCATAAACGCCACATTTTAGCGTTGTGTTTTTCCCCGCGCGCGTGGCTTAACAGAAAACAAGTCATGGTTCAATTCTGCCAATGATTTTTTTACAAACTACAATTACTTTCTTCAGAACTTTTAAGTCTTCACAATATGTACAATTAACGCCAATGAAAACTATATACAACTATTTACAAACGAGAAAAAACTATATACAAGAACTCCAAAAACTGAAAACTTTAAATGTCTAATGGCAAAGTACTGACTCCATCAGCCAAAACTTTCCGTTTTGGGTAAAAATACGAGAATGCATCTCGAACTTGAGTACATGTATACATAGTGTTGTTCACTACTCTGAAACCCCGATTCACCCCGCCACTATTTTGTTTCGTGAGTAATACATTTAAATACTTGTCCTTGTCAATGTCGTTGCATTTCTTATTTACACCCTTACAACTGAACTTGTCTTTGGCCCCAAAACAGTAATAGGTTTTTGAGCACAAACCGATAATCCCTCCCCCCTCCCACTCAACTTTAGAAAGACCTGGGGTTCTCTTATCATAGGCCTTGTGTTCCCTGGTGTCGGTTCTTGGGAACCAGTTGCACTTATCCTGCTCAAACTCCTCTCTTAATTCGGGTTTCACTAAACTTTCAACACTGCCCCCAGAAATGGCAATATAGGCACTATCCGTACCCATTTCACACATTTGGAAATCTGCACGATCGAGATACTTGTCTAAAAAATCATAATAAAATTGTAACATGCGTAACTTGGCATATTGATAAACGAAAAAACCGACTTGAATCGGTAAATTTAACTTGATGGTTTTTTTTACAAGACTCTACTTCATAAGTATCTTCCGTGATTTTGTCCAGCTTTCGGAACAGGTGAGTGTTCACTTTCCTGTTAGCTTCCGCGTCGCTGCAATACTCCACGTTTCTGTGTTTCAATTGGTTGGTGATGGTTTTCCCATAGCCTGAATTACCCACCTGAGAAATCAAAATATTGACACCCCCTCCCACAGTCGAATCGTTGTCACCAGTTAGAAAGCGTAGACGCCCCCAGTCTGTCAAATTTGTAAATTACTTGGACTATGAACCGAAGAGAGCCTCTAGACGATCTCGACGTTTACACAGGACCTCGCCTTACAAGCACTCGCAATACAATGAAGACGATTGATTTCCTGATACTTTACTCATAAACAGTTTTGTTGAGTTGTAATTTTAGTGTGTTCATTTCTGTGTATTATTATTTTGTATTCGCTAATAAAAGTAATATTCAAGAACCGTGTTGTTCAAAAATGTTTATTGTTGCGTGTTGAAAATTAATTAGCGCTCCGAACTTCTATTGTTGTCATTTCAATGGTAGAGCTAGCCCCATGGGTTTGTTTCTCCGTTGGAGAGTTTGTATGCAAATCTAGGGTTGAAAGCGGAGTTCAGTTCGTGACTAACGGAGCGGAAAACAAGAGCAGTTAGCTCAGATTTTATTTTCTCTCTCGCCAGCGAAGCTGAGAGTTCAGATAAAAACATAATAGATATTTTCATGAGCCAAACAGGATTAAAAGGACCCGGCTTCGAAAATCGGAGAACGTTTTCAAAGAAAGCTAGAGAACCTTTGAAATTATTACGCGTTCAAAAATTTGCGCTTGTCAACGTTTCCGAATCACGGGCAGTTAAACAAGAGTTCAAAGCAGTTTGAAATTCGCAAACGTTGGTGAAAAAAGCCATCTTCACGATAATCGTTTCGAAATCGAACAAAGTTTTCAAATTTCCAGCGAGTTTAAGTTGAATAAAGGAATGAGGCTGTCGTTAAAATTTGCACTTTTATTTTGAACAGATAAAAGAGTTTTTCAACTAGGGTTTACTATTAGCGGGCAAGTCCAGGCAACCTTATTGTTTTTATTGTTTAGAGCGACGCTTATTAGTATAGAGTAAGACACTTTACCTAGACACTTACTCGACCGTTATGCATATTAATGATTTTCCTCGACCTAACTCGACACTTACTCGACAGTAATCCGGCTAATTCCCAACATTATCTACTACTCACTGTGCAATGGGAAGTACCTTTAGAGAGGAAAGCGTCTCGGAAAATGTCTATCTAGAACGTTTTTACGACGATTATTTCCCGGGGTAGGGCTGGGGAGACTTTCATAAAAAAAGAAGAGGAGTTTGCCGTGCTTTTAAAAGTTAAAAAAGTGGTTCTGGTAACTCAAATTGTACAGACACAAAATGGCTGGAGCGGGAACTTTCGCGGTACCTTTTACGATATTGAGCCGAAAATATTAGACAGGAGATAAATATATGTTATTAGACGTTTTCTTGTGTAGTATCGCTGAGTATTTTTACGAGTTGTGCCGTATTTTGACGACCACGTAGGGCGAGTCAAAATACAAACAACGAGTAAAACGTTTCCGCGATACTACACAAGAAAACATCTAATAAGAGATTTTTTATCCAACACGCCAAATTTTTACGTCCGTATGGGCGAATTTTGCGGATATTTATTTACGGAGAATGCGTGACAGAAGTATGCGAAGCGGAACGCATTTGGCGCGGGAAGTCCAGTTAAGAGAGGGTGTGAATCGGGGTTAACCGACTAGCGACAAAGAGCGAAAAACAGTACTGACTACCGACAAAACGAGGAAAAAATAACCGACTAGCGACAAAAAAATCTAACCGACAACCGACATGGTCTGACGCCATAGGGATGTTTGTATTCCGAAAAAAAAAACAGAATTTTGATTTATTTCTAGGTCAGGAAATGTCCAGATCTTTTGTTGGGCTCTGCTTCACCAGATGTAACCACGTTAAATGCAGATTTAGTCAATTGCAGAATTTCATGTCTTCAAATTCACTCAAGCCCCGGGATCCTTCTTTTCGGGGAGCCGAGGGGCCCATTTAATAGGGAACTTAAGGAAACCACGACGGCAACGGCAACGGGAACGTCGCTAAACTAAGGGTTAATGAGCAGAACAGTAGCTGTGCACGTGCGTTATAAATCTTTGTACAATTCGTTGCCGTTCTCTGCCAAACAACAACGTGAAATGACCAAGTTTTGCGTATTTTGGAGAACCTAGGCCTCGATTTTGGGAGAAGAAGAAAGTAATTTATTGTAAGCAGTTTGGCTTCCGTGCAAATCACTCCACTGATCATGCTATCTTAAGTATCGTTGACTTGATTCAACATGCAATTGACTGCAAGGAATTTTCTTGTGGTATATTTTTGGATTTCAGTAAAGCGTTTGATACTGTAAATCATAATATCTTGATTGAAAAACTAGATTATTATGGCATTCGTGGTGTAACCAAAGATTGGTTCACCTCTTATCTTACCAACAGATATCAATATGTTTCCTTGGGGCAAACTGAGTCTGAACTTCAATCCGTCTCTTGTGGTGTTCCTCAAGGCTCAGTTCTTGGCCCATTATTATTTCTTATTTATATCAATGACTTTAGTAACTGCTCTGAAATTCTAGATTTTCATCTATTTGCAGATGATGCCAATCTGTTTTATAAACACAAACATCTTAAAGTCCTTGAATCTAAAGTAAACAATGAACTAGTAAATATTCATACTTGGTTGAGTGCTAACAAACTCTCACTAATATTGATAAGTCAAACTTTATCAATTTTCACCCTCCACAAAGTAAGTTACCCTTTCATGTCACTCTCTCTTTAAATGGCATAAACTTAAACCAAGAGTATTCAATAAAATATCTAGGTATTGTAATTTTAGATTCTCATTTATCGTGGAAAAGTTAAGTAAGCTATATTGCTATAAAGACTAAGCGAAATATTGGGATTCTTTCTAAACTTCGTTATTATGTGAATTTAGATATTTTGGTTAAACTACATTATGCCTTAATATATCCCTTTTTAACCTATGGTTTAATTTCTTGGGGTAACACCTATTCTTCAACTACCCAGCCTTTGTTTATCATACAAAAGAGAGGAATGGGAGTGATAACGTTCTAAATAAATTTCTGAATAAATTTCATGAGCATTCTAGTCCAATTTTTAAGCGCTTAAATATTGTTAAGCTGCCTGACCTTGTCTTTCTTAATATTGCAGTCTTTATGTATAAATTTCACAATAGACGTCTACCATCTGTGTTTGATACTTTCTTCACTCAAGTGAATAAAAAACATAACTATAATACAAGAAGTGCTTCGAATTTGCCCTATGCTTTACCTAAAGTAAGAACAAATTAAATTATGGAATATTTAAACTAAGGTTCAAGGGCCCCAAAGTATGGAACTCAATGAGTGAAAATTTGAAAACCTTATCAATCTCAAACTTCAAGGAGTCAGTAAAATGCAATCTAGTCAAAGATTATTTACCTACTTATGTTCTTATTAGCAGTTGTATTTGACTTTTAATTGACCTGTAAACTAGTCTTTTGTTAATTTCTGTCACCTCTCTAAGTACTTCTTTTATAGTTTAATACATAGCTGTTACTAGTTGCCGTAGATATTCTGTGCTCTTATATTCATGTTTTGTAATCATATATATTAATTTTTACTATTTTAGACTTCCTTTATGTCATATAAATACCGTTTCGTTTTTCCTCTTCCCTTGTTTTTCTTGTGTGTGCATTCGTGCTTCAATCTTCTTGCTGACCTCTATTCTAATTTTATTTAATGCTGCACGCTTCTGATGTTAACTGGCTGCCTGGCTCCGCTAGCCCTTATGGTTATTCCAGGCAGCTAGTACTCCAATTTTATTTTCAAAAATTTCGTTCAATTGAGTAACTTTTTGTAGTTACAAATAAAGACTGAGTACAAATAAAGATTGAGTACAAATAAAGATTGATTGTTGACGGCAAACATTTTGGATTTCTTTATGGAATTGATCGCTTGCATTTACCTATTTAGTTTGAGCAGGTTTTTAGACAGATTTGCGCTCTGAACGGGTTTAGTTACTTACGAAATTCGAGAGTAAAATTTAAATCCATTATTTGCTAGGCGTCGTCCCTGGCGTTTTTCCCTGGCGTCCCTGGCGATTTTTCCAGGGGCTTACCGGCACAATAAACCATAGCTGATTGACCAATCAGAGCGCGCGCATTGATTTTGTTATGGTCTGGATAAAAGCAGTGCTGAAATTAATTTTAAGAAAACACGACACTTCTGCGTTTTACAGACATGTTTCGGCAATTGCTTCTGCCATCTTCAGTGTGAAATGAACAATAAATTCCAATGAAATAAAAATACTAGAGAAATTGCAATAATAATAATAATAGCAATAATTAAGACTATGACAATAGCAATTCAAGGAAAGTTTTAAATTAACATGTATGACCTGTGCGTTACGTCTCGATTTGTCCCAAAGTATGTGCAACGCCTCTTTGAGTTGATGTTAAGAGCGAAGATACCTGATCGATGATGGCAAAATTGTCACGGGAGCATGCAGAGCGACATACTGTGCTCCCTTACACGTGCATTGAAGACATTGAAATATCGGGTGATCTCACCAACATTGCAGGCTGCACAGCCTGCACAACCTGCACTAGGGTCTGCCGGATTATGCCCGAAAAATAGAGTATTATGCTTTCGGGCGTTACCCATGAAACCAGGGTATTATGTTCAAAATTATACTCGGTTGGAGGCATAATGCTCAAATTATGCCAGACTAAAATGACACTTCCACCCCACCCCCCAATAAGGTCGTACCTATTAAAAAATATTTCCAGCTTTTTAATTTTGAAAGAAATGTTAGACAATAACTGTTCAGTTAAACATTTCATGAGCAAGTACCAATAATGCAAATCCACGAACTATATACAAGCTCAGAAGCCTGGCAAAATGCTCTAGGTACGAGTATAAGGTATCAAGTTCCAAAAATATTCCCACTTTCATCAACTTTGTACATTCTAGTGCGATTTGCTGGCAAAATTTGCATACACCTCTCACACTATTCAGAAACAGAGGCAGATGCTCGAAAACTATTAGTATTATGCCAGCATTATGGTCAAAATTATGCCGGCATAATCCGGCAGACCCTGGCCTGCACACGATTTTGTCATTATATAAAAGTGAAAGAGACGATCGCGTTGCTAAAAAACATAGCTAACGAGGTTTAAGTGTGACCAAATAATCAATTATTACAAGTTTTACACCTCATGTAAAGTTTTAAGTCTTAAAACTGCGCAAATTACATAACAAATGTGAATAATTAACTTGCATTTTTAATTATCAATTAAGACTTACTGACAACCGACAAAGGTCGAAAATTGTAACCGACAACCGACTTGTGGACCCGCCATTCAGACCCTCTTTACTTATTGGTCAACAGCAAACAAATCTGCGGTCTAACCGGTCCTCTGAAGTACAAATACCGCGCATATTTGTACTCGTTTTGGGCGGTTTTTGTACTCTACGAAGTGCAGCTGGATAATAATGAGTTGTTTTGGAGTTGGTACCTGTTATGGATGAGAAAAATTTCAAGCCACACCCACAAATCAGGATCATGATACATCTTGAGTTCTTTTCAAAATATTCGACAAGCACTCCTTGTTATTTGGGGTTCCCCCCCGGATCATTTATTGCTACCATTGACACTACTATTTGTTTGATTGTTTTGCTGACCTAAGGATTCTGTTTAATTTCACAGCCATGTTGTGACCAGTTTCAGTCTATACCGTTAATTCTTACTATGCATAGCAAAGAATTCAGCCACATATCCGATGTCGTCAAAATGTGGAAAGAACACCGACACGCGCCTGATGGCTCGGATGCCACTATTTTTCTTACGTTATGTTGACGCCACTCGTGATCTAGTCCTAAACAGACACACGGCATATCATGGAATCTTATACAAATCTCGAGCGCATGATCTAATTGACAATTAATTAACTCATTAATGTGCAAATGACTATTGTTTTTACTTTTAAGATTAAGCATAATTTCTTTGGTTTGCATTTAATTAATCATCTGGAGTATATATTTTTTTTAATTCTAGTGTATGTGGTATACCTGCAGATTAGCTGGTTTCCCATGTGATCTTTTGTGATATCAAACCTTACGCACAGCTAAGTGTGTTACACAGAAAAGTTATAATCTGCTATCCTACTTCTAGTCGCGATCTAATCTACACCATTTCAATAATTCCCCTCCTTTTTAAGATTCTAACTTGGAGGTCCCCTTTGATCGAAAAATGAGACACAAACAGCAATGATAAATATATTGAACTTGCAAATTTCGATTATGTATGTAATCTACATACATTTTCAAAAGTAACCGTTGAAATATAAATATAACAAAGGTGAGGGGTCTGGAACCTAGATTAAGTAAATACTTAACAGTAAACTATAAAACTAGATCTGATTAATAAAGCATCAGCTTTTCACTTTCGATGTTGACGTGGAAAGTTGGTTCAAGTTCTTGAATAAATAAGGTCTTTTTGATTTTACAATGGTAGTCTGTTTTGCCCTTCGCTAAAATATCAAAATGATCCCACTTGGTGTTATGTCCAGTGGCCTTGACGTGGTCAGCAATGGCTTTGAATGGGCACATAAAAAAATTACTGTAAGATTGAAATGTTGTGATAAATCAAGATGTGTACATGCTTTTAAGCTGGGTCTGTGACGATGCATGTCAGTTAAAAATGATGAAATATCCTTCAGTCACTGCATACAGTACGAAGTATTCTTTTTTTAACCCCTCATAGTTTAGCCAGAAAAAGAGAGCTACTGGGTTTATTGCACAGTTTTAAGCAACTTTTGTGTGTTTGATTTGTTTGACTTGCTTTTCGAACTAATTCATATTTAATGGAAGAATGTTGCCTATGATAGAATCATAGGATAAAAAAATAGGAACATTTGAAAAAGGAATTGAATACAGCTATTAAGAAGATGATCTGACAAACATTCTGTTGCTAGACCTGAGTTACAACTATAACTAAATCCATTGTTACCTTTACACTGGGTTTATTCTTTGTTGTAGTTGCTGTTAAAAATCATAATTATATCATTTTTCAATGTAGGCATGCTGAGCAGCAACCTTTGTTTTTACATTCATTAGGCTTTAGTTTGTGTTATGGAAATGCTCGTAAACATGATGTGACTTTTGACTGTCGGGTTAAAATCCTTGATTTTGAGGTTTGTTACAGCAAATTGAGTCGTTTCAAATAAAATGGCAATGAGTAGCACTGAGCAGGTAGGCTGTGTAATGCACCTATGCATCTTTCAGATTTCACAGCTTTCTGTACTTCCATAATTCACAGGAACAGGAAAATGGCGTTTAGGGTAAATTCAGTGAGGCCTGTGAGAGTTGTGGTAGATGCAGCCAGCTCCCTTTGATCTTCTGCAGAAGAATTATGAAAGCCACTGCATGCATAATATTTTTATTTCCTTCAACATTCATGCACTCTGGTAACTGTTTGTTTGCAACCTTTGTCGCATTTCAGGTGTAAAAGTATGGGATCCCTAATAAAAGGGTTCTCCAAATCTCCACTGAAACAGTGGGTAATATATTAGGGGGAGGATGTATATATGGGAATTGCTGTAAGCAGAAAATCGAAAAGAATAAAAAGCCAGCATTTAGACAAAATTTGTTAGATGTTAAAGAATACACTAACGTTGAGGGACCAACAAACTGTAAGGCAGCCACGTCAACCACAAGGCAGTGCAACAATAATGATAACAATAATAATATAAAGGAGAGATTAGCATGGAGTGGTTAGAAGAGAAAGGGGGAGGCTAAAATTAGTAATTGAAGTTAGTGATTAAAGGTAGGAAAAGGGGGGAAAATTGTCCAAATTGACTTTAAAAAATTTAGGTGTATATGATTTAAACCCAAAATTTTATTTGAAGAGCATCCATTTAAAACAAAAAATTATAATAAAAATAAAGAGGCTCAAGAATGTAAGTTAAATGTGGTTTAATGTAATGAAAACAAAGCATGAAAATTACATATAGTATTTGAAAAAATGAAATACCCTCTTGTTATTACAATGAAATGAAAAGAAAAGTTATATAACATTTTTCGTTCTGTAAATGATATGATAGATATATATGAATAAAAATTTACAGATTATTGGTATTTCTGCTCTCAGAAAGATAGGATCTATATGATTCAAAATTTGTGGATTATTGGTATTTCTGGATTCTCCATTGAGAAATAGACAAGTGGCATGAGGGACATCATAATAGATCCAAATATTAGCTTTAGAGTCTAAATTGCTATTAATAAAAATTATTTGTATTGCTATATTGATTCCTTTTTGTAGTGTGGTCCAGTGCTGAGATGTAAGAATCCATTCTGTTATCAGGTGCTTTGAACAGCCATTACCATGGAAAAACAGCATCAGCTTAAATGTGGCAGTATCTCTGGAGGTTTCTTCCAAAATAATTGCTGGATGTCTTGTGGCCAGGTGGATAGTGGGTAAAAAGCATCTCCATTTAACAGAGTAGGGCATAGAAATCAAGAGAAGAAATAAGAAAAAGATATAACATCACCCGGGTGGAAAAAGACCGTAAAAATAAAATGTTTCAAGTGACGCCACGATTACACCATACGTGATTTCGTGATTACTAATAACGTAGCAAGCGAAGCTCGAAAAGGACGATGGTGCAGTCACGAAGGGTTTTATTTCAAAATATGGCGATGTGTGCCAGAAAACCGTTGAAAGGCAAGAATTTAGGCTGTGATAAACCAATCTCTAATAGCAGCTGTGATACACATAATGTGCAAGGGAAAAAACAAAAGCTTGGCTCGAAGGAATTGTTAACGAGGAAAGTAAAGTAATAATATTTGGAAGTGAAGCCTACGAATACGATGGAACAACATAGCATGCTGGCTAACCGGTAAGCGGAAGACTTCAAATCAATGATTTATTGTTCTAAAACATACAAGGGTTACTGCTAAATCGTCACTGTAGAAACATGGGATAGGAAGGAAAGAAAAGGGAATTTTTCCATAATTGCAAGCAAAATCTTTGCCGTAGAGTAAATCTGGTGCAAAATTCTCGATTTCCATGTAAGCAAGTATAAGTTAAAATTAAGTTTACAGTGATCTCGTGTTTGTAAGTATAAGTTAAACTTAAGTTTACAGTGACCCCTTGTTTTGAATCTAATGAGAACATAAAGATCGGTGAAATTCTAAATGTGATTTAAAAAAATGGTGGAATAATTCACGTGATTGATATTTGGATTCGAGAAATTCATAGAGAGACATTAAAGCGATGAAAAGAGTATAAACATTAGAGGTGGTAAGTAGTATAAAAATAAAAAAAGAAATTAATATAAACTGTAAGGTGGATGGTATGTACACCAGGTGTAAAAGTATGGGATCCCTAATAAAAGGCCTCCCAAATCTCCACTGAAACAGTGTGCAATATATCAGGGGGTGGAAGTATGCATGGGAATTGTTGTAAGCAGAAAATCGAAAAGAATAAAAATAAAATTTAGTCAAAATTTGTTAGATGTTAAAGAATACACTAACGTTGAGGGACCAACAAACTGCAAAGCAGTTACGTCAACCACAAGGCAGTGCAACAATAATGATAATAATATTGATATAAAGGAGAGATTAGCATGGCGGAGTGGTTAGAAGAGAAAGGTGGAGATTAAAATTAGTAACTAAAGTTAGGAGGAGGAAAAAAATAGAAGTTGTGTCAATTGATTTTGAAATTTTGATGTGTATGTTTGAAGCTCAAATAATCCACCCAGAGGGAAGCTATCTGAGGCGTAAAAATTATAATAAAACATTTGCATATAGAAGTTAAAAATGGCATAATTATAGGTAATAAAAGCATAGCATACAATCTTTAAAAAGAAATGAATACCCTCTTGTTATTTTATGATAATTCCATATTTAAAATTTGCAAAAAAGAAAACAAATAGTAATTTATTTGTCTGATAGGGGGTGAATGGAATTTAAAAATATTTATTATATAGACACGAGTGTTTTACTGGCACATATACCACTCGTAAAATTCATAAAAACTACATCCGGGACCCGAGTGCTTTATTTTCCACAATCTCACACGTGCGTTTATCGATGATTTCATTGATATCAAGTTTGTCTCTAAAATTGTGCTTAAATCCGTTGGTGTATCATCGAAACATCTTCGGGTCCTCCTCGAAAGTCTTCGGCATATCTTCTCGCCACCGTGTAATATCCTCTATATACTTTACACATGAAGTTGTGTTGATGAAGAATGGAGAATGTAAAAGCAATATGGAATCGATATTCCCAATTGACGAAAGGAGATGTAAGAATTCTTTTGTTGATTTAAGGTGAGCGAACACAGTTTTCGCCCGTGCTTTTGCTGATGCAATATTTAGCACATGCACAAGGATTTCAAGGGGCAAACACGCATTCGGTAGAGTGTTCATTTTATTTACTCAACACCCGCACTGTGTTATTATTCTCTATAATTGAACACAGTTTATTGATGGCTTTAGTCTTTTATTACAAAGATACGTTAGAAAAGGTAACGATGCAAAGAACCCAGCAATTTTCAGTTTTTGTTTGTTATCGAAAGAACCCAGTTAAATGCAATGCATGCGCAGTTACTCGAAAAATTGAGACCGATTGCTTTAGCAGAAAAATGCCGATTTCTAACGTTCCAGTCGTTAGAATTTCAAGAAATTTGGCAGACAAATAAATCAGAGACCATGTAAATAATCTATCAAAAAAATCTGAATTGTGACATAGGGAATTTTTAATAATACAGAAAACGATTAACGGCGAATTACAAAAATCGCCTGTCAAGATTTTGTTAGAACCGTGTTGACAGAAGGGATTTACTGTCAATTCTTAGTGTGCAGAATACAAAAACAATCTGACGACTGAATTTTTTTAAATAAACAAAAACCATTTTTAAGCCTTGTTTTTAACCAGCTCCATTGCTATGGCAAAAGCACACACCCTAGTCAAAATGCGAGAATAAATATTTGTGTGGTTAATCTTGACTCTTGCAAAAAATGGGTGCCAAAGCATCATAAGGGGAATCAGAGGAAAGGGGTGGAGGCAGCAAGGCCAAGTGGAACCCATGGCTCCTGACCTTGATGTTAATCGTGAAGAGTGCTATATTTATTGGTTTGAGGGGTGGACCTAGGGGAAGGGCTGCAGGGGGTGCGCCCCCGCCCCCCCCCCCCCTCCTCATCCTTTCTGAAAGCCTTTTTTGTATTCGCTTTTAAAAGTTGTTTACCTCACCGTCATTCCTTGCAGGTGCACCCCTCCTAAGAAAAATCCTGGATCCGCCCCTGGGTTTTGTTATAAATTGATGTTTTTCAGCAATGAAAAGTGTAAAATAATAAAATCCTCGAAAAAAGATTTTTTTTTTTCATTTTCGCAAAAATGAATTTTCTAGGAATACAATTTTGAATTTTGAAGTATGATCCTCGCAGTGAATTTTCCAATTTAAGCAATTGGAAATAAGAAGCCTGAAACAAATCAGGGCTTCAACGGGATTCGAACGCGAGATTCGATGCGAGGATCGATGCGAGGATCATACGTCACTTGAATCTATAACCGCAGTTCAAATATGAATTATTTCATATACACTTTACATCATTTCACTCCTTACGGGAGATATGAACTCATTAAAATTGACCTTGCTCCCAATGTGTGGCTTCATAGCTCAGTTGGTAGAGCATCGCACCGGTATCGCGGAGGTCATGGGTTCGAATCCCGTTGAAGCCCTGATTTGTTTCAGGCTTCTTATTTCCAGTTGCTTAAATTGGAAAATTCACTGCGAGGATCATACTTCACTTGAATTTATAACCGCAGTTCAAATATGAATTATTTCATATACACTTTACATCATAATATAATTTTGCATCTCAATCGTGAAATTAAGTGCCAGCGAAAATTAGTACCAATAAGGTAAGCTTACTTACACTTTAAAAATGTATTTTTAAATATTTTCAGGAAAGTACCTATTCTTGTGTCAACATTTCATGGTGTTCAAGTTCGAATTTTCACCCGCGGCTCTTGTTAATTACCTTTCGTATACTCGTTGCTTGTGATCTGACATGACTGTTTCAAACTGAGAACGAATTTTTCCAATATCTAATTCAGAGGAAAAATCGCTCTAGATCTAAAATTTCTGTTCAAAATGGCTAAATCCGAACTCATCACAATGTCTCATTCCCAGTGCTCCTCCCAAGTGGCGAGAATCCACTGAGTGCAGGCGCAGGACCAAGTATCTGCATAGCCCTATTCTCATGCCAAGGCCCCACCAGCTAAGAGATGACAAAAGGGCCATGGGGACGAGAATGGATGAAGTGCGGTAGAAACGTTAGAGGACTGGGACGAGCTTTTACATTGATTAGATTTAAATTTAACAGAAATTTTACCAAAATAAACGATACCCAGCCAAGTTTAAGAGTTTTCAGAAGAACATTGTGCAAATGACAGCCTTGCAAAAGTTGCAAATATCCATACAAACCCTTATAACTTTGAGGCCAATCAATACAAACTCTTTATTTTAGGTGAGATTTTTGTAAAGAGCAGATTATTGAACCGTTGACTGAGAAAACCTGGGAACGAGATTGCGTTGGTTTTGGTGAGCTGAAGAAACAAAGAGCGTAATGGCAAAACTCCTTTAAGAACGGGGAAATATTTTGAATGAATAATAAAGCAATTATTGAATTTGGCTTTCATAGGATATGGTTATCCTCCAAGGCCGAAGGCCGAGGCGGATAACACCCTTCTTGATCTGCAGAATTCTTCATATCCTACTCAGCCTCATTCAATAATTGCTAATAATCAGCCGCGTAATTATACTAAAGCAGAATACATATACCTATTATGGATATTAGCTGTAGCAGATGGAGATCTACTAGGTGTCATTGTCACTTTAATTTGGAACACTGCCACAAATGATCCACTCTGAGTAAGCCGGAGGTATGCAGGCTACAATAAGAAGAAATCCAGCAAAAATCAAATCTTTCATTTTAATCAAAATACACAAACGTTTTAAAGATACAAAAATTGACATATTCTGAAAAGGAAAATAGCTGATGCAAAGAAAAAGAAATTAAGTGCCCCCATCACTTGCATGTGAAACATTTGACTAAACGGAAAAAAAGAAAATGAGATAACACAAAAATGTACTATCTTCCTCATATGCTGCTACTCAGGTTTTAATTGTCAAACCAGTTGGGTGATGTCTTGTTAGTTTCAAATTCTGACAAAATTTGAAGACAATAGGACAAAGAAGTTTTAACACCTGCATTTTTTGTTCTCATTTTTTGTTCTCAGTTTATAATATTTGAGGTTGATTGTAATATATTGTAATATATACAGCTGTATTGATGTGGAAACACAGGTAAACTACTTCATTAACCGAATTACAAAAGTGGTGTCAAAAACAGTTGAGCGGTTGTACTAAATTCTAACACTGATCTCAGATCCTAAGAATTTTTAAAAAGAAAAAAGCTTACAACTTTTTTTTTATGATTTTTCCTTTGACACAGAATGGCATTAATTTCTACCTGCAAGGCAGTTTCAACTGTTCAAAGCTTTTTCAAGAGCAACTTTTTTAGCTTAGTTATGCTAGAAATAGTCTAGTTTTGCTTAAAATTCCAAATCAGACAAATCAATAACATTGCCTGGTGTCTACTAATACCAACAAGCATTTTAGATTTTTACTCCTCTGGTGATATTTTGAAAAACTCTGGTATACAGTCCATTTGCAAATACAGTATTTAATATAGTCAGTTGTTTCAGTTATAACTTACTCCTTTGTTTGGCTAGCCTTGGCCGCTCCGGCCCAGGCGATACAACTGCCCCTTGTGGGGGTTCTGGTGGTGGTGGTGGTGGCACACTTGTCCCTGGAGGAGCTCTTGCAGGGGGATCAGCTCTTTCTAGATGAATATCTGCTGCCCCTGCAGGAGCTCCTGCAAGTGCAACATCTTCAGGCGTCACTGGTACTGGTATTCCTACGCTCATTTCTTCATCACCTGTTTCAGATAAGTTGAATAATAATGTTATCTCATTCACTAATTAATAACAACTGATAGATAGAACAAGCAACAGCAGGTGGGACAGCTACAGCATAGCAGCAGGTCTAGCAGTGCAGCAGCAGGTCTAGCAGTGCAGCAGCAGGTCTAACAGTAAAGCAACAGGTCTAGCAGTAAAGCAGCAGGTCTAGCAGTAAAGCAGCAGGTCT
>CM042750.1:25325269-25327704 GCA_022496165.2 Catalaphyllia jardinei | reverse complement strand
CTAACAGAGAAATAACAAACATGATATTATATAAATTTTAGGAGAAATGTAAACTCGGAAAAAATCAAATGTAATTTCCTAGCTACCTACAGGTTATTTCGGCAATCCCCAAGCGTCTACTACATAAGGCGAAATCTTTAGGCAGGTGGGAAAACCTTACGGCTTATAAAAAAAAACAACCTTTCCCCTGACGCCGTCATTAAATATTGATCTTTACAAAATGAAATGCAAGGATTACTACTGGCTTTACATCAATGGTACTACCTGTATTGCAATAGGACCCAAAAAATGGGAAAAAGAACTGAAATCAGGGAATATCGATTGGAAAGCAAAATTTAATAACATTGGAAAAATATGCCATGAAAACAGATTACGAGAATTCAACTTTAAGTTACTCCATAGACTAACTATTACTAAGAAGGAGCTGTGCATCTATGGCGTAAATGATGAAAATAATTGCCCATACTGTAAAGAGCCAGACTCTATTCTCCATACTTTCGTTAAATGCCACTACATTCAAAGTTTTTATGTTAAAGTCATTGATTGCTTTAATGCAAAATTCAATTGCACTTTTTCTCCAACGTGTCATGAAATATTATTCCGAACAGATCTAAATACTTCAAGGAATAACGAGCTTAAACTTAATTATTGTGTACTATTTGCATAGTACTACCTATACTACCAGAAAATGTACTATAAAACCTGTAATATTACTGAATTTGTGTTAAAATTGGAACAAAAACTTCTTATTGAGAGTCGTCTTAAAAGAAAATTTCTTGTGTGAAAATGCTTCTGTCCTTTAACACGTTTTTTTTAAAGTGATCTCGCTTTTTGTAATACGTACTATATCTTATGTTTTAAGGCTCTGTGTTCGACCACTGTACACAATGTCTTTTTCGTACTATCTTTGTTCTACCTTTATTTAATTCTTCACTTAATCCATTGTAAGTAGTCTTTCTTTTTCTTTTTTTTTCTGTTCTGTGAAAAATGTCGGATAGGGACTCAAGTAATGTAACTAGAGTATTGTAAATAGTGTAATTGTTAATAAACAAATTAAAAAAAAATGTTTTGCATGCATTGAGCTTCATTAAAGTGAAAACTACTGACAAGCTTCCAACGTTAACTCTAAAAACTATTTCCCTTGCCTTTTAAACAACCCCAGTTGACCAGTCTGGCCCAGCTGTAGCCAGAACTATAAGGGGCAGTGGAAAGCTATCAAGTCGCTTAAAACTTCTTTCTAAACTATGTGTAAATGGATTCACTGGGAAAATTTTGCACTGAATAGAAAAAGATCGGGCATTATGTTGCGACCAACTTCTGGTCCTGTTTTTCCGTTTATGTTGAATGGAAAGATATTCGTGCTATTATATCTTAGCCGATTAAAGACAATAGAGCGTACCTTTAAAAATACTATTGACCAATCCGAGTGCATGTAGTATCTCAGTTATTTTAAAAATTGAAAGGACCCTTTTTAGCCTCCGCCATTTACGATGAGATGGAAATTATTATTGATCTAACACGGTGCGGTGAAATCTTATATACTGTAAGTTGTATTCCTGAAAGCATGTTAAATTATCTTTCCTAGTTTTACATTGATTTCCTTTGTTTCGACATGCTCCGAATTATAGCGAAACTTTCATATGTAAGCAAAACCAACGCTATGGCTGACTTCAGCTTCTGTTTCAAATATCTCGAGTTGACTTGAAGAGCCTTTGATATGTTACAATAGCTTCAATTATAGTTTTTGTATCTTATTTCACTCAGAAAATTGGCCAGTGCTGCAATAAAATAAAAGTGAGAGATGTGGTGGTTTGTGTGCTGGACTCTTAGCCTCAATTCAAGTGCTGATTAGCACCACCGTGTTGCGTTCTTAGGTAAAACACTTAGTTCTCACGATGTCTGTCTGACACACCCTTAAGAAGGGGGATGGGGGATTGTCACATTGGACTGGTATCCCACCCCAACAGGCCTTGTGCACAAAACATGATTATGGCATCTTTCAGAAAGTCACTGAAAGTCTTTGAAGTACTCTGGACCACTCCATTTCAAAGACAGCCTTCACCCTATTTGGGAGGTGCGGTGGTTAGTGTGCTTGACTCCGGAGAAAGCTGTCGGCCTTCACTCCCTGGCTGGAGAAATTGCGCTGTGTTCTTGGGTGTTCATACATATAGAAACTTTATTGTCACAGTGCCTCTCTCCATCCAGGTATATATTAAGAGATTACCAGCGAATTTAATGTTGGGGATAATGCATCAATCAATTCCAGCGGTGGCCATCTCCCCCCCCCCCCCGGGCAACTGCGGGGCATTTGCTCACGTTCCCAGTCCCGGGGATGAAGCATTAGCAAATTTTATCGCGGCCCGGGGGCTGGGCACTAGCATACCGGTAAGTACTTAATGTATCCCTTATCATAGTGTATTTAGAACGTAGCATAG
>CM042750.1:25305269-25315269 GCA_022496165.2 Catalaphyllia jardinei | reverse complement strand
CCCAGTTTTAGTGGATTTATGTCAACTAATGCGAATAAAGAGTTGAAAAGGAACACTGAAGCCTGTAGGCTTTGACGATAGAGATATTGGGTAACTATTTGTTAAATAAAGAGTGATTTTTCGAAGATCTGCAGTTTATTAAACCATCCATTTCTAATATCTCACAACTGTCGCTAGTAAATCGGTACTGCATACACAATCGTTGGTTAAAAAGTTATTTTAAAAAATACAAATTCAATTTCTCACCGCTATATAATAAAGACCTTACTACTATGAACCATCCGGTCTGCGGTTACCGGCATGAATAAATTGCGGCATGAATTACGAATATCATGAATAGAAGTTACATTTCATCCAGCTAACTGGGTCATAAGTCCGATCAACGGGCTGATAGAATGAGGAGAGAATGAGTCGTCATTCTCCCTCCATGACAGATTGGCAAACTAAAACGTGAACTAGTAGCGGACCTTTTTCTCCACTAAATCAACAAAAACTGTAACTATTCTGTGTTTCATTAGATACACTACACGAGCAATAAACTTTGCGTGATTTACAACGAGTAACCTTTTAAATTCCGAGCGGTGATCTGATTAGCATTTTACCCTTACAACAGTCACAAAAAAGTTTTAAAACTTCAAAATTAAAGAGAATTTGCAGTGATTTCAAGCTGAAACCCGGGTAAACCTGGCAACTTTCTGTGTTATAATTGCCTGCAGGGCCGGGTTTTTGGAAGGCCGGTTAAAGTTAACCCAGGATTAAACTTTATCTGAAGAATTGTTTTCTCTTGTTCAAAAACGTCTATGACCTCTACCGTTTGGTGTAGTTTGAGATTACTACAGATTACAGTTACTTATTTCCTAAAGTATTTTCGTGCCAAATTTCGTGAAATTCTAGAGTAGAGCGCGCGCGAACACACTTGTGGTGGAACACAATTCAACCCGCCCACAATTGCGCACAAGGATATAGCATTAACTGATAAAGAGTGGTGATGATGACCCATCAAAATCTACTTCTTGGAAAGTACTGGAAACTGTTTTGAGCCACCCTAAGCACGCGCGTTTTTGAGACGCGGACGGTAACCGGAAGTGAGCTGTTTTCACTTTTAACTTGGTAAGTATCTTTTCTCCATTAAAAATGAGTAGTATAAAAATCTAGGAGATAATACTTTTCTACCACGCGAAATGTTCTCTTCCGGTTGCCGTCCGCGTCTCAAAAAGTTCAAGTGATAAATGGTAAAATGGCACTAAAACATTCCCCCACGAAGTTGGGGTATCTACTGTCTTAACGCGCTTATCTGCCATATTAGCACGAAAGAAAATAATCAACTTATAGTAAACTGCAGCTTATCAGCGTCCGCCCCCGACCCCACTTATAAGTTCCTACGGATATAGTTCCATCTCTCTGTAAACAACAGAAAAATACACAAGATTATAATCCCCCTTGCCTCGGATATAAGTCCTTTTAGTATATACCACACAAGTGAATAGTACTTTTCGCGCGCGCTGATTAGCTAGCCCGGAGGTGGTTAGCCGGGTACTATTCACCTCCGAGCAGCCGCAGAAAAAAACAAAATAGCCTTTGTCGGTATATTGTCACAAATAAAGTTACCTACTATTTGGACCGCTAATTATTCAGCTTGTGTGGTATATACAGTAAAACATTTATTCACCTCAGTGTCGGTGAAAGTGGTGGATATTTACCTCCACTTCGGTGAATAATTCTTAACTATAGCTGTTCTTGTTTGTAGAGATATAACAGGCTTGAACTTAACGCATAGAATCAACTTAACTAAAGGCTTTGTTTGCACACAGTGCGTATTTGCCACTATTACGATCAACACTGCCTTTGTTTGTTTGGAGACGCTTTTTCTATTCCGGTCATAAGCCCCTTCGGATGTAGACCCTTTCAAAGACCAGTTACCTTGCCTCCATCGCTATTTCTGAAATGTTTGTTAATGAATTTTGAAAGGGAATACACCGTTGACCGTTGAAAAGACATAACCATTTGCGAGCTTCTCGGATTTAACTTATACTATCCTGATTTGGACCGTCATATCTTCCGTCTCGCTGCTACCACAGTAGTTCAATTATTACTGCTGTTGAACGTTAAAGGACCCTAGTCTGCCTCCGCCATTTTCGATGGCACCGAAATTAATTATTGATATAGCACGGTGAAGCGAATTCTTATTATTTTACTGCAAGCTGTGATCCTGAAGGTATGTTTAACTATCTTGAGTAGTTTCACAGTGATGTTTCCTCTTTTAGACAGGGTCCGAATAAAATATAATAGCCAAATGTTCGCATGTAAACCAAAAAGAGGTGTGGCTAACTAGGTCCCTTTAACTCTGCTGTATATCCTATCAGTGTTGGTGTTGACATATAGTAAAATACATAACAATGTGATTCAAGAAACCTCGAAAAATTAATCTTAAGCTTTGAAATGTAAGAAGCGTTATCCCAATAGTATGAATTTTGGTGAAAAGAATAATAAATATTTTCTCAAACTGGAGAAAAGAAACCATAACTTCATTAAAAAAAGAAGACGGCTCTGTTCAACGTAACGCTAAACTAACACTGGAGGAAGAAGGGAATTTTTTTTAGGAATATTTACAAATCGAAAAATATTTCTCTTGAAACAGATAACTGCATAAACCTTTTTTGAGTCAGCTGACCTTAAAAAGCTCGACAATGATGAAGCAGAACGCTGCAAAGACTTGATAACAATAAAAGAATGTGCAGATGCGCTTAACAAGTTCCAAAACAACAAAACACCTGGTTCTGACGGGCTTACAATTGAATTTTATAGATGCTTCTGGGAGGTGCGTGGACATTTTATGGAAGATAGCTTTAATTACGCATATGAGTACGGTCACTTTTTCCTTGATATCAAAAAAGAACAAAAATTTAGAATATTTATCAAACTGGAGGCCAATTTCCCTTTTGAACAATGATTGTAAAATCGCCGCAAAAGTCAGTGCACTCAGAATAGAAAAAAGTCTTGCCTAAAATTATTCATTCAAACCAAACAGGCTACGTCAAAGGGAGATACATCTTAGAAAGCATTAGAACTATTTCAGATATCATGTCCTTCACAAAGACTCAAAATATACCGGGTTAACCGTTTTTCTCGATTTCAAAAAGGCTTTTGACTCCATTGAATGAAATTATCTTCAGAAATGTCTAGAAACTTTCAACTTTGGTCCACAATTACGGCAGTGGATAAATGTAATGCATAGCGACATTTGCATCCTTAACAACGGAACTAGGCAGTTTAATTTGGAAAGAGGTGTCAGACAAGGCTGCCCCTTTCTGTCATCCTGCTTACTAGTGGAATAGAAATTCTGGGTAATGCTATTAGGCGTTCAAAAGGAATGAAAGGCATCGAAATAGATGAAAGAAAGACGTTAAAACTTACGCAGTATGCAGATGATACAACTGTTTATCTTAGAGATATCCAGTCACTAAAAAATTTATTTAATTTACTTAGCCAATTCGAAAATGGTTCTGGAAACGAATAAATCAAACTAAATCAGAGTTGTTGTGGTTACGATCATTACGATATCGAAAAGATACACTTCTAAATCTAAGATTAAGTGAAGAACCCATTTATGCCCTTGGAGTGCATTTTTCGTACGATGAACAACTTGCAACCAAAAAGAACTTTTTTGATCGACTTGACCCCTTAAGAAGAATACTAAACATTTGGTCGTCAAGAGATATATCAATATATGGCAGAATCAATATAGTAAAGACAATAGCGATTTCTCAGTAAACTTACTTTTGTGTGTAGTGTGCTGAATACGCCAGACACCTTCCCGGGGGGGGGGGGGGACTTCCTTATAAGAGGCTACTGGGGATGTGCCGCTGGATGGGGTCGCATTTTCACGACTGGACTGACTATCATGAGGTCGCATTTTCAATAGAGTTAGTAGAATGGGGTGGTATATTTTCTGAGTTTTGGGGTAAGACAGTTCGTTTTATTTACAGTTAGCAAACGTACCAAAATGTCTGTGCTGTAGGTGAAAAGTAAGTGTTCTTTATTCAATACAAGGTACATACATAAACATTAAGTGACAAAGTTGGGATCGCGAAAATGACATATTTGCCCAAAAGTGACTAAGATGGGGTCTATAATTGGCCACCGGCAGAATAGTCTATAATTGGGTAGGGGCTCTGAGAGCCCAGAGGCACATAACCAGCAAAAACTGAACCAAGTAGCCCCCCCCCCCCCTCCCCCGGGGACACCTTCTCTACTGAAGTTAATAAACTGATTTTGACTATGTATGGAAGTACAAAAATTCAAAGATAAAAAAATCCACCTTGATTGGTCTTAACATGGTTGATTTCACACTTTTTGATAAAGCACTAAAAATATAGTGAGTGAGACGTCTCTGCTCTGAAGGAAATCAACCATGGAAATCCATCCCTCTACACGTCCTATCCGGTGTCGGTGAAACACTTTTTTTCCGTTATAATTACGACTTAGAATGTTTGAACTTAAGTGCAAAACTACCCACTTTTTACAAAGACATAATCTCGCACTGGCAAGAATTGAATAAAGTTGTTCCTACAACAAGGAAAGACGTCCTCGACCAAACTGTTTGGAATAATCGATTCATAACAATCAACAAAGCCTCCCTATATTTTTGAAACTGCCATCATGCTTCCGTACTAGCAGAGGTCTCTCACGACGAGGCAAATGAAACGACTGGAGAGAAACCTCGGCCGGCTTCCGACGAGTTTCCTATCACGCATGCGCTCGCGTTTCCTTAACAACAAGTGACGTTTTTGTCACGTGCGACACAACCGTTGTCTTTGAAGGCGATTTATGTAAGCGTGTACAACGGTAGTGTATTGTAATGTAATGTAACGTAATATAATGTAGGCAGTTAGCGTCGTATAAGTGATGTTCATAACTAAGTAACATAGTGTACTGTAAGTAGGAAATGTAACATTTTCAGCAATTGCAAGTAATGAATATAAACAAAGTAACGTGGCGCATTGTAAGTAGATTTATGTACCGTGTTAGTAGCTGCCTTTGCAATGTAAATAAAATTGTACAAAAAAAGCGTTATCTTTAAAACTGAAAATCAGCTGCGACGAGTAAAAGGTATGAAAACTGAGATATTTTTAGCATGCTCAGAACAGGAGGCAGGGCGCTGGATTTCAACGCAGTTGTCCCGGGTTTAACACTAACTATTCTCTTCGCTCCTCCGGACAGTTTCTTCAGCGTCAGTTCCCAGAGTCAACTGCTCCACATTTCAAGGTCGCGCCTTCACCCATGAGGCACCGGTTCTATTGGATCCATTACCGCTGACCAGTAAATCTATTAGCATTACTGTTATTTTTTATAAAAAAAAAAAGACTGAAGACGTTTGTTCTCAAAAAGGCTTTTAATTTGTGGACTCTTTACACTAGAAATAAGCCTCTTACAGGCTTTCAGTTAGTCAGGGCGCAGCGTAGAAAACAGCGCGCGAAAAAAATAAAAAAAGCGCGGCGAGAGAAAATTTACGGTGGCTCTGGACCCCATGTACTGAATTTCTTTAAACTTTGCCAAAAATTGCATCTTATTCTGCTAATCAAAAATTAAATCTATAATAAGAAAAAAATTTAGCAGCCCATAGTGTTGCTATGGTAACCTATTGTGTCACGAAAATAATATCAACATGTTCAACAATGATTGGGCAGTTTTTTGATACCATGATTGTAGCATCAGTTGATAAAGAGTGATTATAATGACACATCAAAATCTAAGTCTTTCAAATGTGCTAGAAACTGTTTTGAGCTACTTTAAACGCTCTGTAAATGTATTATTATTATTATTATTATTATTATTATTATCATCATTTTTGTTATTAGTATTATTAATATTATAACATCTTGACGTTTTGTTATTATTACTTTTTTTGCTGCAAAAATAAACTTACGGCTTCCTGAAAAAATGGCTAAAGTTTGATAAGCGCTCACCTCGAATAACCACCCATTCTCAGTCCAAAATTTCGGTAAGCACTCAGGGCGCCGCAATCTTATAAATTATAGGGTACGTTCATGATGAGAACTAAAGCACAAAATCCACGTGTTGCGCACCAAGAGGATAATAATTTTGTTTTCATTGGGGTGATGAGAAAGTTCTTATCAGGGGAATATCAGGGTCTTGGGGCGTCAGGGATATAGTGCGATCTTCAAAAACTATGCTATGTTAGGCGTTTTAAGGATCAAAGATAGCTGGAAAAATAGTTTTAGGGATAACAGATAACTAGCTAAAACATTACGGAATAAGTCATAACTAACCCCCACCCGTCTAACAATTCCTCAAATGATAACCTGCAGTAACTTGGCGTCCTTGAACCGGTGAAACGTTTTTCAATTGTCGCGGAAAAATATTTACTCAGGCACCATTGTAACCCAGACGTATTTCCGGCTGTCACTTGACAGCCGGAAATACGTCTGCGTTCGCAGGCTACTTTTCCTTTTTAAAAATACCATGGTTACAGCTCTGCTGCATTTAAAAATAGTCTGTTATTTATGTTGACTTTCAACACCTTTAGTAAGGCTATAGCCTGCGTAGCTTGGCGGATTTTAAGCGAGGAAACCGCCAAGCTACGCTGGCAAGTACAGTGACAAACAGGAAACACCCGGGATAGCACCGCTGAGAACAAAGGACTTCTCAAATTGGGACGGCCACAAGCCACCTTTCCCTCCCCCCAACCCACCGAAATCTGATGCTCAGCGTGTAATTCGTATCTTTGTTGGGCAGAGTAAAATCTATTTGGTCACTCTTGGGTCGGAAAGGGTTTAATCAGGCGGATTTCTAAAGAAAACAAAAAAGAAAACAAATTGGACAGCTCACGTGTTTTAAAATGAACCACTTAAACCCTACCCCTCCCCACCTAGGCACGCTCAGCCAGTCGCAGGAAAATTGACACTTACCATCGCAGAAGTTGATATTCAGTAGCTGAGTGAGGGAGCGAATTTCAAGAGCAATTCAACGAAACTGGTTTCACGATATGAATTTACTTCAACTTTCGGCGCTAGCAGAGGGGGATGTGAGGGAATTAATAACTTGGTTGCAAGCGCGTCATTTGCTGGCTAATCCGCTTCGTTGTGGAGATTGCAACCAAGATATGGTTATTGCTGCGCGAAATGCAAACCACATTGACGGCTATCAGTGGTGAGTATTCTATATTAATACTTTTAAAAGCCATAACAGATAATTTCTGATTAAGGTATTACAGGCGTTAGGGAAAAACAAACCGAAAACTAACTTCAAAAGGATAATATCGTGAGAAGAAATGCATTGGAACTAAATTAAATGAAGGAATGTATGAACAATCGAAATGTTGATCAAACCGTGAATTAAATGAGTCCAGCACGGCCGCGCAATTGAACAAAGAGATCAGCTGTTTTACCCGGACCGAATTGCGAAATCGGCAAAGCAGAGACCGTGTTTTTGTTCTACTAGTTTAGCCTGTTCCTGTCACAGACTCTCAGATAAGAATGGCAACCGCGCGAGGATGTTCGTCGCTCGTTGTGTCGTCTTTTGCTCTTGACTGGCCTAAATATCTAAGAGCTTGGAACAGGCTAAAATTTTGTTTGATAAACGAGTGATGATAAAATGGAGTGAGTGAGGGTGAAATTGGAACTCGGTAAATATATGTGAAAATAATATAACACGCTCGTGTTACATTACTTTTACATACCGTTTGTTTCTCTAAGCTCTTTTCGGGCGGGGTTCACTCAAGTGAAAACGTTGTGTAGCCTCCTACGCGTGCTTCCCCACGTGGGGATGAACGCGTGACCACCCAACTAGTGAGCTAATTCAAATCCTGCTATTTGATTGGCCACGCTACTAAGGGTCTCAAAATAAATAGTCCACTAGTAGCGAAAGCCGCCGGTTTTTTTTTTTCCAAAAAAAACAAACAAACAAACAAACACTGCTGGCTGTTTCGCGTTTCTCCCAAATAATTTTTCTCACTACTTGAATTCTTTATAACAGACTAAATGGGTTATACTAAGACAACTCAGACCCTTCATCCTCAAGGGCTACAAAGCTAAACAACCTCAATTTCACCGCTTCGATTTGACTGCTACATTAGTATGTTTTAACACAAAATGCACCATAAATGACTTAGATTTATAGTCCAAAGGTAAGTGTAAGTGTCTCTTGCATAGTATTACAGAAAACCAGTCATTAAAACATGGGGCGTGCTCATAATATGCATTGACTAAATGCATGACGCATATTGCCAATTATATAAAATGACTGGAATAGACTGCGGAAATAGTCGGCAGGACCTGGCGGTTAAATGGTGTTTGATTTACCTTTTCTTTTGCCGGATTATGTTTTCCAACTTGACTCTTACATCAGTAAACGTTTTAAGTTAGCTGTATACTTCTCTCTAGTTGCGACAAGAATCAGTGAATGAACAAAGAAAATTGAATTGGACTACAAAATGCCATACTAAGATTAATCTCCCTGAAACCATGTCTTTCCAGGCGCTGTAGAGGATGCAGGAAGAAGAGAAGTGTGAGGTGCAATTCCCTTTTTGCAGAATTGCCAAGGCTACCGATGGGGAAAGTCTTGGTTTCCTTGTACCTTTGGTCAAATTACGGCAGGCAAGTCACAGCAGCACGCATGTTGGACATCAATCCTAGCGAGATATCGAAGATATTTCAATTGGTGAGAGACGTGGTTTCCTGGGACCTTCAACAGCGTCCTTTTATTCCATTTGGCGCTCCCTTCGTGGCAAAAGTGGACGAAAGTAAATTCAATCACAAAGCAAAGGTGATAACAATAAACCGATAGGAATATTTGTTAAGGTTGAAAAAATGACGAACCGCCTTAGCACGTGTCAGAAAATTACATGTTTTATTCACTCATGACCAGGACTGAATACTGTTTAAAACATAATTCAGCTTTGGGCGAGTTTCTTGTCGACTTTGATATTAATTAATATATTGACAGCATATTCTTTTTCGACAAAGCCTCGGCGATGCGACGGTGAACAATCTGTCATGCATGACAAGAGCGGACATCCAAATACACACACTCCACGTTAAGGTTGCTAGCCCCAAGTCCAGGAAAGGCACATTTTTGGCATAATTTATACACGATCTTTTCGCCTTTGAACTGATTAGAATAAATTCATGAGTGTTCCGACAGAAACCTGTAACCGTTTACGCCATGGTGGAATAAAAACTTGTAAATCCTTTTTGCATAGAGAGAGTAAAGAGCGTGACAACAGAGAAGCATAAAATTCATATGCAAGACAGAAGAAATTCTTTCAAATGTGATTCCTTGGAATACAAAACATTAATGTTTTTATTTATTTATAGGGAAACCGAGGAAGAAGGGCAAGAAGAGACAACTGGGTGTTTGGCGTGGTCTCCACTGCCTCTTCTCCAGCGAGAGGATATTTCGAGGTAGTGGATCGTAGAGATAGAGCCACCCTGATGCCCATCTTGCAGAGGGTATTGCTGCCCGGCACAGAAGTCCACAGCGATGACTGGGGGGCTTATTCCAATCTGCCAGCCCATGCAGCCACTGTACAGACTCATCGAGTGGTAGTGCACGCTGCCAATTTTTTTGGACCCTGTTACTGGTGTGCACACACAAGAGGTAGAATCTGCTTGGTCCAGATTGAAGTACAAAGTGAAAATGAGGAAGGGCGTCAGGAACTATGACTTACAATCTTTCCTTAACGAGCACATGTGGCGAGACTGGAGAGGGGACGCCGATGTTTTTGATAGCATTATTCCCGTGATTTCACGCTATTTTGCAAACAACCCAGTTTAGGCGGAAAAACAATTTGATCAACAAATCCATGGAAAAGAAAACTGCCTTAATACGTAAAGAGACTGCTCAATCCTTTAAATCCAAGGAGTGATTGGTGATAGTAATTGGACCGAGTGGAGTACAATTCAGGAAGTAATCGAGCAAGTAATTTCAAAATCGGACGAGCGCGAAGCGCGAGGCCGATTTGAAATTACGAGCACGATTA
>CM042750.1:25201395-25266591 GCA_022496165.2 Catalaphyllia jardinei | reverse complement strand
TTTCTCAGTGGTCGAGATGTAGTAGCTTAATGTTTCATAAACACAAACTTCCTGCATAGGATACTTGTAAAGGCAGACATTACCAAAGACTTTGCCAGGTTTATCTTGCTTAAGGTGATCTGTCAAGGCAAAATTGAAACACTTTTCATTCTTCTGCATATAATGCTCTGATATGTCCAAAAAAGTCAGGGTCTGACATCTCTGCCCGGTAGTCAGGGCAATCAACATGACTAATTTCAAAGTGAGTTCTTTCAAACTGATCTCATCAAGGGCCCAAAACAAACTTAAGTAATCCAGGACAATGTCCACAGACCAAATGTTATTGTATTTTGGCACAGGTTTGATCTTGTTAAAAACGCCCTTAAGATAGCGGCAAACAAGGAAGTGCTTCCCCACTGGTGTATGAGCCTGAGCATCACCAAAATTAATGTCAATATTAAAGACTGCAGAACGAGCTGTATTCAGTGCAGAGTAACTTAAGCCTTTCTTGAAGCTGTGAAAAAGGGTTGAGTTGTCCACCGAGGAATAACAAGGATTCCCGATGCTTGATCGTGAATTATCTTCTGCACACATCTAGAGATACGACAAAAAGGGGGAAATGCATAAAAGGAAAATTGTGACCACTCAATGCTACAAATTTTGCATCTACAAATTTTGCCATTGGCTGTGGTCTCCACGAGACGTAAGTCTCTACTTGAGCATTAAGTCTACTAGCAAACAGATCAATATCTGGCTTGCCAAAAAAGAGATACAATCCTCTGAAAAATGGGCCTTGAAAGCATCCCTTCAAGATTCAAGTTTAAATTCCGGGATAGCTGATCTGCATCAACATTGCTAGATCCTGGAATATGGGCTGCTGACAACCAAATATTTCTTTTTCTAGCCCAGTCCCAAATATGTTTAGTAAGAGAGTTGCATTCTATAGACTTACAACCTCCCATGGAATTGATATGACACTGTGGTAGTGTTATCAGACATAACCCTGACATGAATGTTGCTCCTGTTATCAAACAGGGATGCTAAGGCAAGTTTAACTGCTAAAAGTTCTAAGTAATTTATGTGTCTGAGTGACTCAGACTTCGACCAGATACCACACGTGTTGTTGCCATGGTCAATATGAGCACCCCAACCGGTTTGGGATGCATCTGTACAAACAACTACATCTGGGCTGCTACGGAGGATTTTTCTAGTGGCTGTGTGAATATTAGAAGACCACCAGCGAATATCCTCCAAACTGTCATGAGACAATGTCATAGGAGAATCAAAATTTTCCTTATTCAATTTCAAATTAAGCTCTTTATCTGCCTCAATATGGCGATAGTGTAAGGGACCAAACTCTACCCCTGGGAAACTAGAAACCAAGGTTCCAATGAAAGAGGCAACCTCACGAATTGTGAACTGCCTACCTGGATTAGAAAACTTTTGGCACAATTGCAAAAAAGTTTATCAGCCTTTTTGTCTGTGAGAGTCACTGTCATGAGAATTGAATTCAGAGTAAAACCTAGAAATTCTAAAACCTGAGTTGGAATGACAACTGACTTCTCGGGGTGAATTTTGAACCCTAAGCTGATGAATAATTGCACTGCACGAAGTGTAGCTTCTTCACATTCCAAATAGCTTTCTTCCAGATAAAATGAATCATCGATATAACCTAGACAAGTGTGCCCAAACTGGCTTCTCAAAGCACTAAAGAAAGGTTTCAAAACTTTGGTAAAAATCCTGGGACTACTAGACAAACCCATGGGTAAGCTATTGAATGCATACAACTGATCTTTCCAAATAAATTTCAAATACTTCTGGTGTTCTGGTGCAATAGGGATGGAGTAATATGCATCCTTGAGGTCAATAGAGGTCATGTAACAACCAGGTCTCATGAGTTTGATGGTTGTTTCTAATGTGTCCATTTTAAAATGGTGGTAAGATACTGCCTCATTAAGCCTCTTGAGATTGACTATAACCCTGTGAGACCCATCCTTTTTAGGTCGTACAAAAATAGGGGATATCACCTGGCCATCCTCATACAAAGATAAACTTATTATCCCTTTCAAAAGAAATTTCTCTACCTCGTTATCAATAATAGTCTGTTCAGCTTCAGTGAAAGAGTGGTATGGTCTGGTAGCACCACTAAGTGCCTCAGGTACCCAGTCAAATTCTATATGACAGTGAGAAACTGCATCTAAGACAAAAGGGTCTGATGTGATTTTCTTCCATTCATGAACAAAATGTTGCAAACCACCTGCCTTAAAGGGAGTTTGATTTGCAATAATGCTCTCAACAGCACTTTGACTCACCTCTGATGATGATCCTACTGAGTCTTTGTTGATGACTGCTTGGGATTCTGCTGGGGCCATGTTTGGCCCCGGCCTCGCCCTAAAAAAGAACTTGCAGGGTTTTTTCCCCCGCCACCACTCTGGCTAAATCGGCCACGACCACGCATACCTCTACCTGAAGGTACCTTGTAGGGTTACATGCGCTTCTTGGTGGTCACTTTATTGCTGAGCTTGTGAGACTTAGTTAACTCCTCCACCTCTTTGTTAAGCTCATCCCCGAACAGGAAGGACGACACGGGGGTGGATGGGTTGCATAATGAAGCATACTGCTTATTTAAATCAGGACGAATGAGATCCCTCCGTTTAAGGACTAATTCCCTATTTGACGACAGCAAGAGGACTGCTGCATGGGTAAGAACATTCTTCTGCTCACCACTTGAACTATTACATGTCTGGAGTACAGCATATAGACCTGACAACAACAAAGACTGTGGCTTCTGGAATGCTGAGTCATTGTTCTTTGTCTCCTGGCGTAACTGTTGCCAATTTTGTTTATTTATCTTAGGAGCCACCAAGTTGGTGCAATTTTCAGGCCTAAGGTACTTGTTTTGCACTTCTGCTAGCTTCTCTTTAGGAAGTTTCTCTAAGAGCAGACTCTTCACAATTTCTGCCAAATTCGAGTCAATGGCTGGAGCTGTTTTCTCTGCAACACTGAACTCCTCAGCAAGCGTTTTAAAAGAATCGCTACTGGACCCTTCTCCAAGATCAGAGGGTTTTGGCTGTATAAAATTGTCGACTTTGGTGGCCACAGCAGTGTCTGTATTGGCCTCTGGATTTACTTGGCCTTGTTCACCTTCAGCCTCAGACTCCACGTATTCGAAGTCTGCATAGATTTAGTCTATGGATTCTTGCACATTAGACAAAATATCCTTTTTGGCACCCTCCAGGAGTTCGGCAAGCATTGCCTTCAACTCCGAAGTCGCAGGAAGGTCAGAAATTCCTGGATCCTCAGTGTCATCTGAGTTGGCCTGTTCCTTCATCGTCTAAGGATAAGACGAAAACAGTTAAGCCAAGCTTATTCGCAAAACAAAATGGCGGACTCGTCCACCACGTGGTTGCAAGCCGGATAAAATTAACGGCTAAGAATCGATTCCAAACTCGTTGAAAACGCTAATACAAACAGTAGGCCATGAAAAACTACAAATGTCTAGGCCGTAAATAGGTATAAAACACGTTATACCGAAAAGAAACACGACTCAGGACACGTCCTGAAGTCGTTTGCTCGGCTGAAAACAGTGACACGTCACAACAACCGAGAAATTCAAGCATAAAGCCTGAAGAGACTTGGTGGAGCTCGTCCACGAAGAAGAAGAAACAGAATAAAAAGACAAATAAACTTACCGTGACAAAAGCGGTTGAAAAAACACTAAAGTTGAAGAGCTCTTCACCACACAACCGAACCCACGGCGAAGGATCTGTGCACTGACCTACGGCGGTGCGTGCGCATCTCATGGGAACCCGGATGTACGTAATGATTTGGTAGAATTATTTGTTTGTCCATGAGAGTCGAGCGCCTGTCACGTGGCCTAGTGCCGAAGTCATTTTGCTCGTGAGCGTGGCCTCTAGTAGTTTTTTCAGGTGATTGTTTCGCGAGTAAGTTCTCCTTCCGGATACCAACACACCCAGATTCGGGTTGTGTTATAAGTGCAGCTCGTGGAAGAGCTTTTACGTTCTCAAAAGACAAAATTTAAGTGCTTGAATCTTCGGTACATGTTTTACAACACTAAAAGGAGTCATTGCGCTCTCGCAAGCTAACAAGTATCGGCTTGATCTATCGATGCGGCCCGGGTTGCACCACTGAGAGTTTGAAAATGTTTGAAAGTGCCTCAGTGAAGCCACCTGAAAGTTTCATAAGGTGAAATAGGCTGTATTGTTCTTGCATCCTCCATGCACTGTTGAGAATTCACGGAAGCATATTTGAAGGGTTTCTTGCTTGCCCAAGATCAAAACGACAAAATGAAGTATGGGGATCTCGATTGAACATTACCGGTCAAGAATTAGTTCTCATGACAATTTCATGAAAACAAAGGATACTTGTCACGTTTTAAGGATCATTTTTGGAGTGTAATGTTTATGATGCTCCATTTAAATGTATTTTACTTGCCCGTACTGAAGCAAGTTGTTGGACAATACAACATGTGGAATGATGTGATGTTAGTTTTCACTAATGATTGTCTACAAGCAGCAAGAACAATATGTGCTAACTAATCAAGGAAACCAAGTACTCTTTGGTGAAAATGCTGGTAAGAAATGTGCACTGAACAATGTCACTTACTTTTGTTTTTTATCATCACATAGAGGATATCAATTTCTGATCATCTTCCACTTTGAATAATATTCTTATCATTGCAAATAATCTGTACATGTACATTTCTATAAGGCGTTCTGTCCAGACATTTGCATTTACAGATATTTGCTTTTAACTGATGTTCCATGCATCATTTCAATTTCCAATAAATTTTACAAATAAGAATGGGCATTAACAGAAAGTTTAACAAGTTCATGACACCAAATAATCATATAATGGGCCATACATATCTATCCAAAATTCTCTGACAGAAGTGTTTTTAAATTTTCTACTCAATTAGAATTGTTGTTTGATAACCATTGGAATTAAGAGCAGTTTGCTGTAAGGATCAACTACGGTCATGCAAGATAGAAAAAAACCGATTTTCCCAAACTTTGCCAGAATAAAGGCCTAGGTGAACTAGTTCTAAAAATATAAGTTTCAGGTCGTTTAGCTTTGTATTAATTTTTTTGGAATTTGTTTTGTATTTTGGGCTCACAGCGACCTAAATTGACACAGAAATCGGGCATTTTCCGGAAGCTCCCGTTTAAAAAGTTAAAGCGTTGTACAAAAGATCAATCCAGGAAATCAAAAGACCTCATTTCCTCTGCTTATTGCCGGTGTAAAATTTGAAAGAGAGTAGAATCTAAATTTATGCTTCGCGACAGAACTCACCAACACTGAATTTAAACGAAATTCAAGGCTCAAAAAAGCACTCTGGTACATGGCTTCACCCAACGAGACTATACTCTGGGGAAGAACAATCATTTCAACTACACGTCGGGCGAAAAAAAATTGGCTAAATTAAAGGCCGAATTCTGACAATAATTTCAAAACAGGTCACTCGAGCATTATGAGCGACCCTTTGACCTTTGATGTCAAGTCGGAAATCAACACACAGCTGCACTTAATTTGACTTTCATTCGTCGGAATACTCGTTTCTTTACTTTTGTTTGCTTTGTTGACATATTCTTAGGTAGAAGAAGTTAGGACTTTGGATTTGGAGGCCTCTAGCCGCTATGAAATAAGCACAGCTGGCATATTTTGAAATTTGGCCCACTTCGCATTTAGACAGTTACGTTATAAAACTCAAGTTAATCGTCGAATTGCACGTTAAAATCCGCTTTTAGGAAACAGCGGTATCTCAAAACAAGGTAGCAACAATCAGATTCACTTAATGCTTGGGAATTATTCCTTACCTTAGCGAGTTTTTCCGACGGGAAACCACAGCAGTATTAGCAAAACACAGAGCGACAGCACTGAGCCATGTCGCACGTGACAGTAACGTAACTTAGCGTTGGTCCGGAGTGGAGGGGGGTGAGGTAGGGGCCGCATTGCAATGGTGGTTTTTGAACGCTCTTGACACAAATTTTCACTGCGTTGGTTGGACTCAATGATTTAAGGTCGCTCGGATAATAGGGCATGAAAGAAAACAATGAATCCATTCGGAGCAAAGTTTTATTTATTCCTTTGATACCGACAGATGATCGATGATACGGCGCGTATGCACGTGGCGGCTCTTTGCGTGTAACCCAAAAGCTCTTTTCTGAACGCTCCACGAGGGCTAATTCTCTATTTAATCGACCCGATAATGACCTCAGATTAATGTCGACGGTTATGTGTTTTAAGGACGCAGATTTCCTCAGATGAATCCCCTTGTTCCTGCAATTATCCGTACTTGCTCCTTGCTTGACAATTTTTTCCTTTCCCATGTTCCCTGAGGTTTTTTGCCTTTGTCCTCCTGTTCCCCAATTGTCCTTTTGTCTGGAATCTACTTTACTCTATTTTCTATTTTACTGAACGTGTTTTCTATGAAAAAAAAATGATAAATAAATAATAAAAATGACCAGGTGTTAGACGGTTACGTCATGAAGCTCAGGTTGATCGTCAAATTACACTTTCTCTTTTAGAAAATGTACGGTGGTGTCAATAATTACAAGGAAGCAACAATTGAATGCATATAATGCTTAAGAATTATTCCTTACCTTAGTGAGTTTTTTCCGACGGGAAACCACAGCAGTTTTAGCAAAACACAGAGCCAATCACTGAGCCAGTCGCACCTGATATGTAACATAGCCTTGGCAGTGCGTAGGATATTGGGGAGGGGGGGGGGGGGGGACCCCACAAGTCACCTTGAAACTGCCTGTGTATGTAAAGCTTTAGTATATCCTTGATGATATACCTCACTAGAGATGTGGAACGTCTGCGTCACAAATTTGCACACGCGTAACAGCTGGTCAGTTTATTTCTATTATTTATTTATCTTTTATTCATAGAAAACACGTTCAGTTCCAGAGAGAATTATATATTTCACGTGTATTTTATGGAATTCTACGTGCATTTTGCTAACACGTTGCTATTGTCTGGTATTGAATACTTGCCAACCTGTAATATGAGGATAATTATCACACAGTAGACTCCGAAGATAGTCGGATCTCCATTCCTTAATAAGCTCCCTTAATGAAGAAATGTTTTCCACCTTGCGCCTTGCTGGAAACTGTGTGTTCACAGACGATATAAAATACTTGCAGTCTTAGGGCCTGGTCAAACGGCCCATGATAGTCGATGATAGTTGATTCTCTCCTAACTATCATCAACTATCACCAACTATCATTCACATGGCCAAACGGCCAAAGAAGTTCGCCATAGTTGATAATAGTTCACCGGCAGTGGCGTGAAAAAATGTCCCAAAAGCAGGGCCGGGCCACATATTCATCTACTGATGAGACGTAATATCAGGTCATCACTCCATCTCGGCGTATTGCCATCTTACCCGATGAACGTTTAGTGATACGCTTCTTTTTTGCGGTGTCTCTTCTAATTCTTGCGAGTCCGCGCTTTATTCGGAAGATATCTTCTCTGTTATCTTGGTCTTCACTATTTTCTTTGTCACGATTATCATCTTAAATATAAACACGAATTTCTAAAGCTGAGCCTTGCTAGGAAATATTTTTCATAGCGGCCATTGTCAATGAGCCCGCCGATTTTCGGGGAAAACAGCTGAGAAAAAAACTATCATGAACTATCATATGCGTGGTCAAACGAGATAAACTATAATCGTCTATCATGAAGAATTTGAACAAGCTCAAAATGAATAATAGTTGATGATGGTCGATGATAGTGCATGATAGTTGGTGGTCAAACGGAAATGCGCGCGTCAACTTTCATGAACTAGCTCGTTAATTATCGTCGACCATCATGGGCCGTTTGACCAGCGCTTAAAGCATATCCATACGAAGTCTTTTCATGCAGGAGTTCTTTCCTTATATATGCATCCTGGTTAGGTTGAAGATGACACAGCCCGAGAGTTTTACAACCATGTTTCTCTAAAGACAACCTGGCCAGTATCTTGGAACTCTCCATCATGTTGCGCAGCTCTAACAATTCATCACTCATATGCCTCTTAATTAGATGCATATCTTAAAATGACTGACTGTTTCTTTTGTGCAAAAGGAACGCGAGCGTCTCTGGAGAACAGCTGCCACGCCATCGGCTTACTTTGGAAAACGCTTATCTTTCGCCCCGCTCTCAAGGCCTTACTAGGAAACGGTTTACTGGCCTTGAAGGCCGAAATTTTCCGCCAGTTACTAAATTATTTTCAGCTTCACTGAACCATACTGATCTTTTGAGTGTTTATCACGTCCAACTAGTCACTCTTCACCCGCCCAGGGGAAGAACAGGAGCAATCCCAGGGTAGTTTCATAGTGGGAGGCTCCCACACGACATCAAAACGCATGCCCCGTGATACACTTTGTGTTGGTATCACCCGACAAAACAATCCTCTCATATGCCATCCATGAAAAGTGGTGCCCCTTTCACGTACCAAGTCCACACAACGTATCCCCTTTTCAGACACTCTACATACCTTTTTTGGTAAAGCCTCCCAGTGTAATCTATTAGAGGGAGTACCTCCTTGAGGGTAGGGGTGGGTGAGGGTCAAATTTAATCTTTTCCATCCAATCTCCACCTTAATTTCCGTACAGATTTCTTTTGACTCACTATTGGCCTTTCAGTTGCTCAGGAGTGACAGTGTTACCCAAATCAGCCAATTAACTTTGTGGCGCCAACATTTTGGGAGTGGTCAAGAGCACCCACGCCGTATCATTATCTGTATCAAAGGAACCATTAGCGCGCTTGCATTTAAAAAATGGCAGCTTTTTCTTTACGGCTGGACCTCGCGATAGAGATAAACCGTCATTTTCTCGCAAACAAGTATGGTGACCTATTAATTATTTTTCTGTTGTTTTTTAACTGAGTAATAAATGTCTCTGTGTAGAATACATATGGACCAAATTTCAATGTAGAACAAAAAACAATCGTTGAAAAAGTGAATTTAGCAAGCAATCGTGACTACAATCATGCTGCTATTATAAAGATTTATTGGGTATAAACAAGGTGTCGTTGCTCTCAAACGAACATGGGGACCCCCCATTTTTATCGCAAAAGTTCCTACAAAATGTATGTGCAGGTTTTATTTCAGGGGAATGACCTTAAATCATTGAGTCCAACCAACGCAGTGAAAATTTTTGTACCATGAACGTTCAAAATAGGCCTTTTGCAACAAAAGATCACATGGTACAAAATCCGCCATGCTGGAGGGCAAGCGTATTATTATTCCCGCACTGGGACATTATAACAAAGGGTAGTCAAGCTTGACTAGTTAAGGTCTCTTTGTTTTTTAATATTACGCTTGCCCTCCAGCATGGCGGATTTTGAACCATGTGATCGTTTGTTGCAAAAAGCCTATTGAAGTACGAGAAACCCCTTCGCAATTGGGCCCCTTCCTCACCCCCCTCCACTCCGGACCAACACAAAGTTACGTTACTGTCACGTGCGACATGGCTCAGTGCTTTCGCTCTGTCTTTTGCTAATACTGCTGTGGTTTCCCGTCGGAAAAACTTGCTAAGGTAAGGAATAATTCCCAAGCATTAAGTGAATCTGATTGTTGCTACCTTGTTTTGAGGTACCGCCGTTTCCTAAAAGCGGATTTCAACGTGCAATTCGACGATTAACTTGAGTTTTATAACGTAACTGTCTAAATGCAAAGTGAGCCAAATTTTAAAATATGCCAGCTGTGCTTATTTCATAGCGGGTAGATGCCTCCAAATTCAAAGTCCTAACTTCGTCTACCTAAGAATATGTCAACAAAGCAAAGAAAAGTAAAGAAACGTGTATTCCGACGAATGAAAGTCAAATTAAGTGCAGCTGTGTGTTGATTTCCGACTTGACATCAAAGGTCAAAGGGTCGCTCATATTGCTCGAGTGACCTGTTTGGAAATTATTGTCAGAATTCGCCCTTTAATTTACCCAATTTTTCTTTCGCCCGACGTGTAGTTGAAATGATTTTACTTTCCCAGAGTATAGTCTCGTTGGGTGAAGCCATGTACCAGAGTGCTTTTTTTTTGAGCCTTGAATTTCGTTTAAATTCAGTGTTGGTGAGCTCTGTCGCGAAGCATAAATTAAAAAAATTCGTCAAAAATTCAGGTTCTACTCTCTTTCAAATTTTACACCGGCAATAAGAAGAGGAAATAAGGTCTTTTGATTTCCTGGATTGATCTTTCGTACAACGCTTTAACTTTTTAAACGGGAGCTTCCGGAAAATGCCCGATTTCGGTGTCAATTTAGGCCGTTGTGAGCCCAAAATACAAAAAAAATTCCAAAAAAAATTAATACAAATCTAAACGACCTAAAACTTATATTTTTAGAACTAGTTCACCTAGGCCTTTATTCTGGCAAAGTTTGGGAAAATCGTTTTTTTTTTATCTTGCATGACCGTAGTTGATCCTTACAGCAAACTGATGCTCATTCCAGTGATTTGCACGGGATGCCCTATTCATTTGGGAAATTCACTTGCTTACCATTGAAGCAACTGAAAACTTTGTATCATTAGTCTGCTTATAAATACGGGTTGTTCGTTTGAAATTAATGATGTCTTTGTCGGAGATAATGAACTTGTTTTGCAAAATGTCCATGAGAGTCCAAAAATGAAACATTTGCCTTTCAGTGATAAAAGAAACCAAACACAGCCTATTAAAAGGAAGCGATGGTCTTTAACTGAACTTTAAACGAAAAAGAAAACGAGAATACGAGAAAAGGAGAAGGGCAAATGAAAGTGAAAAATCTATTCAAGGAAAAGAAAAATGTGCAAATGAATTAATCTTCTGAATCTAGAACAAAGAGACTAACAACCCAATCTCACCATCAGAGACAAAAAATGCAAATGAATTAGCAGACGGTAGAGAAAAGAGACTGTTCAACCGATGAGTCAGCAGACCATATTAGACAAGAGAGACTGGCAAACCAGCATCAATATCAGAATAACAAAATGCATATAGCTCAACCATTACTGATGAAATCAGGAAATTCCATGCTACTGTCTAGAGTACATTTGCTCTTTATTAACCGGTTGTGGTATAAACACAGTGTGATTACTGCTAAAGACCTTAAACTTTCGAACCCTACTGTAGAAAAAAAAATAGTGTGTTAACTGCTACAAATGAAAAGAAATGTTCAGGTATACAGAGAATAAAATTATCGAAATTCTTACAAAATGTGTGAAAACACTTGTTTTTTTCCCATTGCTGTTTCCTTTTTTTTTTCGCGCAGGTCCATTGAGCCAGTAATGCACAGTAAATGTCTGGGTTGGACATGTTTTCAAGCTCTCTCTGTCTGGCATTTCTACATGTGCACGTTGATAGTCTCCCTTCAATTCCTCCACCGTGTCTTCTCGTTTGTATTGTTGATTCGTACGAGCTAATTCGAGCCATTGTCTCTTTCATGCAATCATTTCCCTGCTAAGTTCAGTGATTATTTTACACATTCTCTCTTCTTGGAACATTCCATCTATCCTCCTATTGATCCAATTCTCATTATTTCTTCTTCTCTCCACTTGCAAAAGTGCTGGTGAAGTCAAATCTTTTGTTGCACTCCATCGTCAACTTGAGTTGTCATACGTGGAACCCTTCAAGGAATTTCAAACTTTATGCCCTTGACACTGAAAGCTAATCGCTTCAGCAGCCGCTCGAAGTATAAGCAGTTTTGAAATAGAAACTCACGCCTAAACTGAACACTGATTGGTTTTCAGAAAAAAAGTAACGCTTAAACTTGTTTCTGATTGGTTGATAAAACTAGGCATGTTTAGACAAGGTCGCTCAATCTTATTCCACATTGGTTGAAATTTACACCCACGCTTATGTTGTTACATGATTGGATTTTGAACCTAGACAAGGTTAAGCAAGAGGGTATTATACTCACTTCTCAATGGCTAAAAATTAGACCCACGCCTAAACTGATTGGTTAAAACTAGGTATATGAAACTTGAGATATTGACTGTCTTTTTGGAGAAGCGAAGTAAGAACACTACGAGCTTATCATGACGAACTAACATAGAAAGAGTGCAGGACGACATGGAAGTATTTCAGGACAATCTGTTTCATTTTGGATTTGGAAGGGTTCTTCAACAAGACGTTTCACGCCAGAGAATTGGGCTATTTCACTTGGAACCAAGAACATGGCCGCCATGCTTTCTTCGTCCCCGTTCCTTACAAGACCTTGTGCGGCAAAGACAAACGAACGGTGAATTTCGTCACCAGTAAAATTCACGGACTCTCCTATCAACCCAGTCAAACAGAGCATGCGCAAAACCCACGGACCCTAGGCACCTTGATCAAGGACTTGTACCAAGACTACAGTACTACCGAGAGAACCGTGGAGGGCTACAAAGGAGGTCACGTGGAGAAAGATGTCTTGACACAACTGAACTTTCCTTCGCTCAATCTAGAAACAGTAGGGTGTCCCAAATACGATGTATTGTAATATCAAACCCCCTTTCAACTATTGATACCCAGTTGCTGTTTTCATGCCGACGACAGCATGCATCATTGTCCAGTCACGGAATGTAGCGCCTTTTGGCATTGGTACAAAAGTGAAATTAAAATTTGTAACAGTAATGTCATTAAATTGATATAAAAAACAAAGAGTCTGAGCTGTCTTTATAACATTTATTAAATAACTCCAAAGGGGGAATTGATTACAATTTTCTCATCGGACCAGTTCCACTATGAGTATGTCAAGTCTAAGTATGGTGACCAAGCTAAGTTGTTGTTCACGGACACTGATAGTCTCTCCTATCATATCCAAACAGAAGATTTCTACAAAAAGATGCAAGAGCATATTTTCTGCAATACCTGCAGATTTTCTGCAATAGCTGCATATTTTCGGCATGTCTTCTGCACATTTTCTGCAATACCTGCAATTTTCTGCAGACTTTTTGCAGATTTTCTGCAATATCTGCAGATTTATTACTATACCTGCATATGTTCTGCAATACTTGCACATTTTCTGCAATACCTGCAAATTGTCTGCTATACATGCATATTTTCTGCTATACCTGCATATTTTCCACATGTTTTCTGCAGATTTTCTGCAATAGCTGCACATTTTCTGCAATACTTGCACATTCTGCTATACCTGCATATTTTCGACATGTTTTCTGCAGATTTTCTCCGGAGCTAGCTGCGACGATATTAACTAGTTGTATAACACAACGTTCTTCAGTTGTTCTATTTCCGTAGTGGTTAATGGAGCTCTCTGCGCTTAAGAAGTTACCCCAAGGAGTCAACCACGTACAAATTATGTCACATCGATGCTGTTACTGTCAAAATCCATTTAGTCGTGCTGGTAGTAGAAGACATCACATTTGTTGGAAGCGACTTCAAAATGGTCACTTCCCCTCATCACCACCAGTAACAGAAGTGGACGCTCGAAAGATTACATTTCCTACCGAAAACAACCCTGGGATACGTAGTGGAATAGAGGTGGGAAAAGCGTTTCGGTTTAAGACACCATCTAGTATCTTGATTGTGGGTCCCTCTTCCTGCGGAAAGACTTGTTTTACCGAGTCGTTACTCTTGGACCATTTGGAAGAATTGTTTGTGAGCCCCCCGCCCACGATTCATTATTGCTACGGGGCATGGCGAGACGGATTCCGAACCATGGAAGAAGCGGGTATACAATTTCACGAAGGGGTTCCTACCACCTTCCATCTGCAAAAAAGGTTTCCGAAAGGGGGTTCACTCGTGTTAGACGATCTGATGGCAGAGGGAGGTGAAGACAAAGCGTTACTAGACTTATTCACCAAACATCACAAAAATATCACCGTATTGTACTTGTGCCAAGACATGTTTCCACCGGGAAAATATGCCAAGATTATTTCCAGGAACGCCCACTACGTCATAGCTTTCAAAAATCCAAGAGATCAGTTAGGGATGAAGAATTTCCTGCTTCAAGCTTTTCCCACTTACTGGCAAGATGTGATGGATATGTATCAAAAAGTGATTAAACGACCACTCGGGTACATGGTTCTGGATTTACATCCCGCCAGTGATGACAGAATACGCGTGTTAAGTCACCTCTTAACGCATGAAGGATTCCTACGCTGCTACCTAAGAAAGAGTGATCAGAAATTAGTATATTAAAAAGTACCTCAATCGACTCGGCTCATTTGAAGCAAACTCTCTTGGGTGAAAGGTCGACAAGAGAATAAGGACCATGAGTAAAACAGATCTTTTTGGTTTTCCCTTGGAAGAAAAGTATAATGAAAACGTAGAAGAGAAAGAGGAGGAAAGAAGTAGCTCCGAAGAGGAACCTGAACAGGAGAAGGAAGAAGAGACTAGCAGCTCCGAAGAGGAAGCAAAAATCGACGACGATGAACCAGATCCATGGAAGCCATTACGTGAAAAAGTCGGGGAGGATCTGGAAGAATCCTATCCGAAAGAAGTTCAACAGTTCCTGGATAAGGGGAAAACCCAAGACTATGCCGAGACTGCCGCTTTCAATACTTTATTACCCGTAAGTAGAAGGAGGCTACGAAGCACTTATCTAGAGCGTCTTAAATGGACTCATCGTATCAAACTCGATGCGATACACCGTAAAGTCATGACTACCCTTCATCGCTTTATTGACGAAGATGACATGGATTTTGACGAGGCGGCCAAGTCAGCAGTAGCAAATCGGAAATTTCTGATCAACAGAGTCATGAAAAAGAAACCACTCCCCGACTTGGCCGATGACGACAAAGAAAAAGAGAATGATATCTTAGTGACCGAAACCTGAATTAGCCAGGTGACTCTCATAAGAATTTGATTTTCTAGAGTTTTAGTCATTATTTGTAAGACGTCGCACAAGATGAGTTGCTCCAATCATATACCGGAGAATGACGAGAAGGTTGCCTGTAAAAAGGTTTACAATCAAAAATATTATGCAAAGAACAAAGAGCGAATCCTAGCTCAGCAAAAACGATGGCGAAGAGAGAACGTCGAGATTCTCAAAACCCGACGTAAAAGATGGTATGAAATTAACAAGGAACGACTCGTCAACGACCGGACAGCCTATTGAACAGAGCCCAACAGAACAAGGAACACAACAGAAATGACCGACGACAATACTGTAAAAACAACAGGGAACAAATCAACGAATATTGGAGATATTATTATGCCAAGAATAAGGAACAGATCAATCAAAGACTTCGTAACCAAAGGCAAAGAAAAGTAGGGACCCAGGACCAAGAGTCTGAGAAACTGGATACGAGTCCCTCAGTGAAGATCTGATCTGAAACCCATCATGCAGCGTTGCTGAGAGACTTTGTTGAAGAGCCAGTCTTTTAAGTCTCGATGTTTGATCTCTCGATCCTTAACATTCTTCCTCACCCCTTTAGTTTTACATTTTAGCTCTTAAACCAATAAACTCTAAAAGGGTTTCTCCTACAGTCTCATCTTTAAATTTTCCAATGACTTTCTTGTTGGTATTCGAATAGAGCAGGTGATCTTGAGGGTAGTCAGAAATATCAAAGAGGTCTTTCCCTTGTAGACATCAGTAGTATAGTAATTAGCGGTTCTGGCGCATTTTTCCAAACTGGTTTTTTGCGTTGGTTTTTTGTGCTGGATTTTTTTGTAAACTGATTTTTTGCGCTGGATTTTTCCAAACTGTTTTTTTGCGTTGGTTTTTTGTGCTGGATTTTTTTCTAAACTGATTTTTTGCGCTGGATTTTTTGCACTGGATTTTTTGCGTTGTAATTCTCTATTCTTTATCCAACAATGAACCAAACCTTAAAACCAAACCTCATAACCAAATGCGGAATCAAACCTTGAAACGAAAAGTGTGCCTGTTACGATAAGTCACGCATCGGTGATCTTTATATCTTTTGATTGGCACTTTGCCTTATTTGGAAATAAAAACACGAGCTTGCCAGGTTCGCTTGCTCGAGAGTTAATGGCGCTTGTTGTTGTCTGAATGACTCCCTAGACATGGTGTCAGGACCGGTAAAAGCGGATCCCTCGCTGTAGACAAAAAACTGTTCGGGACTAACGGCGAAGAAACTTCGAATTTATGCAGAAATGTCAGATACAGAAGCGAATGTTCCTCCGAGTCAAGCGAGCGCAGCCGCTGGAGTTGTTGTCTCGCCAAACCAAGCACATGGTCGACAATTCGTGCCGTCGAATTTTCCTGTACCGGCTCCTATGGTTTGCAGAGGAGATGTAGCTTCAAATTGGGAATTCTTCCGACAACAATGGGAAGATTACGAAGTCGCCACAGAGCTAGTTCAGCAGAAAACGGCAGTCCGACTAGCTTCACTCCGATCGATCATGGGTAAAGATTGCTTGCAAATTTACAGAAATTTGAGCTTGACACCCGAGCAGCAAGAGAGTGTACAAGGCTGTCTGGAAGCACTGGAAGCTTATTTCAAGCCGCAGCGAAATGTTGTCTACGAAAGATATGTTTTCATCTCCTGTGTTCAGAGCCAAGATGAAAATGTGGACGCGTATGTTAATCGCCTGCGAAAACTAGCCTCCTCCTGTGATTTTGGCGCGCTTACCGATGAGTTAATTCGTGACAGGCTGGTGATCGGTGTAAGAGACAGGGATTTGAAAGGTCGGCTACTGAGGCAAAAAGGATTATCGTTGCAGAAAGCGTTGGAAATGAGCAAGTCAAACGAAGTCACGAAGCAGCAGTTAAAATCTTTGGAAAACGAAGAAAAGAAGAACAGCGTGGAAGAGATACACGAGTTTAAATCGAAAGGCCGACACAAGAAGCCGAAAAAAACCTTCAATGCCCTGAAACCACACGACTCGAAAGTGGAACCAGATCAGACATCAAAAAGAACAGATGGAAAAGGCAAAACAACTTCGAAAGGAAAGTGCAAGTATTGTGGCAATCAGATGCACCGTAAGAGACGAGACTGTCCTGCGTTTGGACAGGTGTGTCGTAAGTGCAATAAAAGCAATCACTTCGCGTCAGTCTGCAACTCCAAACGGTCAAGTTCAGTGAATGTTGTTCTAAGCGAAGATAACTCTGATTCGGATCTCTCTGTGCTTCAAGTGGAAACTGTGTCAACCTTAGCCGACAAAGGCAAACAAGTTCTTACCGAGTTGGTTTTCTGCATAGAGGATGCAGACCATGTTAAGTACAAGAAATCTGTGGTTTGTCAGCTGGACACTGGAGCGTCGTGTAACGTGATCAGCTATCGAGACCTCTCAATTCTTCTACAGAACGGGAAGCCCAAAGTAGAACAGAGTTCAGTCAAACTCAAAATGTACGATGGCTCAATCATGCGGCCCATTGGAGAAACGGTTTTGAAAGTGAAACACAATGACAGCTACCACACCCTAAAGTTTCAAGTGGTGGATAGCCCAAACAAACCTCTCTTGTCAGCTGAATCGCGTGAAATGCTGGGTCTACTGCAGTTCAACCTGAACATTCCACAAGATGTCCATGTTGTGGAAAGTACGCCTAAGCCCCCTCTCTCCAAAGATGCTATCTTAAACACATTTAAAGATGTTTTTGAGGGACTGGGTCACATTGGTAACTCCACATTTGTGACTGATGAGACTGTGAAACCAGTACAACACACACCAAGACGTGTTCCTGTCGCCTTACGAGATGAGGTGAAAGAAAAGTTACTGGATCTGGAGAAGAGAGGCATCATCAAGAAGGTCACTACTCCTACCGAATGGATAAGCAGCATGGTCATAGTAGCAAAACCAGGCAAGATAAGAATCTGCTTAGATCCCCGAGACTTAAACAAAGCTTAAAAAGACCCAAGTACCAGATGCCTACCTTGGAAGAAATCCTTCCTCGACTAGCAAAGGCAAAGGTTTTCTCAACACTGAATGCAAAAGACGGATTCTACCAGATTGGTCTTGATGACGAAAGCAGCATGAAAACTGCATTCTGGACCCCCTTTGGGCGGTATCGGTACTTGAGAATGCCATTTGGAGTTAGCCAAGCTCCGGAAGAGTTCGAGTGCAAGCTCCATGAGAAGTTAGACGACCTTCCCGGTGTAGTGGTCTTGCGAGACGATGTCTTAGTCATGGAGAGAGAGAGAGGAGAGACTCAAGAAGAAGCCATTGAAGACCATGACAGCAACCTGATCAAGCTTCTACAAAGAGCTAGAGAAACAAACCTGAAGCTAAACAAGTCTAAGATCAAGCTTAGACAACCAGAGGTGAAATTCATGGGACATGTCATCACCAACCAAGGTTTAAAACCTGACCCAGACAAGGTGCAGGCAGTTGATGAGATGCCTAGACCAACCTGCAAGAAGGAACTAGCGACCCTTCTGGGGTTCGTGAACTATTTATCGAAATTTCTACCCAGGCTTGCAGAGGTAACTCAGCCATTACCTGAGCTCGCAGCCAAAGACACACCCTTCCTGTGGTCACCACAGCATGAATCAGCATTTGCCAGCATCAAACAGTTAGTAGCTGATCACCCAGTGTTAAAGTTTTACGATCCAGGAGCTGCAGTCACGCTGCAGTGCGACGCAAGCGAGTACGGCCTTGGTGCTACATTACTGCAAGGTGGTCAGCCTGTTGCATTCGCGTCACGTACACTGTCACGCACCGAACGGAATTATGCACAGCTCGAGAAAGAGTGTCTGGCGATCGTCTTTGGATGTCAACGTTTTGATCAGTATCTCGCCCGAAAGGACAAGATTGTCGTCGAAACGGATCACAAACCATTACAGCCCATATTCAAGAAGCCTCTTCACGCAGCGCCATGCCGTCTTCAAAGGATGCTATTACGTCTGTTTCGCTATAATCTGGATGTCATCTACAAGAAAGGCAACCTGATGTACTTGGCAGATCACCTCTCCAGAGCTCCACTTGATCAAGAGAATGAAAGCAAGGAGCCCGATGAATTTCAAATGTTCGCAACAGAGTTGGAGAGCACGAGCCCCTTTGGTATTAAGTTGTCGCCCGAGAGGTTAGTCCAACTCCAAACATGTACAGCTCAAGACCCAGTTCTGATGACACTCAAGTCTACCATCATCACCGGATGGCCTGAGCTAAGGGAACAAGTGCCTATTCCTATCAGAGAGTTTTGGCTCTAACGAGATGAGATCTCTGTGCACAACGGAGTGCTTTTCAAGAATCACCGTGTTATTGTTCCCAAGCTGTTACGAGCAGAGATCCTATCTAGAATTCACTCCAGTCACCTTGGCGCAGAATCGTGTCTGAGAAAAGCCCGAGATGTTGTGTTTTGGCCAGGCATGAGCAATGAAATCAAAGAAAGTGTTGCCAACTGTCAGATATGTGCAGATTTCCAAGCTCGCAATCCTCGACAGCCACTACAAACACACGAGATCCCAGACAGACCCTGGAGCAGAGTAGCAGCTGATCTCTTCAGTCTTCATGGCAAGAACTATATAGTCCTTGTAGACTATTACTCTAACTTCCTTGAAGTCAGCGAACTGCCGGACACCACAGCTTGGTCAGTAATCCAGTTCTTGAAGGAGCAATTCAGTCGCCACGGAATCCCTGACTGTCTTGTGACAGACAACGGTTCACAGATTGTTAGCCAAGAGTTCATACAGTTTACTACGGACTGGGAGTTCAAGCACGTTACTTCCTCTCCTCGCTATCCCAAATCTAATGGTAAAGCGGAATCAGCGGTTAAAGTAGCAAAGAATCTGTTTAAAAAAGCTATCAAGGATGGCAAAGATCCCTGGTCAGCCCTTCTTGACTATCGAAATACCCCCACTGAAAGTATGAAATCAAGTCCGGCTCAGGGACTGATGTCCAGGAGAACACGAACATTGTTACCAACGGCAACCAGCCTACTCCACCCTAAAGTTGTGGAAGGAGTTGAAGACCAGATCAAACAGAAGAAACAGAAGGCCAAGTACCATCATGATCGCACAGCCAAACTTCTGCCAGAAATAGAGGTTGGGCAGGAAGTGAGAGTTGCACCTACAGAACGCAGCAAGCCATGGAAGAGCGCAACGTGTGTGCAAAAGCTATCCGACCGTTCCTACTTGGTGAGGACCTCGAAAGAAACAGTTCGTAGGAACCGACAAAGTCTGAAACCTACATCACCGCCAAAGCCCGCAAAGTCCTACCCAATGCCACCCTCGCATGCTGCTGAGGAAACAGTTCAAATCGCGCCTGGGGCTGAAAGCATTACCTGTACTTCACCTAGTACTCAGCAAACACCTACTCAGACTCACAGTTCCACCAGTTCACAAGAGCATGTACCTGTCGCACCTGTTACAAGGACTAGGACAAGGGTCATCAAACCACCCTCCCGCTATCAGGACTTTGTCAAGACCTAGGCCTAGTTTTTCTTTTAGTCTGTATGTGTAGGAAGACTTTGAACATTGAAACATTTTGAGACCGGTTTATGTTGTTAGTTTAATCTGTTCGTTTTCGTTTTACAGTGACCATAGTTGTTTCATGGTCACATCAAGCTTTATTTTGTTTAGAGTTTTATTTTCTGTTATTTCTTTTGCATGAGAAGGGAAATGTTACGATAAGTCACGCATCGGTGATCTTTATATCTTTTGATTGGCACTTTGCCTTATTTGGAAATAAAAACACGAGCTTGCCAGGTTCGCTTGCTCGAGAGTTAATGGCGCTTGTTGTTGTCTGAATGACTCCCTAAACAGTGCCGAAGTGGTCCATGTAATAAGGAACCGAATGCAGAACCAAACCTCATTACCAAAAGTGGGACACAGAACCAGATGTGGAACCAAACCTTGAAATCAAACTTTGGAACCAAATATAGGAATAAAATATAGGAATAAAATATGGAAATCAAATGAGGAACCAAGACCAAAACCCGGGACATCAGTCTGGTACCAAAACCTTGAATCATTATTGGGACCAATACTGGGACTAATACTGGGACCAAAATGACTAATGTTGATATTTGTAAGTAGACCGCCACAGCTGTCATATAGTTTTGGATTTTTGCTTACGGATATGAAAATATATTCTTTGGTAATAATATAAGATGTATTGCAATTCTCAAATTCACAATGAATTAAGGAGTATGGGAGAGTGTAATTGTCCTTTTTGTGATCGACTATTAGTGGAAGTTGATAAAGTGGCTGAATCATGTTGTGGTGAACAGGATGTGAAAACTATAAATGGCATGAATACATGTGTGAATTGTGGCTTAGCTCATGGTTGTGATTATGTCACAGAGTACTTTAACTTCCATGACAAGATGTATATGATAGGAAAAAAATCAACATATCGGAATTACCATATTAATAATGTGATTAATAGTATATGTTTTAAGAACAACACCGAATTGACTCATAAACAAAGGGATTGTATTAATAAAGCATTCCTTGAGATTGGTAGTATTCTTCACATGGTTAATGATGGGCGTAAACGGATGATAATTTCCAAATAATCTCCATTTTTTAAAGCTTTTCAATGCTTGTTTGTAAGCCCAACACTTTTTGTGGTATGTTTTGTAGTAAGATTTTAATTCTTCAATCTGTTCTTTAGTGAGTTCATCTGAAATGTGATTCAAGTTGAATATGTTTTTCAATAGTTTTTTATTGTGAATGACGCCGTTTAATGTATATATGCTTCTTGGTGAGTCTTTCATATATATACGTTATATTATAATTCTTTTGAATGCACAATATATTGTAACTGATATTTTTATATGATTGTTCCTTCACTCATTTCAAATTCTCTCACATCGAGATAAGCATCACTTTTCAAATTGTAGATATTCTCAGTTGTTAAACCTCTTTTTATAGTGAAAGGAGAATCTGACACATATATTATACTTAAATCGGCATTCTTATTATTTATAATATCCTGATGAGTTACAGTGGTTGCTTTGGAGAGACCACTGAAAATAATCTTGATAGTTTCATCTTTAATGAATAACCAAAAGTTATTTTAGTTGTTTTCCTTTGACATTATTTGGAATATTAATTGTTTTTAAACTTGGCTCATTAATTAAACTATTTCTTGAGACTACTACTCTATCCTCGGAGATGAAAATATTAATATGATGAATATCACCTCCAACCCAGCTTAAAGTTATTATCATGATATGACTTGTCTCTTTATGCATAAAGGCTAAATAAAAAGTAACATCTCCATGGTTGTCATTGGTTGTACGATATGAATAATGATTTTCATCTCTTCCTTCAATAGAATCAGGGAAATAAAGATCTTTTATTGATAATAATTTTGAATCGTTTCTTATAAAATTTCTATATATAGCTTTAGTAAGTCACTATTTTTGTTGAATTGTGTTTGTAAATCTGAATGAATTGTTTGTATACAACTTTGTAAATTACCAACAGAAGTTTGAAAAGATGTTTTAGTATCATTTAACTGTTTAAAATTGATGGCATCACTATCTTCATTTCCATCTCCAAGGTTTTTAATTTGCTTCTTACCCATATCAATATCAGCTTCAAAATGAACTTTTTGATTTTCAATATGATAAAACCTGTCCCAAACTAATGGTTCAACATCATTTTGAGTACCGGCGACACCATAAACAACAACATAAATGGTGATCTGAGGATCGGTTTTACCTTTTAATCTGATATCAATATCCAGATCATCAAAACCGGGATTGTAAATGTTTTTAGAAAAATGGATGATGCTCCGTGTATTTGTTCCATTTATTTTGGAATTGATCTTTCCCACAGAGACTTCCACTTTGCGCATTTATCTCATCAATGGTGATACCATCTTCCACATACATTTCGTAAACCATTGTGTAAGAGCCGGTAGGTAAATATATCAAATCAATTGATAGTCTGGTGCTATAATAACCAATACTAGAATCATAATCAATCTTGAATTCATAAGTCTTTTTGTTTATGTAGGATTCCACGTGCGAATTTCTATTTAGAACTATGCATGCAAATTAGGTCTATTTAAGGCTAACGGTTTTCTAGTTCGGAGTCTTTTCAATCAGGTTATCGCTAGTTTTATTCTCAGTGTTTGCGGACCAAATCTCTATCTAGCTTCAGGATCGTCGCTACAGCCAGGAAACATTTGTAAGTTTGTATTCTGTCCTGTGTTTTACTGTCGCTCGGCTTTTTCTTCACATGTATTTTTATTTATCTTTCTAGTCGAACCTCGCTCAATCGCTCTCCTAATCATCGATTTCCCAAACCCCAACGGGCTCCTCGAGTCTCAGTCAACCCGAGCGTGAGTTCGAAAACCTAGACGTAGCCACAACAAAAACTGTAAGCTACATTGTTCGAAAATGGTTCCAGTGGTTGACTACCTCTCCTAATCGTCGATCGCTGTTCAACTCGACAATGGAAGAAGAATCCGATGGCCAAGCTACCCGTCGCCAAGTTCTACCGAACGTAACGCCTGATCGGCAGGGTGTTCGGAATGAAGATTTAGTCCGTCTTCGTAGAAGCAGACGAGCGGCAAAGGGTAACGTTACGAAGAGAATTAATGAAATTACTTTGTGTATGTTGCAATCGCCTTTAGTGGAGGAACTTTTATCCAAGGCTCAGGAATTTAACAAGACAATGGAGGCATTCAAAACTGCTCATGCAAATTATCACTCGATGTTAAGTGATGAAGATGAAATTCAAGACTCTCAAGATTATTACGAGTCCGAATGTGCAAGGATTGCTAATTTTCAAGAGATATTAAACCAGTTTATCACAAGGGCCAGTGCAGAGAATTACGAAAGTGAAATACGGCCAGAAGATTCAATTAGCAATGTCGGTTCGAGAACGCGCACACGATCGCGCGCGTCACACGCGTCATCTCGGAAATCGGGTAGTGGCTCCTTGGCTCATGTGCAAAGTCCAAGATTGGCTGCTGCTGCAAAAAGGGCAGCTCTACAAGCAGATGCCGCAACCCTCCATAAACAGCAAGCTATTCAGCAAGAAGAATTACGTCTTCGACAGGAAGTTATTAAGCAGCAACAACTTCAAGAATAAGCCAAGTTGCGCCTCGATCAAAGAAAGCGTCAGCTGGATTTGGAAAGGAAAATTGCTAGAGCGCAGGCCGAGGAGCAAACGTATGCTAATGCCGAGCTAGAAACTGCCAGCATCGAACAACCATCTGAAATTCCTGCTGAAGTGCTCCCTCTTCTTTTGGATCAACAGCCGTCTTCTCCTGTGAAGCCACGCCCTCCCATGATTCCACAGGAAACCAAGCCTTTCGAGAACAAGTACTATGAAGATGTTCGCCCTGCTAGTCATATTGAAGACAGCATTAAAGAAAGTCCGTCATCGCATGGCTCATCTACCGGAGAGAGATTCCTACAAGAACTAATAGATATCCAGAGAGAGCAGCAGCGGCATAACAAGAGACTTCTTTACCTTCAAGAATCTCGAGATCACCAATTGCATGAATTACTCGCTCAGCAAAACAAGCTTTCCTTGTCACTCACATTACCAAGCAGCGAGGTGCAAGTGTTCGACGGAGATCCCGTCAATTACTACAACTTCGTGCAGTCATTTACGAATCTCATTGAGGCGAAGACCGCTGACAGCAAGATGCGCCTACACTATCTTGTGCAGTACACTCGCGGAGATGTCCACGATTTAATGAAAAGCTGCCTAGCGATGGAACCAGAAAGGGGATACATCGAAGCACGCCGTCTTTTGAAGGAAAGGTACGGACAAGGATACAAAATCGCAACTGCTTTGGTAGAACGTTTGATAAATGGGCCACCCATAAAGAATGAAGATTGTAATGCTCTCCAGAAGCTTTCAATTTCACCTACAAATTGCAAGAACATTTTGCAAGACGTTGGTTACCTTAACAATGTTGACAACCCTGACAGTCTACAGAAAATTGTGAGAAGGCTGCCTCATACATTGAGACGAAGTTGGCGCGACAAGGCAGATGACATTACGAATAATGAGAAGAGAGAGATCACTTTCCATGACTTGGCGAAGTTTGTGGACGCAAAAGCTCGTGCAATGACCCATCCCGTGTTTGGAGACATTAAAGATGATCCGAGGATTGGCAGAAAGGATTCCAAAGGGTCAGCAAATAGAAGAGGTGTTAGTTTTGCTACTTCCGGGAATGATGGAGGCCACCCTGATATTAACAATAAGAAGCCAGATTTATCCATCGCTTCAACTGTGGCAACGAGGCTACTTCCCAAGTGTCCTTTTTGCAATGGTCAACACGTCTTAGTCCGCTGCAAAGACTTCAAGAAGCTTCGCGTGGAGCAGAGACTTCGGTTCGTTCGTTCAAAGGGTCTCTGTGTTAACTGCCTCCTTCCAGGCCATTTCGTGCGGGAGTGCCTCAAGTCAAGTTTCTGTAAGATTTCTGGATGTCAGTCCAAACACTCCACATATCTCCACCAACAGAGAGATGTACGAGAACCAGAGACATCACCTCGCGAGAATACTAATGAGCATGAAGTTCCAGTACCAGACGGTAATGCCGTCAGCAACGCCCAGAACAGCTTTATCAGTGCCGATGGTCAGTGTGCCTCAATCGGGGCCGGCAAGTCAGCTACTGCCTTACCGATAGTGCCTGTAAGGGTCAAGGCCAAAGGATCAAACAGTTCAACTGTAACCTACGCCTTTCTTGATAGCGGCTCCAATACCACATTCTGTTCCAACAAGCTCGTGGAGACTTTGGGCATCGAAGGGGAGAAGACACAGCTTTCCCTTACCCCCCTCTGCAAGCAGAATTGTATGACCAGGTGCAATCTCTTCTCTCTGGAAGTATTTGATCTGGATGAGAATTACTTTGTTGAACTTCCGTCCGTGTTTTCAGTACCGAGCCTACCCGTGAGTAATGACAGTATTCCGACTCAAGAGGATGTGATCAGCTTCCCTTACCTCAGAGATCTTCAAATTCAAACAATTGATTCGGATGTTGGCCTGCTTATTGGATGTGACGTTCCAAAGGCCCTGGAATCTCATGAGACACGTCTTAGTCAAGGCCATGGCCCATTCGCGACAAGAACTATATTTGGTTGGACGGTAAATGGACCCTTGGTGAGAATGGGCCAGCGACAGCCAGTGTGTAACTTTGTAAGGGCTGACGAGGAACTTAGCCAGCAGTTTCGTACGTTCTGTAACTGGGAGTTCTCGGATTCCATATGCGCCGACAAACCAGCAATGTCCAAAGAAGACAACCGTGCACTATCCATCATGAAGGAATCGATCTGTTTGAAGGAGGGTCACTACCAGATAGACTTACCCTGGAAAGATGATGTGCCGTGTTTACCAAACAATAGAGCAATGGCAGAACACCGTTTAAAATTACTGCACAGAAGATTGCTTAAGAACCCAGACCTGCGATCAAAGTATTCAGCATTCATGGACAGCCTTTTCGAGAATAAGCACGCTCAGATGGTTCCCAAGACTCCATTGGAGCACACGGCCCGTGTAGCATGGTACTTACCTCACCACCCTGTCGTGAACCCAAACAAGCCCGACAAACTTCGTGTGGTGTTCGACTGTGCCGCGCGATACAACGGGGTGTCCCTAAACTCTCAACTACTTCAGGGTCCAGACCTAACCAACAACTTGGTGGGAGTTCTGATCCGCTTTCGTGAAGAACCCATTGCCATAATGGCCGACATCGAAGGAATGTTCCACCAGGTGCGTGTCAGCCCCAAGGATTGTGATGCCCTTCGCTTCCTATGGTGGCCAGAAAACGATTTCAACAAGGATCCAGAAGATTACCAAATGTTGGTTCATTTATTTGGTGCCACTTCGTCTCCGAGTTGCGCTAATTTTGGCTTAAAGCAGACGGCAGATGATAATCAAGAAATTTTCACCGAAGAGGCAGTGAGAACTGTTAGGCGCAATTTCTATGTGGACGATTGTTTGAAGTCTATCAAAGGCGAAACCAAGGCAATATCACTGGTATCAGAACTTCGCGCACTGCTTTCCAAAGGGGGCTTTCGGTTAACCAAATGGCTAACTCTAGAAGGGTCATCGAGTCTGTACCTACGTCAGAGAGAGCAATCTCGGTGAAGGATCATCTACTCGACCAGCTGCCTTGTGAACGTGCTTTGGGAACCCGATGGGATGTCGTGACGGACACCTTTGGTTTTAGGATATCCTTAAAGGACAAACCTTCTACCAGACGAGGAATCCTCTCCATCGCGAGTTCTTTCTATGACCCTCTGGGGTTTGTTGCACCATTCATTCTTCCAGCCAAGCGTCTATTGCAGAGCTTGTGCCGAAGAGGCTTAGGCTGGGACGACATGGTTTCAAACGAAGACATCACTATCTGGCAGAGTTGGCTCGGAGATCTCCCTAAGTTGGAGTCAATCAAAGTTTATCGATGTTTCAAGCCGCCTGACTTCGGCGACGTCACAACTTGTCAGATCCACCACTTTGCTGATGCTAGTCAGATTGCTTACGGCGCAGTTTGCTACCTTCGCATCACAAATGCTCGAGGTCTCATCCATTGTTCATTCGTCATTGGGAAATCCCGGCTCTCACCACTCAAGCATCTTACAATTCCTCGACTAGAGTTGAGCGCAGCTGTTGTTGCAGCCAGACTGGACAAAATCATTAGAACTGAGACCGATATACAGGTCGATGAGTCTGTGTTTTGGACTGACAGCACCTGCGTCTTGGGATACCTCCGTAACGAGAGCAAGCGCTTTCATACCTTTGTGGCGAATCGGGTAGCTACAATACAGGAGGTCGCGGCCGCCTCGCAGTGGAGGCATGTTGACTCCTCGCAGAACCCAGCGGATGACGCATCGCGAGGGCTTTCTGCAGAGGCTCTGTTAAATAACAGCCGATGGCTCAGAGGCCAGGACTTCCTATGGCGTCCAGAATCCTCTTGGCCTATTGGACCCAGTCCGGTCCTGGAGGTTTCACCAGACGACCCAGAGGTAAAATCAACAGCTGAGGTATACTTCCAGTCCACAGAAATCAGAGAAGAACCAATGAACAAGATCTTTGAACGATTTTCCTCTTGGTATCGGTTGAAGAAGTTCATTGCGTGGATCCTTCGCTATCGCGATAATCTTCGATCGGCAGTTGAGCAACGTAGGAGTGGTTACACAGCAGTCACTGAGAAAACCAACCTTGCCCCAATTACCCTTGGCGAGTTACGAAATGCTGAAAAGGAAATTTTGAGACGCGTTCAAGATGAAAGTTTTGAAGAGGAATTGGTCATATTGAGAAAGGCATCATCCACTCCACCCTCAGGTGAACAAAGCTCAAAGCGTCAAGTCAAGAAATCGAGCAAGGTAGTCAAACTCGATCCCCGGATGATTGACGGCTTGTTGTGTGTGGGAGGAAGGTTAGCCAATGGACCCTTCCAGCAGAATGCCAAGCATCCAGTAATTTTGCCAAAGTCGCATCATATTGTCCCTCTCATCATTCGCCATTATCATCGTGTTTCCGGTCATTCAGGAGTGGAGCATGTCCTTAGCCTGATTAGAGAGAAGTTTTGGATCGTCGGCGCCAGAACTGCCGTGCGAAGATGTCTAAATGCCTGCGTCCCCTGCAAGAGAAGGCAGGCCCCCGTTGGTGAACAGAAAATGGCGGATCTGCCACTGGACAGAATTACACCTGACAAACCTCCCTTTACCTATGTGGGAGTCGACTGCTTTGGCCCGTTCCTGATTCGCCGTGGAAGAACAGAAGTTAAGCGTTACGGCGTGCTGTACACCTGCCTGGTGGTACGCGCTGTCCACATAGAAGTGGCCCACAATCTGGATACCGATTCGTTTTTAAACAGTTTCAGGCGATTTGTTGCAAGAAGAGGATCGCCGGAACTGATAAGATCCGACAACGGCGGCAATTTTGTATCAGGAGAACGCGAACTTAACCGCTCTATTAAGGAATGGAACCAGGAAAAAATCGCCGATTTCCTTCTTCAGAGAAACGTCCAATGGGTGTTCAACCCTCCATGCGGGTCCCACCATGGCGGTCCATGGGAGCGTTGTATAAGGACGGTAAGAAAGGTCCTAAACGCACTGGTCAGGGAGCAAGTACTAGACGACGAGGGGCTGTCAACATTCATGTGCGAAGCAGAGTCAATCGTAAACAGCAGGCCCTTGACAAAGGCCTTAGACGACGTCCGCGATCTTGAACCCCTCACGCCTAATCACCTTCTCCTCTTTCGGTACAGCCAATCGTTCCCTCCTGGAATCTTTGCCAAGGAAGACATATACTCCAGGCGCAGGTGGAGGTAAGTCCAGTACTTATCGGATGTATTTTGGCGCAGATGGGTAAAGGAATACCTGCCAACTTTGCAAGAGAGGCAAAAATGGTTTAGGCTGCGCCGAAATTTTCAAATCGGAGATATCGTACTGCTCACAGATGAGAAGTCGCCGAGGGGTTTATGGCCACTTGCACGCATAACAAGCGTCAAGACCAGCCAGCGAGACCGTCTCGTGAGAAGCGTCACATTGAAGACAAAATCAAGCACACTCGAACGACCTATTGACAAGATAGTCTTACTTGAAGGAGCAGCTGAAGTTGCGGAGGACACTTAACTGTGGAACTTGGTTATCTATCCAGGGACACTCTACAAATGAACAATTGATGTTGACATTGCGTTGGAATCCTTTTTTGGCTGATGTAAATGCTTATGTAGCGCATTTAGGGGCCGGGATGTAGGATTCCACGTGCGAATTTCTATTTAGAACTATGCATGCAAATTAGGTCTATTTAAGGCTAACGGTTTTCTAGTTCGGAGTCTTTTCAATCAGGTTATCGCTAGTTTTATTCTCAGTGTTTGCGGACCAAATCTCTATCTAGCTTCAAGATCGTCGCTACAGCCAGGAAACATTTGTAAGTTTGTATTCTGTCCTGTGTTTTACTGTCGCCCGGCTTTTTCTTCACATGTATTTTTATTTATCTTTCTAGTCGAACCTCGCTCAATCGCTCTCCTAATCATCGATTTCCCAAACCTCAACGGGCTCCTCGAGTCTCAGTCAACCCGAGCGTGAGTTCGAAAACCTAGACGTAGCCACAACAAGAACTGTTAGCTACAGTTTACCGAATGAAAATTTTTATTCTGGACCCCAATTTTGTGAATATCACTATCATCTTCTTTAAACTCATCATTATCCATCACTCTTTTGAAGACATTTTCTTTATCGATTGACTCTATGAAATTTATTTCAGACGCTTTTATTTTCTTATCAATTATACCATCCATAATTGTATTACTATCATTAACAGTTTTGTCAACGAAATTAACAGAAGCTGCATGATTGACATCTGATGGTTGTGGATCTTTGAGATTGATGATACTGTGATTGGCTAAATTTAAATCACCTTCCATAGCCTCACTACCATCTTTTGGAAGTAAATCTGATTCATTGATTGCTATTTCACGCATTACATAATCACGTGTTTTCTTCAACAATTCAAAATTGACTGTTTTGTATTTTATTTGATCATAATTTGGATTTTCTCCATCCTCTTCAACAACTGTCTTCAGATTATTAATGTCATTTTTACCCATATTCAGAGCACCTGTCATTGCTTTACTTCCATCTAATTTCAAGACATCGGTAGCAGGCTTTGATAATTTACTGATTTCAGCGTCTACATAAGCTTTACTGACTATATCATTAGGATCATCAAAAATTCCATCATGGTAAGGTTCACAGTTTTTTTATTATATTTTGTCTAAGATCAAAATATTCTTTACCATCTTTATCTTTTAATTTGATAAAATTTATATTCAGATATCCTTTATTAACAACGCTTCTTATGTCTTTGACACGATATTCTATAGGATCATTATACTTATAATCATCTAAATTTTCCACGGATAGAATATAATTTCTGTCCATATCTAAATCACCAGTCATTTTTCTACTTCCATCTCTCGGAAGTAATGATGTAGTATCAATGTGGACTTTTGCTATTTCACCATCAACGTATGATTTAGTGGCTTTATCAGCAATTGCAATATCCTGCTTTGCGTTTTCGGTGTCAACATACTTCTTATTAGCGGCATCATAGTTATCTGCAGGATCACCTAAACTGCTGATAAGATTACCATTGAGATTCAAACTATCGAAATAGAGAATCTTATGATTATCCTGGACATCATTGATATCAAAAATAGTATGATTGAAAGTTGTTGAGTATTTACCCTTCAACACAATTTTATACTTTTATTGTGATGAGAGCCATAATATCTAATTTGGAATTTTATCCCATCATCCACTCCAGCTCTTCCATCAGTTGTGAATTGAATGATTGATTTGGTATATTTGCCATCAATTTTATCACTGTCAAATGTTTTCATAGCATAATGACTGTCAACATGGACATTAAAAATTATTGTATCATCAACAAGAAAAACACCATCATCACCAATAACAAATATTTCAAAAACAGAGATATAACTACCACTCTCTAATTGATTACCTTTCATTTTTATACTAGACCATGCTTCTCCACTAAAACCAGTATCATCACCTTCTTTATCAATTATATAAGCATCATTATGCGTCTTATGATCACTGAAGAAGTTGTTTGATGGTGCATTTGGTGGTGGCCCTGTGGTTAATAGAGTCTTATCACCAAAGTCTTTATAAAATCGAAAACTCGGTTGTAAGTGATAATTATTGTGACTGACTTGTGTGTGTTCTTTTAAAACTTTTAAACTGACTGCATCATTGTCGCCAGTCGACTCACCAATATTGGTTAATCGCTTTCCTTCAATATCATAACTACCATCATCCGTTAGTTCAAACTCAACACCGGGAGGTCCTTGCGGTCCCAGTTTAGAAATTCCAATATTACAACAATCATTGTATTGCGAAGTGTCATTGAATAATAATAATAATAATAATAATAGGTAATTTACATAGCGCTCATGTCCTATGTTCATGGCGCTTTACAATAATTGACCTTTCTATCTAAGAATAATAATGATAAAATGAATAAGAAAATACTCTAGTAATTAAAAATACCTAAAAATATGATAGTAATAACGTAAGTTACAATAAAGTTCTAGAATAATGGGGAATTATCTAAATATTTCTTGAAAAGATACGTTTTCAACTTTGTTTTTAAAGTTTGAATGTTCATGATGTTTCGTATATCATTTGGAATACTGTTCCACAGTCTTGGGGCGATGTTAGAAAAAGCTCTATTGCCATATGTTTTTGTGCGTGACCTGGGTTCTTTCAATAGCTTATTTGAGACAGAACGTAATGATCTTGAATACTGTCTGTAATGTAGTTTTGAATATTCCCATATACTAGTATATTATATATTTCCATAGAAGTTTCTCTTCACTTTTTCATTGGTTTGTCTACATAGCAGAAAGAGTATGGTTTATTAGTTGCCTTGATGTACTTTTCTTTATCAATTGCCAATTCTTGAGATATCAAATTCTTTCTCTTGATGATGGAAAATCATACAAACAAAAATGACTGCAATTTAACCTTATCGCTTTTGGACATCCGTAAAAAGATTATGTGAGATATATCACAGAGCAGTTTTTATGTCGTCCTTTAATGAAATAGTCTATCAGCGTTTTTTGTACTTTTTCACAAACATAATTATCAAATATGACAACTCTCTGCATGTTGGTGTCTTGCAGCTGGTCGACAGGTATTATTTCGTCATTGTTTGCTATTAAAACAGGGTAACCAATCTGTTCACTTATTAAATTCATCTTATCAATCAAATCAATGTATTTGTCTTGATCCAGATTTTTAGCGTACAAATGAATCTGACCATAATAGAGCAATGGATGTTGTAAAATATGGCTCAACAGATTTGTTTTACCTGATCCACTATTACCCGCTAAAAGCATCCTGAATGTTTTTTTTCGGCATGTATTCATACAATTGTTTGAAATCATTATTTGATTCCTTTTTGCTGTCATAGTTTGGTATTTCAATATATGATTACATTAGATGATTGAGACAATTGAGATAAGTTGAGATAAGTTGAGATAAGTTTTAATATAATGTATTGATATATGGATATTGAGCGAGTTAAAAATATTCTAAAAGATGAAATAGAAGCTGGAAATAAGGTGAAAGAAGTCCGCAAAGTCATCAAGGATCGCGCCAAACAAAAACAGGACATGTATGATAATACAGAAGAAATATTGAAACCTTCAATTGATGCACAAAAGTTGGTAAAAGAAAGTATTGATAAAAAACAGGATGAGATCATAAAACAGTTGAAAGAAAATCAAGAAAAACTAGTTGAAGCTATTGAATTTGATCCTGCAAAGGCCATCACATATGAGGGTAAAAAATTGCCGGAGTTAGATTGGGATTATCATGAAGGTGAAGATGAAGATGAAGATGAAGATGAAGACGAAGATGAAGATGAAGATAAAGGTGAACATGAAGATGAAGATGAAGAGGTCAAACCAAGCACAAGTAAAGAGAAACCTCTAATTGTAAATTTGGATAAAGGTATGACAGTTGAATATAAAAACTTATTGGAAGACAAAGGGTTACCTATACCATCTGAAATCTTAAAAAAAGATTTCGATATAAAAAAATCATAACAAAAGTAAATGACAAAATAAAACGAAATAAAGACTATATTGAATCACATTCAACAAAAAAGGGTCAGCCTTATAAAAAATTGAGTAAAATTGAACTTAAGACATATAATCGACATAAAACGGAAAAACCATACCTTGAAGATTCTTTGGTGAGATTAAACCATATCAAAGCAGCCCAAAATATATGAGTGAAGGCATCTACACACAGAAAAAGAGAAACGCTTATAAGATATCACAAAATGGACAGTATGGTGGTCTGGTCATCGATCTTCCAAAACTGTATGGTCATCTAAACGTTGTGGCTCATAAAAACGGTCAAAAGGTGTATGATAAACAAGCTGATTTTGACACACTTGATCTTCTGACGAAACGATTCAACAGCAGAAAGAAATACTCAGAACTGGCAAGATCTGTGTTCAATGACCTCAATAGACTGAGTGAAATACCAATCCAGAGGACATCCAAGAAGTATTCAAAACTTGGATCAGGTGTTGTTTATTATAATAATCCACAAGATTTACTTTCACGATTAGAGCTGCTTGGAGGGTCCATGTTTGTTGGAAACAATAGTAGTGATGTCAGAGAAGAGTTCGTTAATGTAGCACACATGTTGAATAAATTGAATGTTACAACTAACAAACAAATGAATGATTTGTTGAAAGAATATCTAATGTAAATATATATGAGTGAATTCTTATTGCGATTTTCATCACAAAATAGAGAAAAGGTCGGTGTAAGTTTAAGTCATGATTTTACCACTAAATTCAACAGACCTATTAGGCTATCTTATGACATGAAGCATGAAGTAGCTGTTAGAACAATATCAATGACTTACAGTTGGTACAACATCAAACAATCATATGGAAACAATCAAATAAAATACAGTCCTGACAAAGGTACAAGTTGGGAAACGATTACATTTGTTGATGGATCGTACACCCATTCTGACATGGATGAATATATCAAAAAATATATGAAGGATGCTGGATATTTGATTGAAGATGATGAGGATGAAAGTAAAATAAAGTATGGTATCAATCTGTATTTTGTTTTATCAACTTATCGAATACTTATTGAACTAGATGGAGATTTTCAAGTGAATCTGACAAGCTTGGATTTCAGAAAACTAATTGGTTTTGATTCCAAAAAAATTGTGAAAACAGAGTATGGAACAAATTTCCCCAACATAACAAGAGGAGTGGATGAGCTACATATCAACTGTGATAAGGTGGTGGATAGCATCGCTGATGGTGAATCTTCAAGTACAATAGCTGTAATTCCTACTTTGAATCTTCGCAGATCCCTTCCATTCACATATAAAGCTCGTTTTCTCGCATACAGTCCAATATCAAGTCATTTGATATCTTCAATGCGGTTTTATGTTACTGATTCATCTGGGATTCCAATTGATTTGAATGGTATATATTGGTACATTGAACTGTTTATACGATCAACAGAAATTTAGTATAATCTTATAATATATGAGACAGTCTGAATTTGAACTACGCTATGATCCAGATCTGGGCAAGTATGTGAGGAAACACATATACGATGATAGTATATACGGTGAAGGTATGACCAATATCTTAAAATCAGTTGGAAGTAAAATATTTGGAAAAACTACAAACAAATTAGCCAAAAGTGCAGCAAAAAAGGCAGCCACAAAACCGGTGAATATGCTGGCTACAAGGCTGGTGATAAGATAGTTGAGCTTCTGAGAAATAATTATGAAACAACTCCCATGGTGGAAACTCTGCCGAGGGCCACTCAGGATGATAGAGTATTGACCACTCAGGAAATAAATGATAGGGTGAATCAGATACTTTCGGGTGGAAAACTCAGGAGAAGGAAGTTTATCTAATCTATTAATATATGACGAATTATTGAAATCCAAAATATCTAGAAAGATATGAAGATGTTGTTTTCAGACTTGAGTCTGCATTGGCCCTTCCCGGCAACGGTATTAGTCAAAGAAAGGAGGGTCACACTTTTGTTGTTAATAATACTGGAGATTCTAATGCTTTTGATTGGTATCACGCTCGGTTCAATGTGGATTTCAAGTTACAGTTGCTGGCAGATGGAAGTAATGTTGCTGCTAATGTTAGAAGTGGGATTGTCAATTCCAGCTTTTCTCTTATCAAGAAATTGCAAGTCAAGATGAGTAGTGTTGATGTTTATGATTGTGGTGAAGCTAACCAAGCAACAAATATCAAAAACTTACTGGAATATTCTATAGGCTATTCAAAAAGTCAAGGCCCCAATGAGTTCTATTACCTCGACACAATCAGAAATACTGGTATCAATGAGTTTACAACAGCAGCAGTTCCCGCCAACGCAGGTGGTGCTGCCACGAATGTTTTTAATGGAAGAAACGCGGATTATAATAAAGGTTTTGTTGTCAGAAAAACGTTACTTGTTGATAACACCACCGTGAACGCAGAAATACCATTGAATCGGTATGGCTTTTTTGAGAGTCTCTATAATCAAATTCTTCCGAATGCTCGATTGGACATCATAGTAGAACTTGAAAGTGACAACAATCTTGTCTGGCGGACGGGAGGGAATGATTGTCGAGTGGTCATCACTAAATTTGACTTGATAGTCCCTCGTCTTATTTTTAACGCGACAGGGAAGAAATTGTATATGGATACATATCTTACCACAAGAAAATGGACCTTTCTGAAGGAATTAGTTGTCAAACAAAATGCAACACAACAGATGAGTGGTGAATTCCGTATTACATCAGGAATAAACAAACCAAGATATGTGTTTGTTTTCATAATCAACAGTGCTAGTGAGAATTCACAAGAAAATAATAAATTATTGTATAACACTTTCAGCGTCTCCACAGATCCCAGAACATTAACCAGTTGCTATCTCGAAGTTGGTATTGTAGAAAGATATCCAGTAGTTCGATACAAACCGCATGAAGAAGCAACGCGCGTATTCCGAGATGTTTTGAAATATGTTCATGCTAACAGTGAATATGTCAATGATACTCTCCTCAATAGGAGTAACTACAGTAACTTATTCTCGTTTATTCACTTCGATTTGACAAAACAACCAACAGAGATGGAATGACTCAACTGTCTTTTCACTGTGAACTAAATGGTGCAACTGCTACACCTTACTCACGTTATGCACTCATTCTTCATGAACGGGATGTTGAGATGAATATGGCTGATAAAAAATTGGTACTAAGGTCTAAGTCAGATTAAAATAATGAAATATCACCATTTTGGATATGTTTTGTAATCATAAAATTATATAACATATATTATATACGAAAAATGACTCAGCTTTTGAAATAAATGTGAAACTATCAGAAAAACAGAAGAAGAATATCGGTCATGCTTACAACAAAAAGGAAACTATTGTAATCAGGCTCACAAATGACTCTCTTCGTGTCCCAGAAATGGTAAAGAAGAGATTGGAAAAGAATCGGAAAGAGAATAAGGGTATGGATATCAAACTTTCCAAGACCAACATCAGAAAACAAGTTGGTGGTAGTTTGTTGACTTCAGCTCTGGCTCTTGCACGTGCATTTGGACCAACCATTGCAAAAACCATGGGATTAGCGGCATTAGCGGGGGCCTCTAGTGCAGGAGCGCAACAAATTGTCAAAAAGATAGCTGGAAAAGGGGTGCAGAGAGGAGGATTCCTCATTCCACAAGACAAAATTGACAAACTCATTGCAAACAAGCATCTTCTGACCTCAAAACACAATCAGGTGGTTTACTTGTAACTTTACTCGCCAGTATCGGCATTCCATTGGTGCTAAAAGCTTTGACCGGAGGAGGTTTGCATCTTGATGGTTCGCTACCCAGTAGAACCATCCCCGTATATGTTCCCCCAAAAAATCCGCCAAAATAGAAAGGTGGAAATCATGATGGTGTGATGCTATATCAACCACCACCTTTTTTTGGTAGTTGGGGTGACAACCAAGTTGGCCTTGGTAAAAAAAAGGAAAAGGGTCTACTATTAGGACCAAACAGCCCATTCAATCAAATTCCACTCCTAGGAGCTATTTTGTAAATAAACCATTATCCAATCATGATTTGATAGACTGGGTAAAACAACTTGGCATAAAATACTTCAGAGGTGTATTCAGCAAGGATACATTACTATCGCAAATAAAAAATAAAGAATGTGGGATAGTAAATCTTGACAACCATATCGGACCAGGTACACATTGGATAGCTTATAGAAACATTGATAGATTTTGTGAATACTTTGACTCTTTTGGACTGAATATGCCGTCAGAGGTCAAGAAATATATGGCCACTAGTGGAAAACAATTAGTATATTCAACGGATGAGATACAAGAACGTGATTCAGTTTTATGCGGGTATTGGTGTTTATACTATCTGCTGGAAAGACAGAAGGGAAGATCCATTCTTGATACAATACACAATGCTAAATTCGACATGTCAGACACAAGTGTCAATCATGAATTCATCATCAATTACTTCACCAATGTGTGGCTTCATAGCTCAGTTGGTAGAGCATCCCACCGGTATCGCGGAGGTCATGGGTTCGAATCCCTTTGAAACCCTGATTTTTTCAGGCTTCTTCTTTCCAATTGCTTAAATTGGAAAATTAACTGCGATGATCATTCTTCACTTGCATATATAATAATGGTAAAATCATATTGTTTAAAACAGAAAAAGCAAACTGAATGTGTTCCAGGAAGTGAACGATACGCTGAAGCCAAAAATGGTCGAACAATGATGAAATGTGAGTGTGCTGAATGTGGGATAACAAAGACCAGATTCGTCAAGAACTTGGGAAACTAAATGAGCCCTCACAAGCTGGGGGCTTACTCGGAGAGGCGTTGCTAAAAAGTGCCGCAAAAGGTTTATTCTATCTCGGACGAGCTGGTGCAGCAAAGGCTGTTAAATCAGATATCGCCAAACAAAAAATAAAAGAGACAGCTAACAAATATCTTGATCAAGCTTTGGACACTTTCACATCAGACTTATCAAAAAAATTGAATCCAACACAGCGTGGAGAAGGATTATCAATACCATTTCCATTTGTTGATTAGAAGAAAGCTTGGAATGTTGTCACTGCACATGGATTATTGAAAGGACCTGAACTCAGCAGATCAGAACGTGAGCAAATGGTTGCTGACTACAAGAGACAGTATAAGGCTTACAAAGATACTGGAGGGAGCAGATCATACAACTCATGAATCAAATGGAAAGGTTATGGTGGAGGGTTAGACATTCATAAGGCCATTCTCAAGGTTGCACCAAAAAAGGGTTTTGTGATGCCTGGACATAGATACACAGGGCCAGGAAACCCTCTTGAAGAGCAGTTGAGGTATGATCCTAATACAGGTCAGATACTTGAGATATATCAACAGCCAACAGGCAGAACAGATGCTGTTAGCATGCAACATGATGTTGATTACTCAGTTTGTGGTAGGAAACCAGAAAGTGACCAAGTTAAATGTAAGAATGATGCAGATCGTAAGATAGTAAAGGCTTTGGACGCCATTCCACGGAACGACCGACAGTGGGGACCTGCAACAGCTCGCAACGCTATTGCAGCTAAGTCGAAAATAGGAATGGGCGTTAAGCCAAAAAACGTAAAAAGCCGTCGAGTGAGGAAAACTTGCAAGAAAAATTAGCAGATGAGTTACATGCACACATAAAACGCAACTTCACTCGGCGGCGTGTAATCACAAATCATATCGATGAAATATGGGCAAGTGGTCTAGTTGAAATGCAACAGTTTAGTAAATGGAACAAGGGTCACCGATATCTTCTAATGGTTATCGATGTATTCAGCAAATATGGTTGGATCGTTCCATTGAAAGATAAGAAAGGTGAATCTGTCACTGAAGCATTCAAAACAATATTCAAGGAAGGTAGAAAACCACAATATCTATGGGTTGACAAGGGAAAAGAGTTCTACAACAAACATGTGAAAGACCTATTAGAGAAAAATGGGATACATATGTACTCAACTGAGAATGAAGAGAAGGCATCAGTAGTTGAAAGATGGAATAGGACAATTAAATCCAAAATGTGGAAACAGTTCACTGTTCAAGGTAATACAATGTATCTCGATATGCTCCCCAAACTAGTAAAACAGTACAACAACACAAAACATTCAAGCATAAAAATGACACCAGTTGAGGCTTCAAAGAAAAAGAATGAGGGTACAGTTCACTTCAATCTACTCGATGATATGGAAACATCAAAACAGAAACCAAAATTTAAAATAGGTGATAAGGTCCGAATATCTAAGTACAAACGGAATGTGTTCGATAAGGGTTATACACCAAACTGGACAGAAGAAGTGTTCACAGTTGATAAGATCCAATACACTAATCCAATCACATACAAAATAAAGGATCTCAGAGGTGAAGATATTCAAGGGAGTTTCTATGAACCCGAATTATTAAAAGCCAAGCAGGATGTTTTTCGTATTCATAAAGTCATTCGGAGGAACTATAAGAAGAAACAAGCTTTAGTGAGGTGGAAGGGATACAGCGATGGTTTTAATAGCTGGGTACCATTTGGAGATTTGAATTCTTGACATTTAAGAAAGTGTTATAAAGGTTTGTTTATTAATATAAATTGTAAAATTATACAATTTATATTGTATAACAATCACAGTAAAACTGTTATCCGCTATTCATGGTAGCCAAAAATATTATTGTTTCTGGCTGTTTATTTACACTTTTTACTGTGAACATATTTATAACTATTCTTAAAATATTTACCACATTTCGGGCATTTGTATTCCTTGTCTTGCCATTTTTTTCACAGCTTCCATTTGGTGTTTCTTTTTGTCTTCATCTGATACTCTTCGTCGTCTTTCATTAGCCGATTTTTTATGGTTGTCCGGTAAGTCATCTTGTTTGATATATAGAAATGTATAAGAATGTCCATCTTTCTTCGATATACCTGATTTACAATGACTGAGATCCTCACATACCATTTTAATGATACCGACATTTATACCAATGTGTTGTTGAACCGCATACATGCTGTTATAGTATGTCGCTTCATTTGTATTTTTGTTGATGGCTTTCACACACTTTCTATTTTCATGATTTTTAGCAGAGAATGTATAATCTCGATCCTTTGCTGACTTCTTACAATTTTGTTGATGGGTAACAAGCTGTAAATTACATAAGCGATTATCTTCCTTGTTATTATTGATGTGGTCGATCACTTTCCCTTCTGGTATTACATTGTTAAAACATTCCCAAACAAATCGATGGACAAAATACATTTTTTGTTTGCCTCCATATTTTCTTACACCACATTGTATATAACCAGAATTATTTTTTGTACCTTTGTTTGGTACCTTCTTAATGATATTGATTACATTTCCATTGCTATCTGAAGCATACAAGTCAAAAATCGGATGAACAGAATAAACGCATTTATTAATTTCAATCTCACTCATATATATAGTTCATATTAATATTCCTTTAAAACAGTTTCGGATGTGTTCGACACTTAAAGGTTTGGCACATTAGAAATAATAATGGAAAAAATTATCTCAATCAATAACATGAACAAACGCGATCTCGCAGAACTAACCAAATCTCAACTCATCAACTTGTTTCTAAAGCAAAATTTGGAAATAAAAAAGTTGTTGCTGAAAAATATGAAACTACACCTCAAAAATGACGACAATGTCAAACCAAAGAAAAATGTAAAGCAGATGGTGCAGGATTATGAGGACAACATAATTCAGCCACCATTAGAATTTAGGGATGATTACAAACCAGTCCCATTGCCAAGGAAGAATGTAAAGCAGATGGTGCAGAATTATGAGGACAACATAATTCAACCACCATTGGAATTTAGGGATGATTACAAACCAATCCCATAACCGAGGACTAAAAAACCAGTCCCATTACCAAGACCAAAGATAGAGCAAGTGGCCAAAGCTCTGAAAGGCTATACAAAGTCTTTTGAGATTGGTATAAAAAATAACAAAGAGCCACTATAGAGCAACTACAAACAACAAGAAAGGCCATTGGATATCATATTGTGGCATGCTCACATCCATGAAAGGTCTAAAATTTGTTGAAACACTCAAAGTGACATTCAAAAAATTAGAAAAAGATGAAATACTGTATAAAGCTGCGTACTTCAATAGCAAACCTCAAACAATCATCAATAACATAGAAATCCCTGAAGCATCACAATCAACAAAACAACAAATCGTGAACAAGATAACTCAATGGGTATCTGAAGGTTCTGGTTGGACTATTGAATCTGTTGATAATCATTATCTCAATGTTGTACAATATCAACCAATGAAAGGCTCATCATACATCAAACTACCACAAGAACTAAGAAACAGTAAAAAGGGATTGATCAATATGAAAAATGAGGATAATGAATGCTTCAGATGGTGCCACATCAGACATTTGAATCCACAAGATAAAGATCCGCAAAGGATCAAAAAATCAGACAAGGAACATGTCAAAAATTTAGATTATTCAGGAATTTCCAGTCACAACAAAAGACTGCAACAAGATAGAGAAACAGAACAATATCAACATCAATGTTTTTGAATATGAAAACAAACAACCATATCCCATCTTTGTGTCAAAAGAAAAATATGACAGACAGATGAATTTATTATTGATAACTGAAAATAATAATAAACATTACGTACTCATCAAAGACTTCAACAGGTTTATGTTCAACCAAACGAAGTATGATGGAAAGAGGCACTTCTGTATGCATTGTCTTCAGTGTTTCAGCTCTGAAAGAGTCTTGAACAATCACAAAGACAATTGTATTCAAGTAAATGGAACACAAGCAGTAAAAATGCCTGATAAAAATAACAATATATTAAAATTCAACAATTTTCATAAACAACAACCTATACCATTTGTGATATATGCAGACTTTGAGGCCATAACAGAAAAGATATCTAGTTGTCAACCAAATAATAACAAATCATATACTGAAGCATACCAGAAGCACACAGATTGTGGATATGGGTACAAGATTGTATGTTGCTATGATGATAAATATAGTAAAACCAAAAACGTATAGGGGTAAAAAGGCTGTGTACAAATTCATGGAAGCTACGTTGGAGGAAGTCAAATATTGCAAGAAAGTTATGAAAAAAGAATTCAATAAACAACTGATAATGACTAAAGATGATGAAGAGAATTTTCAAAAAGCTGAAGAATGTCACATTTGTAATAAACAATACACTGAAAAAGACATTCGAGTTAGAGACCACTGCCATATCACTGGTAAATATAGAGGCTCAGCACATCAAGAATGCAATCTACAACTCAAAGTAAACCCAGAAGAAGTAAAAATACCTGTCATATTCCATAATTTAAGAGGGTATGATAGTCATTTCATAATGCAAGAGATTGGAGCCATTGTCAAGAAAAATACAGATACAAATAACAGAGGAAAATAGACGCAGATGAATATCAATGCCATACCCAATAATATGGAAAAGTATATGGCTTTCATGCTTGGAAATCATCTAACCTTTCTTGATAGTTTCCAATTCATGGGTTTCAGTTTGGAAGAGCTAGTGAGTAATATACCAAGAGAATCATTAAAATATACCTCTCAAGTATTTGAAGGTCAAGAGCTTGATTTGGTGGCTAGAAAAGGAGTATACCCATATGACTATATGGACAGTTTTGACAAGTTCAATGAAAAGCTGCCATCAAAAGAAGAATTCTACAGTATATTAAATGATGAACATATATCAGATGAAGACTACAAACATGCTCAAAATGTGTGGAATACATTCTCTCTTAAAAACATGGGTGAGTACCATGACTTATACCTCAAATCTGACATCCTTCTGTTGGCTGATGTATTTAAAAACTTCAGGAAAACATGTCTTGAATACTACAAACTTGACCCATGCCATTATTTCACATCTCCTGGTTTGTCATGGGATGCTATGTTGAAGATGACCAGTATTGAATTAGAGCTAATGACTGATGTTAATATGTTTCAGTTCATTGAAAAGGGAATGCGTGGTGGAATTAGCTACATAGCAAATCGTTATGGTAAAGCAAACAATAAATACATGAAGGAATATGATGAGAAGGCGCCCTCAAAGTATATCATGTATCTTGATGCTAATAACCTTTATGGTTGGGTTATGAGTCAATATCTACCAACAAGCGGATTCAGATGGCTGACACAAAAACAGATTGACAAGATAGACTTGACCAAATATGCAGAAGATAGTGAGAAGGGTTTAATACTAGAAGTCGACTTTGAATACCCTGAAGAACTACATGACATACATAATGATTACCCATTGGGACCAGAAAAGGTGAAAGTAACCAATGACATGTTATCTGAGTACTGCCAAAACATATCTGAGAAGTGTAATATATCAACCGGTTTAGTCTCAAAATTGATTCCAACCTTAGGTAGCAAAGAAAAGTGTGTACTGCATTACAGAAACCTTCAATTATATATAGATTCAGGTTTGAAGGTGACCAAAATACATCGAGTACTTAAATTCAATCAATCCCCTTGGCTAAAGCAATATATTGATTTCAACACTGAAAAGCGTAAGAATGCCAAGAATACCTTTAAGAAAGACTTCTTCAAACTTATGAACAATAGTGTATTTGGGAAGACAATGGAAAACATCAGAAAGCGAGTAGATGTAAGATTGGTGACTGATGAGAAGAAACTATTGAAATATGTAAGTAAGCCAACTTATGTTAGCAGTAAGATCTTCAATGAGAATCTTGTAGCTGTTCATAAGATCAAAGAAACACTTACTCTAAACAGGCCGGCATATGTGGGTATGTGCATCTTAGATCTTAGTAAAACGCTTATGTATGAATTTCATTATAACTAAATTAAAAATAAATATGGAGACAAGGCCAAGTTACTATTCGCAGACACAGACAGCTTGACCTATGAAATTGAAGCTGAAGATGTATACCAAGACTTTTGGAATGACAAAGATAAATTTGACAACAGTGATTACCCTGAAAGCTCACCGTATTTCAATAATACAAATAAAAAAGTAATTGGAAAATTCAAAGATGAAGCTGCGGGAGTCCCTATTTGTGAGTTTGTTGGTTTGAGATCAAAGATGTACAGCTATATGAAAGACAACCAAAAAGGAGGAAAGACAGCCAAAAGAATAAAAAAGATTGTGATCAAAAAGAATATAACACATGAAGACTACAAAGATACACTATTCAATACCAAACAGATGTATCATAAGATGAAAACAATCAGAAGTCAAAACCATGAACTTGGTAGTTATGAAATCAACAAAGTATCACTCAGCTGTTTCGATGACAAAAGATATATACATGAAAATGGAGTGACAAGTTATGCATATGGACATAAAAATATCAAACATTAGTTATATTATATTGACCACTTTACGTCATTCCACTTTTACATGAACCAATTCTGTTACACTTTACTTCATTCCACTTTTACATGACCCAATTCTGTTGCACTTTACTTCATTCCACTTTTTGTTTTGGTACCAGACTGATGTCCCGGGTTTTGGTCTTGGTTCCTCATTTGATTTCCATATTTCATTCCTATATTTTATTCCTATATTTGGTTCCAAAGTTTGATTTCAAGGTTTGGTTCCACATCTGGTTCTGTGTCCCACTTTTGGTAATGAGGTTTGGTTCTGCATTCGGTTCCTTATTACATGGACCACTTCGGCACACTTTTGGTTTCAAGGTTTGATTCCGCATTTGGTTATGAGGTTTGGTTTTAAGGTTTGGTTCATTGTTGGATAAAGAATAGAGAATTACAACGCAAAAAATCCAGTGCAAAAAATCCAGCGCAAAAAATCAGTTTAAAAAAAAAATCCAGCACAAAAAACCAACGCAAAAAACCAGTTTGGAAAAATGCGCCAGAACCGCTAATTACTATACTCCTGACATCTTCCGTCTGGATATAATAGCAGAGACTATCAGTGTCCGTGAACAACAACTTAGCTTAGTCACCATACTTAGACTTGACATACTCATAGTGGAACTGGTCCGATGAGAAAATTGTAATCAATTCCCCCTTTGGAGTTATTTAATAAATGTTATAAAGACAGCCCAGACTCTTTGTTTTTATATCAATTTAATGACATTACTGTTACAAATTTTAATTTCACTTTTGTACCAATGCCAAAAGGCGCTACATTCCGTGACTGGACAATGATGCATGCTGTCGTCGGCATGAAAACAGCAACCGGGTATCAATAGTTGAAAGGGGGTTTGATATTACAATACATCGTATTTGGGACACCCTACTGTTTCTAGATTGAGCGAAGGAAAGTTCAGTTGTGTCAAGACATCTTTCTTCACGTGACCTCCTTTGTAGCCCTCCACGGTTCTCTCGGTAGTACTGTAGTCTTGGTACAAGTTCTTGATCAAGGTGCCTAGGATCCGTGGGTTTTGCGAGTAGTATAGTAATTGGGGGTCTGAGCAGATTTTTCAATATTGTTCTCTGTTTTGATTTTTTGTGCTATATTTTTTGAGCACATTTTTCAATATTGTTCTCTGTATTGATTTTTTGTGCTGTATTTCTCAACTATTTTTCCAACAATTAATCAACTGCTGGAAAAACTAAATGCTTAAACCGAATAATAAAATATTTATGAAACAAAAACTAAAGAAATAAAATATAGGAATCAAATGTGGAGCCAGACCAAAACCTGGGACATCAGTCTGGAACCAAAACCTTGAATCCTATACTTGGATTGTATTTTTTCAATGTGTGACTTTCTCAGAAAACTGGATGTTGTATTCGGGGAATCCCCATTGACAAGTCTAGACATTTCAAGAAAAACAGGAAGTCGATGATGTCATACAATAGGGGATTCCCCCAGGAAAATAAGTCATCGATGCTATTGTTATCAAGTCATACGATTGTCATATGACCTATGGTTGTTATTTAAAGACTTGGAAATATATTCTATACTAATAATATAAGATGACTTGCAACACTGTTATTCATGATGAATTTATTAATGATGATGAAATGATATGTCCATTCTGTGATCAACAATTAGTAGAAGTTAATAAAGCAGTTGAGCAATGCTGTAGTGAACAGGATGTGAAAACTGTAAATGGTATGAATACCTGCATGAATTGTGGTTTAGTTATTGGTTGTGATTTTGTTACAGAGAACTTCAACTTCTATGATAAAATGTATATGATACGAAAAAAATCGGTATATCATAGGGAATACCATATTGAGAATGTAATAAATAACATATATTGAGACTAATGTCCAATTGACTTGCCAACAAAGGGATCAAATTCATAAAGTATTCATTGAGATTGGTAGTGTTCAACATGAGGTTGATGATGGACGCAAACGGATGATCAGTATTAAATTTATTATAAAGCAGATACTTATCAATAATGGGACTGTTGTCTGTCACATAATCGTCAATGTTCTTCATTGTATTATGAATTTGAGATGAATTGTAATTTACACTTCTCATCATATCTTTTATCTCATTCAGAAGATGTTGATAGCTTTGGTACGCATAAGTACAATTTTGGATCTTAAGATCAAGGTTTTTATGTGACATCCAACCCTGAATCAAAAGTGCTGCTGTACTGATTGCAATAAAACTGATGCCGCCAGTAGCTATGCTGCTTGCTAAACCTCCGGATGCAAATATGATGGACAATGAGTTGCCCAATAATTTCCATTCTTTGAAATGTTTCAATGCTTGTTTGTAAGCCCAGCACTTTTTATGATATGCTTGGTAGTAAGATTTTAATTCATTTACCTGTTCTTCTGTTAATTCATCTGAAATGTGATTCCAGTTGAATATGTTTTTTTCCTGACTCTTTCATATATATGTTGTTTAGATATTTTGGTTCAAGCGTGTAAATATTTTATGTAAAATGTGCTATATCCTGCTCCATCAAGAATGGTATTCACATCATTCATAATAAATGTCAAATAAGAATTGGCATTGACTTTAATTACTGCATTTATTATTAGCGGTGTCCATTTTGATTTAGTATTAAGACGAAGTGAAAATAAATCTTTGTCAGCAGTTGAATCCTTGATTTTGAATGTGTTGGATGCTCCTTTATAAGAATCGGTATAGATAATATGATAAAAACCGCTGATTGCTTTCCTGATATATTCACTATTATTAGAAGCAGTGAAGGGGTGTTTATTGAAACCTTTGAACTTGATTTCTTCTATGTTGTTATGCTTTAATTCAGTTGTGTAATAATAATATGTTGCTTTTGTTTTTAATGCATCTAATTGTTTTTTATTGATGGCATCACTGTCAGAAGTACCATCAGCTACTCCAGTTATCTTTTTGTTCCCCATATTAATAGGCGCTTCAAAATGAATTTTATCATTATCATCTATATGATCATCATTTTGAGTACTAGTGACACCGTAAACAACGACACAAATAGTAGTCTGAGGATTAGTTTTACCTTTTAATCTAATGTCAATATCTAAATCATTAAAACTGGGATTGAAAATGTTTTTTGAAAAATGGATGATGCTCCGTGTCTTAGTTCCATCTATTCTGGAATTGACCTTTCCAACAGATAGAGATCCACTTGATGCATTTATTTCATTAATGGTGATACCATCTTCTACATACATTTCATAAACCATTGTATAAGAGCTGATGGGTAACTAAACCAAATCAATTGATAGTCTGGTGCTGTAATAACCAATACTGGAATCATAATCAATCTTGAATTCATAAGCTTTTTTGTTTACTGAATGAAAATCCTTATTCTGCACTCCAATTTTATGAATATCATCATCATCTTCTTTGAACTCATCATTATCCATCACTCTTTTGAAGACGTTTTCTTTATTGATTGACTCTATGGATTGTGTTTCAGACGCTTTTATTTTCTTATCAATTATACCATTTATGATTGTATTGCTATCATTGACAGTTTTGTTAACGAAATTAACAGAAGCTGCATAACTACTGTCTGATGATTGTGGATCTTTGAGATTGATGATACTATGATTGGCTAAATTTAAATTACTTTCCATTGCCTCACTACCATCTTTTGGAAGTAGATCTGATTCATTAACTGCTATTTCACGCATTACGTAATCACGTGTTTTCTTCAACAATTCAAAATTAACCGCTTTATGCTTTATTTGATCATAATTTGGATTTTCTCCATCGTCTTCAACAATAGTTTTTAGATTATCAATATCATTATTACCCATATTCAGAGCACCTGTCATTGCTCTGCTTCCATCTAATTTCAAGAGATTTGTGGGAGAGTTTGCGGGAGAGTTTGCGGGAGAGTTTGGTAATTTACTGATTTCAGCATCAACATAAGCTTTGCTGACAATGTCATTAGGATCATCAAAAAGTCCATATGGTAAGGTTCACAGTTTTTTATTTTATTCTGTTTGAGATCATAATATTCTATACCGTCTTTATCCACTATTTTGAGAAATTTTCATTCAGATATCCTTTGCTGACAACGCTTCGCAAATCTCTAGCTCTGACTTCTAAAGCATCATCAACCTTGTGATCATCTAAATTTTCCACAGATGGAATGTGATTTCTTTCCATATCTAAATCACCAGTCATTTTTCTACTACCATCTAGTTTCAAGACACTAGTATCAACATGGACATTTGCTATTTCTCCATCGACATACTTCTTATTAGTAGCATCAGAGTCATCTACAGGATCACCTAAACCATTGATGAGATTACTATTTAGATTCAAACTCTCAAAATATAGAATCTTGTGATTATCCTGGACATCATTGACATAAAAAATAGCGTGATTGAAAGTTGTTGAGTATTTACCTTTTATCACTCTTGAATAAAACAGAAATTTAATGTTTTTATTATATTGAGAACCATAATATCTAATTTGAAATCTTATTCCATCGTCTCCTCCACCCTCTCCATCAGTAGTGAATTGAATGATTGATTTAGTATATTGATTAGATATTTTATCACTATCAAATGTATTAATTGTATAATGACTGTCACTGCGGACATGAAAAATTATTGTATCATCAACACGAAAACCACCAGCATCACCAATAACAAATATTTCAAAAACGGAGGTATAAAAACCACTCTCTAATTGATTACCTTTCATTTTTTATACTGGACCACGCTACTCCACTAAAACCGGTATCATCACCTTCTTTCTTAATTATATAAGCATTATTATGCGTCTTATGATTGCTGAAGAAGTGGTTAGATGGTACATTTGGTGGTAGTTTTACATAATTGACTCTTGTCACCAAAGTTGGAAACTTGGTTGTAAATGATAACTATTTTGACTGACTTTAGTATGTTTTTTCAACACTTTTAAACTGACTGCATCATTGTCACCAGTAGATTGGTTAATCGCTTCCCTTCAATATCATAATTACCATCATCTGTTAAATTGAATCCAACACCTGGTAACCCAGGTAGTCCACGTTTACCAATAGCTGATGATGATGAAGGTAAAAGTCCGTTTGAGTAACTCATTTATATTAATAGATTATATTTTTTCATTAAAATTTTTGGTGGTGAATTTTCGTGGCTTATCGATATATACAAAGGAATATGGTTCCTTGGTTGCTTTTTCATATGATTATTTTGAAATACTGTTTTCACGACAAATTAAACTCTTCTCATTAGCACTTGGAAACTCATAAATGGAGAAGTGAGAACAATTCAGTCTGATGTCTTTTGGCGTCTTATAGTAGCTTTGACTTAGATAAATCACACTGCAATTTTTATGCCGACCTCGTATGAAATAGTCAATTAATGGTTTTTGGTTTTTATCACATACGTAACCATCAAAAATGACGATTTTTTGTGAGTCAGAGTCAAGATCTTGAACTGGAATAATTTCATCATTTCTTGCTTCAATAACATCATAACCAACCTCATCGCTTATCGGCTGAAAGACATCCATGAGATTCTGATACTTAGACTGTTCTAAATTTTTAGCATACAGATAAACTTTATCAAAATATAGCAGATTGTAGATCATATGCATTAATATGCTTGTTTTCCCTGAACCACTTGGACCACAAATTAACATCCTAAAACATTTATGAGGCACGAAATCATATAGTTGTCTAAAGTTTGAGACCACATCGTCTTCAACATCATAATTCGGTATTCTCATTATATTATATTGGTATATTAATTCAACATAGTGTGTTACATGGTGTTTAACATGGTGTTCAACGTTGTTTTTTATATTTGATTTGTCATTTTTATGTAATGTAATAATATAACAACAAATGAGTTTGCTTAAATGGAAAGAACTCGCAAAAAGTAAAACAAAATTAGGTAATAAAATTAATTATGTCCATGATGTAATCACACAACATAAAATCGGTCAGCAGACAAGCCAAGAATCATTTGCGAAGGTATTCAAACCAGTGATCATGAAAAGTAAATTAGATGATGTAATTGACAGTAATTTGGGTTTAAGGATGCCTCAAAGGAGAAAAAGACCACCAAAGAAAGGTGAGCCTGGTATTGACTATATGCCTGAAGTTGATCCATATGAAGACATGGATGTAGAAGGTCTGATTGATTATGGTGATTATGTACCAGCACAGCAGGAGAAACAAATAGTACCAAAACCACCAACATATGAAGAATCATTATCGGATCTTTTGGAAGGGAAGAAGGAGAAATCTGTCGATCCCCAATATTTTCCAGAGCAGCCAACCAAAGCGGAGCAGCCACCTGAATACGACGATGATGAAGAAGTTGATTATACAATAGCTGATGAAGATATATATAATCAAACGTTGGATGTTTTAGATATAAAAAACTATGAGAGTGTTGATAAGGTTATCAATCAACCGGAAATGACACCCCAAAAATCTGAAAAATATCTAAATAAAATCATAAAGGATGCAGAATTTAAGAAGAGACAGCTGAAAGGTTACAAGGCAGACGTTACAAAAAAATACAATAAGGAAGAAATATCAGAAACTGAGATGCAGATGAGAAACAAACGGTTGGACAACGCAAGAGCTGTATTAAATGAATACATTACTTATCATAAGAATAAAATTGAAACAATGAAAGGTTCTGGGATCGAAGGCCGAAGAAGAAAACAGAGAGGTGGGAATGTTATTTTTTTCAACGATCCCAAACAGCTTCTTAAGAAATTAGAATTGATCATTGGTGAAACTGTTGCAGGCAACACATCAATTCAGATGAGAAATACAGGAGTTAGTATATTGGACACATTATTGAGAATGTCAACAATAAATAGACCACAGTATAATAAATTGTATAATCAGTATTTCAAAGTATAATTGTGTAAAGTTATTATATACATGGATCGCGAGATTGTTTTATCATCATACAGTGTCAAAGATCAAGGAAACAACACTCCTCAGAATTTTATAACCAAATTCAACAGACCTATAATATTGGACAGTAATTCTCAATATGTAGTTGGCTTGAACCGAATCATTAACATGTCATTCACATGGTTTAATATAAATTAATCATACAACAATCAGCTAATAAAGTACAGCTCTGATAACGGTTCAGCATTTCACAACATCACTTTCCCAGCAGGAGTCTGGAACTATACTGACTTTGATACATATATCAAGGACATAACAAAAGATTGTCAAAGATGGTGCTAATAATAATGAGTATCCCATCACTCTCGAATTTGATAATACAACATTTAGGGTCACAGTCACATTAGCCAAGAATTATCAACTTGATTTAACTGCAAGCAATTTCAATGAATTAATTGGGATTGATAAAAAAATATTGAAAAATGAACAGAATATAGGACCAAAGGTGCCCAATCTCAGTCAAGATACTGACATTCTTAATATCCACTGCGACCTTATCAATGATTCACTTGTAGACGGTCAAGATACAGACATAATTTATTCCTTCTAAACCAGTGTGCTGCAACCTAGTTACTCCTTTACCATCGAACCAAGAAGAGTTACATTTCATCCTATCAACAAGAATGCTATAAACAGTATCAGGATACACATTACGGATGGAAAAAGGAGATTAATTAACCTAAATGGAGCTGATACATCTTTTTCATTAATCTTGAAAAAAATAATATAACATAATATTATAATGAAACCACTTGAATTCACTAGAGTTTATCATCCAAAACTTGGTATTTTTGTGGATAAACATGTAGGATCAGGAATTATTGTTGATAATATTTTCAAACCAATGAAGAGTGCTGCGTCATCTGTTGTAAAAGAGTTGTAAATCAGGTGAGAAAGCATTAAAATCAGTAGGTGAAAGGGTAGGTAAAAAGACATCTGAGAAGTCAGGAGACTTGATAATGAAAAAGCTTACGAATATGAGAATTGGTGATGTAGGACAAAGAGCTAAAATAGTTCCACCACAGCAAGAAGAAAGTACAGATATGATCATTGATAGACTGATATCAGGATCAGGAAGAAGGAGGTAAAATTATATAATATATTAATATAATGGCTTTCAGAACAAGTGAATATTTACAAAGATATGAGTTGGTTCGATATCAGTTGAATGATGTTATTGAGATCCCACAAAACAATCAGCATCAGAAAAAAAATGGCTACAAGTTTACAATCAATGGCAGGTCCGCGTTCTATGACTGGTACAATGCTTATTTTGAGGTGCAGTTTCAGTTACAGGTATTGGCTGATGGTACAGGTGTTCCAAATGCAACCCGATCAACAGTTATTAATGGAGCTCATTCATTAATTGACCATTTGACAATAAAGAGTGCTGGTAAGATTGTATATGAAACTGATAATCTTCATAAAGTAACTTTTGTCAAGAACCTCTTAGAATACAGTGATGATTTCAGTCGATCGGTGGCTAAAGATAGTTTTTGGTATCTGGATGTAGCAAATTTAGCTGATATACTGCTGCTGGAAATGCAGGGTTTGAGGCTAGACGAAATTTAACGAAAAGAATTGGTGAAGGTGGTGGAGCTGAAAATGCTGCCAAAGATGTCAATGTAATTATACCTCTTAATCGATACAGTTTCTTTGAAGAGTTATATGATAAAATGTTGGTCCCTATGCAACTTCAGTTCGATATACAGTTACAGAATGATGAAGAATTAATATATAAGACAGCTGCAGCAGCTGCTGGTCGAGTGGTTGTAAATAGATTGTTACTATGGGTTCCGAGACTATAACCAAAGGACAATTTATACGATAAGTTTATCGAATCCTTTTTGTCGAAGGAATCTTGGACGTATAAAAGAGAATTGTATACAGCTTCCAATCCAACACAGAGCAGTGGATTCTTCCAGATCTCACCAAGTATTGACAATGTTGTTTCCGTCTTTGTTTACCTCCAACGAAATAAAACAAACGATGAAGATACAAATCCTTACCACTTCGACACTTTTAAACTGAATGGGGCTAATAATAATAGCAGTCTCACGTCATGTAGACTGGAATACGGAAACGGAGTATTTTATCCGGAAACTGAATACGATTCAGAATCAAAGGTAAGGATCTTCAACGATGTGATGTCATATGGAATGAGAAAGAATAATTACAATAGCGGTACCCAACTCAACATGTCTAATTACAACTCTCGTTATTCTCTCATATATTTTGATTTGTCCTATCAAGCGGATAAAGTAACTAGAGACCCCAAGCAGTTGATATTCAGGTATAAACTGAGTGCAAACAGTGCTGCAAATTTCAGTGTCCACGCCATCGTCCTATATGAAGAGACAGTCGTAATCGACAAGGTGGGAAATGAATTGGTCATAGTATAAAAAGTCAGTGATAAGATATTCCTCATTTAGCATATGTTTTATAATCAAAAATTATATAACATATATTATATAGAAGAAATGGCCGGGCTTTTTGCAATAAATGTTAAACTATCAGAAAATCAGAAGAAGAATATTGGTGATGCTTATCATAAAAGAGAAACAATCGTCATAAGGCTAACGAATGACTCTCTTCATGGGAATGACACTCTACATGTCCCAGCTACAGTGAAGAAGAGATTGGAGAAGAATCGGAAATTGAATAAAGGTATGGATATCAAGTTGTCAAAGACAAATATTAGAAAGCAAGTTGGTGGCAGTTTGCTAACCTCTGCTCTAGCTCTTGCACGCGCATTTGGTCCAACCATTGCCAAAACAATGGGATTGGCAGCTTTAGCAGGAACAACCAGTACAGGTGCAAGCCAAATTGTTAAAAATATCTGGTAAAGGACAAACGGGAGGTTTCCTCATTCCACAAGACAAAATTGATAAGCTTATTGCATACAAGCATCTTCTATCTACAAGTCATTACGCTCTTCAACAGTGAAGCAATCAGGTGGTTTCCTTGGTACTTTACTTGCCAGTATTGGGATTCCAATGGTTTTGAAAGCTTTGACTGGAAGGGGTGCCCCCAAGATTGGATTACCTCCCCCACCTTCAAGGGCGGAAAGGGAGCTCCGAAAATAGGGGCATATAGGTCGCCACCGTTTTTTGGCAGTTGGGGTGACAACCAAGTTGGTATGGGAAAAAAAGACAAACAAAAAAAAGGAAAGGGTTTACTATTAGGACCAAACAGCCCATTCAATCAAATTCCACTTCTAGGAGCAATACTGTGAAACCGAAATTCTATGAAGACATCCCATTAAGCAATCATGATCTGCTAAAATGGTGCAGATATCTCAATATCCCAATCAATGATGATCTATCAAGAGATGGGAAGGTTCCACATAATCATAACCAAGCATTATTTATTTACGATCTTGAACCATCATATATGAGGGGAAGCCATTGGGTAGCTACTTATGTAAAAGATGGTGTAATAAATTATTTTGATAGTTTTGGTATGCCTCCTTTTCAAGAAATGGTAGATCATGCGAAAAGAAAGAATTTGACTCTACTTCATCAAAATAATCAAATTCAAAATATAAATACAACCACATGTGGATACTTTTGTCTACACTTTTTGAATGAAATGAATAAGGGGAAGTCGTATTATGATTTATTAAAAGTATTCAATATACATGATACAATGAAAAATGAAAGATTCATCAAATATTATTTCAAAAATATATAATTTATATATACAAAATGGTGAAATCATATTGTGTTAAATAGAAGAAACAAACTGAATGCGTTCCAGGGAGCGAACGATATGCTAAAGCTAAAAATGGTCGAACCATGATAAAATGCACTTGTGCTGAATGTGGGATAACAAAGACCAAATTTGTGAAGAGTGGGAAACAAGGATCAGGATTTGATGAGCTTATTGTTAAAGGATTGGCATCAGGTGCTAAAGGACTTTTCAACTTAGGTAGAAATAAAGCTGGTGAAGCAATAAAATCAGAGACTGCCAAAAATAAAATGAAAGAAATGGGACAAAAGTATTTAGACCAAATCATTGATTCAGTCGCTGATGACATGTCAAAAAAGATATCAGGTAAAGGAAGAAAGTCGGGAAACTGATTGAGCCCTCACAAGCTGGGCGCTATCAGATAGGAAAAGGATTACCAATACCATTTCCATTTGTTGATTGGAAGAAAGCTTGGAATGTTGTCACTGCACCTGGATTGTTTAAAGGACCTGAAGTGAGTGCAAAAGAGGGTAGAGCTTTGGTGGCTGAATACAAGAGACAATACAAAGCTTACAAAGATGCTGGAGGTAGCAGATCATACAACTCATGGATTAAATGGAAAGGTTATGGTGGAGGGCTGGATATTCACAATGCTATATTGAAAGTAGCGCCTAAAGAGGGTTTTGTGATGCCAGGACATAAATATACAGGGCCTGGAAACCCTCTTGAAGAGCAACTGAGGTATGATCCCAACACTGGTCAGATACTTGAGATATATCAACAACCAACAGGTAAAACAGATGCAGTCAGTATGCAGCATGATGTTGATTACTCAGTTTGTGGAAACAAACCAAAAAGTGATCAAGTGAAGTGCAAGAATGGGGCTGATCGTAAGATGGTCAAAGCTCTTGATGCTTGAAAGACAATGGGGACATGCAATAGCTCGCAACGCCATAGCAGCTAAGTCAAAATTGGGTATGGGTGTTAAACCAAAAAACGGGAAAAGCCGTCGAGTGAACTGGCAAGAAAAATTAGCTGATGAGTTACATACAGCCATAAAACGCAACTTCACTCGGCGGCGTGTAATCACAAATCATATTGATGAAATATGGGCAGTGATCTAGTTGAAATGCAGCAGTTTAGCAAATGGAGCAAAGGTTACCGATATCTTCTAACAGTTATTGATGTATTCAGCACATATGGTTGGATCGTTCCATTGAAAGATAAGAGAGGTGAATCTGTCGCTGAAGCATTCAAAATAATATTCAAGGAAGGTAGAAAACCACAATATCTATGGGTTGACAAGGGAAAAGAGTTCTATAACAAACATGTTAAAAATACCTATTAGAGAAAAATGGGATACAAATGTACTCAACAGAGAACGAAGAGAAGTCATCAGTAGTTGAGAGATGGAATAGGACAATTAAATGTGGAAACAGTTCACAATTCAACGTAATACAATGTAACTGGAAATGTTACCCAAACTAGTAAAACAATACAACAACACAAAACATTCAAGCATAAAAATGACACCAGTTGAAGAATCTGATAAGAGGAATGAATTGAATTTACTTCAATCTATATGGTAATATTGAAACATCAAAACAAAAACCAAAATTTATAATAGGTGATAAGGTTAGAATATCCAAATACAAGCGGAATGTGTTTGATAAGGGTTATACACCAAATTGGACAGAAGAAGTGTTCACAATTGATAAGATCCAATACGCAAATCCAATAACTTATAAAGTAAGAGATCTCAGAGGTGAAGATATTCAAGGTAGTTTTTATGAATCTGAATTATTAAAAGCCACGCAGGATGTTTTTCGTATTGATAAAGTCAGTCGGAGGAACTATAAGAAGAAACAAGCTTTAGTTAAATGGAAGGGATATAGTGATGATTTTAATAGCTGGATTCCAATGAAGGATTTAGGAAATATATGAAAGCGTTTTAAACACAATTTATGTAATTATATATTGATAAGACGATATAGTATGATTATCATATTATATCGCGAATTACAGTTATAAATACTGATTTTTGCTATTAATGGTGGCCAAAAATATTATTATTTTTGTCTATTTTTTGCAATGTTTCTTGTGAGCGTATTTATAACCATTATTGTATACTTTGTCACAGTTTGCACATCGGTATTCCTTATTTCGCCATTTTTGATTGGATTCTATCTGTTTTTTCTTCCTATCCTCATCTGATAATATCCGCGGTCTGATATTAGCCGATTTTTTGTAATTAGCTGGTAAGTCTTCTTGTTTAATATATTCGAATGTATAAGGATGACCATCTTTCTTCGACACACCTGATTTGCAATGATTGAAACCCTCACAAGCCATTTTGACGATGCCAACATTTATTTGAAGATGCTGCTGGATGGCATACATGCTGTTGAAATATGTCACTTCATTGGTGTTCTTATTTATTGCTTTCGCACATTTCTTATTTTTACAATTATTTGCAAGAAATGAGTAATCCCTATATTTGGTTGATTTCTTAATTTAAGATTTTGTTGATGGGTAACAAGTTGGAGATTGGATAACCTATTATCATCTTTTTTATTATTAATATGGTCAATCTCTTTTCCCTCGGGTATTAATCCATTATGACACTCATATATGAATCGATGGACTTGATAACCTTTCTGACCTGATTGGCCATGCTTTCTCACGCGGCAAAGCATATAACCTTTAGTTTTCTTGTTCCCCTTATGAGGCACTTGTTTGATTATATTAATAATATTTCCATCTTCAGATCCAGCGTATAAGTCATAAGTTGGATGAACAGAAAAAAGCGCACTCATTTATTGTAATTTTCGTCATTATAATATAGATTACATAACAAATCTTTATATAAAATTCAAAAAATATTTTTTTCAATTGATACTTAAAGATTTGTTTTTTTATATAGAATATTAGAAATGCAACGAAAAATTATCTACACCAATTATAATATGAATACACGCGATCTCTCAAAACTAACCAAATCTCAACTGATCAATTTATTATTGAAGCAGAACGAGAAAATAAAAGTATTGTTTCAGCAAAATATAAAGCAGCAGCCTAAAAAGAACAATATAATTCTTCCAACACCAGAGTTTAGGAATGATTACAAACCGGTCCCATTGCCGAGGACCAAAAAAAAATTCCAGCTCCCAGGAAAAATGTGAAGCAGATGGTGCAGGATTATGAAAACAATATTATTACTCCACCATTAGAATTTAGGGATAAACCAATCCCATTACCAAGGACCAAGAAACCAGTACCATTGCCAAGGACTAAGAAACCAGTACCATTACCAAGGACTAAGAAACCAGTACCATTACCAAGGACCAAGAAACCAGTACCATTACCAAGGACTAAGAAACCAGTACCATTAGCAAGGACTAAGAAACCAGTACCATTGCCAAGGACTAAGAAACCAGTACCATTGCCAAGGACCAAAATAGAGGAAACTGCTAGAGCTTTGAAGGGTTACACAAAGTCCTTTGAAATCAGCATCAGAAACAATAAAGATCCTCTTAAGCAACGACAAAACACGAGAAAAGCAGTCGAATATCATATTGTCAGGATGCTTACATCTATGAAAGGTCTGAAATTCGTTGAAACACTCAAGGTGACATTCAAAAAATTCACAAATAATGAAATAGTCTACAAAACCGCCCACTTCAATAGCAAACCTCTTACCATCATCAACAACACACAAAACCCTGAAGCGTTACAATTATCAAAACAGCAAATCTTGAATATGATAGCTCAATGGATTTCTGAAGGTTCTGGTTGGACTATTGAATCTGTTGACAATCATTATCTAAACATTGCAAATATGAACCAATGAAGGGCTCATCATACATCAAACTTCCACAAGAACTTATAAACAGTGCGAAGGGATTGATCAACATGAAAAATGAGGACAACGAATGCTTCCGATGGTGTCACATCAGGGGCTTAAATCCTCAAGATAGGAACCCCCAGAGGATCAAAAAAAACAGACAAGGAATATGTTAAAAATTTAGATTACTCTGGAATTGAATTTCCAGTAACTACAAAGCAATACAACAAAATCGAAAAGCAAAATGAAATCAATATCAATGTCTACGGATACGAAAACAAACAACCTTATCCTGTCTATGTGTCAAAAGAAAAATATGACAGACATATGAATTTATTATTGATAACGGAAAACGATAATAAACATTATGTTTTAATCAAAGATTTCAACAGATTTATGTTCAACCAAACAAAACACAAAGAAAGAAAGCAATTTTGTATGTATTGCCTTCAGTGTTTCAGCTCCGAAAGAGTTTTGAACAATCATAGAGATAATTGCATACAAGTCAATGGAACACAAGCAGTGAAAATGCCTGATGCTGATAAAGATATCCTAAAATACATTAATCATAATAAAGAACAGCCTGTGCCATTTGTGATCTACGCTTACTTTGAAGCTATAACAGAAAAGATATCTGGTTGTCAACCCAATGACAAAAAATCATTTACAGAAGCATACAGACTGCAGCTATGGCTACAAGGTTGTCTGTTGTTATAATGATAAATATAGCAAACCAGTTAAAATATACGGAGGTGAAAAGGCAGTTTACAAATTCATGGAAGCCATGCTGCAAGAAGTCAAATATTGCAAGAGAGTGATGAAAAAAGAATTCAAACAATTGTTGGAAACAAAAAATAGAGAAATTAAAATACCTGTTATATTCCACAATCTCCGTGGTTATGACAGCCATTTTATAATGCAAGAGATTGAAGCTATTGTTAAGAATAATACATTCATAAATAAGAAGGGTGAAAAATGTCAAATGAATATTAATGCTATACCAAATAATATGGAGAAATATATGGCTTTCATGCTTGGTAATAGCTTAGTTTTCCTCGACAGTTTCCAGTTCATGAGCTCCAGTCTAGAAAAACTAGTGAATAAGATGCCGAAAGAATCATTGAAATATACATCAGAAGTATTCGATGGTAAAGAGCTAGATCTGATGACTAGAAAGGGAGTTTATCCTTATGATTATATGGATAGTTTTGATAAGTTCAAAGAAAAGCTGCCGCCAAAAGAAGAATTCTACAGCATATGGAATAATGAACACATATCAGATGAAGACTATGAACACGCACAAAATGTCTGGAATACGTTTTCTCTAAAAAATATGGGTGAATACCACAACTTATACCTCACATCTGACATCCTCCTATTAGCAGATGTATTTGAGAATTTCAGGAAAATATGTCTTGAATATTACAAACTAGATCCATGCAATTATTTCACCTCTCCTGGATTGACGTGGGATGCTATGCTAAAGATGACCAACATTGAATTAGAGCTTATGACTGACATTGATATGTTTCAGTTCATTGAGAAAGGTCTGCGAGGTGGCATTAGTTATATCGCTAATCGTTACGGTAAAGCAAATAATAAATATATGAAAGAATACAATAAGAAAGCACCATCAAAGTATATTATGTATCTTGACGCAAATAATCTCTATGGTTGGGCTATGAGCCAGTATCTACCCACAGGTGGATTTAGATGGATGACACAAAAACAAATTGATAAATTAGATTTGGCTAAGTATGAGGAAGACAGCAATAAAGGATTGATACTAGAAGTCGATCTCAAATATCCCAAAAAATTACACGATCTACACAATGATTACCCACTAGCAGCAGAAAAGGTAAAAGTAACAAATGATATGCTATCTGATTACTGCAAAAAAATATCTGAGAAATATAATATATCAACCGGTCTGGTTCAAAAGCTTATACCAACATTAGCTGATAAAGAAAAATATGTTTTACATTACAGAAACCTAAAATTATATATGGATCTTGGTTTGAAGGTCACCAAAGTCCATCGAGTGCTTAAGTTTAATCAATCCCCTTGGCTAATACAATATATCGATTTCAATACCGAGAAACGGAAAAATGCTAAGAATGCTTTTGAAAAGGATTTCTTCAAGCTGATGAACAACAGCGTATTTGGAAAAACGATGGAGAACATCAGAAAGCGAGTGGATGTGAGATTGGTAACTGATGAGAAGAAACTGTTAAAATTAACTAGTAAGCCAACCTATGTTAGCAGTAAGATCTTCAATGAAAATCTGGTGGCTGTACATAAAATCAAAGAAACCCTCACTCTGAACAGACCAGCATATGTGAGGATGTGTATCTTGGATCTCAGTAAGACATTGATGTATGATTCCCATTACAATTATATTAAAGAGAAATATGGAAGCAAAGCCAAGCTACTATTTACAGACACAGACAACTTGACCTATGAAATTGAAGCTGATGATGTATACCAAGACTTTTGGAATGATAAGCATAAGTTTGATAATAGTGACTACTCTGAGAGCTCACCGTATTTTGATAAAACAAATAAAAAAGTAATCGGAAAATTCAAAGATGAAGCAGCAGGAGTCCCCATTCATGAATTCGTCGGTCTACGATCCAAAATGTATAGCTATATTAAAGACGACCAAAAAGGAAGGAAGACTGCCAAGGGAATCAAAAAGAATGTCATCAAGAAAAACATCACACATGAAAACTACAAAGATACACTCTTCAATAATAAACAGATGTTTCACAAAATGAAAACAATTAGAAGTGAGAACCATGAGCTTGGTAGTTATGAAATCAACAAAGTATCACTCAGCTGTTTCGATGATAAAAGATATATACATGAGGATGGAATAACAAGCTATGCATATGGGCATAAGAATATTAAAAAAATTTTCATAAATAATTTTCATAATTCATGTCATTTTCACAATTTCCATAATTTCCATAATTTACATAATTTACATAATTTACATATTTTGGTTCCAGACTGATGTCCCGGGTTTTGGTCTGGCTCCACATTTGATTCCTATATTTTATTCCTATATTTTGATTCAAGGTTTCGTTCAGCATTTGGTTTTTGGTTTGGTTTTTCCAGCAGTTGAATAATTGTTGGAAAAATAGTTGAGAAATACAGCACAAAAAATCAGAACAGAGAACAATATTAGAAATGTGCTCAAAAAATATAGCACAAAAAATCAAAACAGAGAACAATATTGAAAAATGTGCTCAGACCCACAATTACTATACTACTTTTGCGCATGCTCGGTTTCACTGGGTCCATAGGAGAGTCCGTGAACTTTACTGGTGAGGAAATTCACCGTTCGTTTGTCTTTGCCGCACAAGGTCTTGTAAGGAACGGGGACGAAGAAAGCATGGCGGCCATGTTCTTGGTTCCAAGTGAAATAGCCCAATTCTCTGGCGTGAAACGTCTTGTTGAAGAACCCTTCCAAATCCAAAATGAAACAGATTGTCCTGAAATACTTCCATGTCGTCCTGCACTCTTTCTATGTTAGATCGTCATGATAAGCTCGTAGTGTTCTTACTTCGCTTCTCCAAAAAGACAGTCAATATCTCAAGTTTCATATACCTAGTTTTAACCAATCAGTTTAGGCGTGGGTCTAATTTTTAGCCATTGAGAAGTGAGTATAATACCCTCTTGCTTAACCTTGTCTAGGTTCAAAATCCAATCATGTAACAACATAAGCGTGGGTGTAAATTTCAACCAATGAGTAATAAGATTGAGCGACCTTGTCTAAACATGCCTAGTTTTATCAAAACAATCAGAAACAAGTTTGAGCGTTACTTTTTTTTCTGAAAACCAATCAGTGTTCAGTTTAGGCGTGGGTTTCTATTTCAAAACTGCTTATACTTCGAGCGGCTGCTGAAGCGATTAGCTTTCAGTGTCAAGGGCATAAAGTTTGAAATTGCTTGAAGGGTTCCACGTATGACAACTCAAGTTGACGATGGAGTGCAACAAAGATTTGACTTCACCAGCACTTTTGCAAGTGGAGAGAAGAAGAAGAAATAATGAGAATGGAGTCAATAGGAGGATAGATAGTATGTTGCAAGAAGAGAGAATGTGTAAAATAATCACTGAACTTAGCAGGGAAATGATTGCATGAAAGAGACAATGGCTCGAATTAGCTCGTACGAACCAACAATACAAACGAGATGACACAGTGGAGGAATTGAAGGGAGACTATCAACGTATTGTTGAACGCACTGAAAATATGATGATAGAACTTGACAGTTTTTTATTTGGAAGTTCCTTTGATTGAGAGTAACATGATTTTGGCTTGAATTCTAAAGTCGTCATATCTTGTTAGCACAAACGTTTTGATATGAATGTTTGGTTTAATGCCTCCTTAAGAGAAGGGAACTTGGGATGAGGTTATTGTACCATGATGCTTTGGGACAGCTAATTTCACCCTAACCGTTTAGGACTACAAGACAATGTATTGATTTTGAAGTTGCGTGACAATTTTGGCGCCATAAAAATCGATCCCAGGTCCTCCTCAATGCTGTTTTCCAACATGGGTGCCGCCATTATGAATTCTTAATTCGGCTTTTGATTGGTTGAAAATAACCTCCGTATATCTTGGATTCTCACTTACACAACCATGCACCTTTGTAATCTTTCATTTTTTCTCAATAAAATGTTGTTTCACTCTAAATTTGTAATATTTGTGTTACTGCGCATGCTTGTTGTACTATTTCGGTTATAGGGGACAGAGTAACACCTCTCACATTTCATGGCCCTTATAGGTGGTATTGCGCATGCGTGCTGTACATTTCGACACTAGGGGGAGATGTCTCTTATGTCTCTTGGTATGTCTCTTGACATGGGTCAAGAGACATACCAAGATCCAAATATAAGAGCCATGTCAGTTAGTAGACTAGTAACGAGGGTTAGCACCTTCTTAGGGTTGCTAGGGACTGAAAACGAGGGGGTCACGTGACGTCATAAGGATGAGATCATTGGGGAGCATGCCTAAGTCCTAGGGGACTGAGAACTAGGGAAGGGGAGAGGGAACTAGGGGAGGGGAAGGGAGGGGGTACTGGGAAGGCACAGAAAATAGAGGCACCGGGTTTGGAAGGTCACTAAACATCAACGAAACAATCAAACAGGCTAGGATGTATGTTGAAAGACCTTGGAAGAACATTTTGTTTTTAAACATTTTTTGGTCTGTATTTGTACACTTTATTGACTTCTTATTGATTTTTTCGTCCTTGCAGCAGTACGCATGTGTGCTACATGCGGTAGCACATTTCTATTTGAAATAGCAAAATTCGTATTACATGTATGCGAACTATCTCGTCCATCAAGATGCCACTTGGTCTCCGTCCGTCTAAATCAACTGTTACATTACTTCCTACTGCTATCAAATTTGTTCATTTCCTCAAATTGGTTTGCAGTTTCGCCATCAATGTCTGCGCACACATACCATGCGAGCACCCTTGTTGCCTCGTACCGCGATGTTTGATTAAACCAAAAGTGTGTTCGTAATTGAAGTAAGGTTTATTCCGTAAGACACAACGATTATTTTGCGTTCGACAATTCAGTGAGGATAAATCCGACTGAATCCGAATCAGATCCGTTTGATTTATTTTCCTTTATTGCTATTTTAATAAATGATCGAGTCGAAAGCAGTGTGTTTGAGTGATTCAGCCTTTATTTATCCCCTTGTTACATTTTTCTCCATACCCGCATTTACTCATTACCGCATTCAGTTACTTCTTCAGCCCTTATTTTACCAACTAATCATGTTGTTACTAAGTTAGGGCTGTCGTTCCATTGGTGAGACATCATTTCCACCATCATTTCCTGGAAAAAGAAAATGAACTTGTTCTTATCCAGCGTTTTGTACCAGGATAATGTAAACACACAAAACTTTATTGGATACCTTGAACCTTACAATACTAAGCATAATAAATAAAGCGGTCAGTAAT